>CM053399.1:161551550-161647994 GCA_028644305.1 Xerus rutilus
TATTCTTAGCTCAGAAACCATATTGCCTCTTGCTCCTATGGGCAGGAATCTAGTGCATGGGAATCCTCCTTAGGCAGCTGATGTTCTCTTTCCAGGATGGGGTTCATTCTTTGACATTTGAATCCCAAAATTCAAATATGATCAACCAGAATAGAGATTCACAAAGTTGCATTAAAAAGAGTCAGAGCAAGCAGATCAGCGAAGGAGGGAGGAGAAGGGAGGGTAGTGGGGAATGAGATTGATCAGATTCTGTTATGTGCATGCACAAATATGGCATAAAGCATCCCACTATTATGTATAGCCATAATGCACCAATGATCATATTTTTAAAAAATGAAAGAAGTAGCCGGGTGTGGTGGCGCAAGCCTGTAATCCCAGCACTTAGGGAGGCTGAGACAGGAGAATCGCGAGTTCAAAGCCAGCCTCAGCAATGGTGAGGCACTAAGCAACTCAGTGAGACCCTGTCTCTACATAAAACACAAAATAGGGCTGGGGACGTGGCTCAGTGGTCGAGTGCCCCTGAGTTCAATCTTCAGTACCAAAAAAAAAAAAAAAAAAAAAAAGAAAGAAGTAAAGGCATTCAAATTGGGGAGGGAAAGAGTTTCTCCGAAGAGCTGGACTAGTCAATAACAAGACTAAGGCATTTGTGTACCAGGAGTTGAGCACCCCGAAGAGGGCTGGGCCATCACCATCCATGAAAGTGAAAGTTAAGTGAAGCCACCATGGGACCTGGGAAGAGTCTCTTCCATGATTCCAGGCAAAGTCTTGATCACTTGCAGTTTCAAGGGCACAATTGTCCCTACTGAGTCCATCTGTCACAGGGAAGGGCATGTTAGAAGAGGATGTCCTGCTTTGCTGGTCTACCCCACGGCTGCCTCTCCTTGTGCACGTGTGCACCGACACTCTGCTGTACACACCCATGTCTTTGTGCCCGTTTGATGAGCATCTTCTGTAGGAGATGAATCCATTCCTCCTTTTTAAGTTAAATCAGGTTTCTGAGATGGAAAAGCATTGGCCATATCCTGGTGGAGGTGGATTTCATAAAAATAATAAAATAAATGCAGAGCACAGTGGCTCCTTGGTGAGAGCCAGCTGGACTTCAGACAAAGCTGCTTATGCAGCCACACACATCACCCTTGCCTCTTTTATTGAGGTCTCTGATTCTAGCCTTAGTTATTGTGAACCTTTTCCTGGAAGCTGTGGGCAGTTTTTTTTGTTTTATTTTGTTTTTTTGTTTTTTTCTTTTTCCTACCAGGGATGGAATGCAGGGGCGCTTAACCACTGAGCCACATCCCTAGACCTTTTTAAAAAAGTTTTTATTTTGAGACAGGGTCTCACTGGGTTGCATACAGCCTAGCTAAGGTGCTGAGGCTGGCTTTGAATTTGTGATCTTTCTGCCTCAGCCTCCGGAGCTGCTGGGATTACAGGCATGCACCACTGCTCCTGGCCTTAATATTTGGGGAGGGGGTACTGGAGATTGAACTCAGGGGCACTCGACCACTGAGCCACATCCCCAGCCCTATTTTGTGTTTTATGTAGAGACAGGGTCTCACTGAGTTGCTTAGCGCCTCGCTGTTGCTGAGGCTGGCTTTGAACTCGCGATTCTCCTGTCTCAGCCTCCCTAAGTGCCGGGATTACAGGTGTGCGCCACCGCGCCTGGCTGCCTTAATATTTTATTTTAGCAATGCTGAAACAGATTTTACTTTTCATTCCAAACATAAACTGTGCACATGCAATGTAAATATAACATTGTTTCTTTCTCCTCCATCTTGTCCCACTGTATGGCTGCAGGGACAGGCATGCCTCCATGGAGAAGTCCTAATACGGGTCAATGGGTCCCATTGTGTAGGACATGCGTTGATCAGTGTGGGTTATAAGTGGTGCCAACAGGTGGCTCATATTGCTTCAGCTCTTTTTTTGTCAAAGAGCAGGTTTACCGAGGGGGGCTGGCAGGGAAGGAATTCTGTGGCCTTTCTGCAGGTGTCTGTCAATATTTTCAATGTCCCAGCCGTCCTACCTAAGGGAATGAACCAATGGATGTCGTCATAGTAGGCTAATGTGCCTGTAAGAGGGGTCCCTGCAGCTTTGCTTACAGGGCAGCAGTTGTGAGTTTTGGTGCAGTTAACCGTGCACCTGTCAGGGAGATACAGGTACATACTTCAAATGTTAAGACAGTGGAGTCAGTCTACAAGCACTGAGTTGGAAGCTTGTCTAGGGTACGTTTTTAAGTGATATAAAAAATCAGGCTTAAGACCATTCTGTGTAACATGCCTTCAATTTTGGTTTAAAAAATTGTGTATACTGCTGGGTATGGTGCACATCCGTGTAATCCCAGGTTTTCTGGAGGCTGGGGTAGGAGGATCAGCCTTTGGAGGTCAGTATGTACAACTTAGTAAGAATCTGATAAAAATTTTTTTGTTTTATACATATTGTAAAGTCCTAGGACATTCCTGGAAGAATGTATATATTTTAATTCTTAAAAGTGATTACCTTGTGGGAATGGGGGGAGGCGGGAAGTTAGAATTTATTTTTTTGTGGGAGATATATTTCAATTTTTTTCTTTCTAGGTGTTTTATGTAGATATTTTCTTTATGTACTTCTGTACTTGCAAGAGGGCTTTTTGCTTTTGTAAACAAAATTAATACTTTTGAAAAGGAACACTATGTACTATGCTCCTCTTTATTTTTTCTCTTAATAGTTTCTGTAATTGAAAACTTTTTTTTTTTTTTTTGTGGTACTGGACACTGAACCCAGTGACACTTTAGCACTAAGCTACATCCCTAGCCCTTTTAAAAAATTTTTATTTTGAGACAGGGTCTTGCTAAGTTGCCTGGCCAGACCTTGAACTTGCCAAGGCTGGTCTTGAACTTGTGATCTTCCTGCCTCAGCCTCCTGAGTCATAGAAATTACAGGTATGCAAAAAAATTTGACAAGTTTAAAAAACTTGCTGGGGATGTAGCTCAGTGGTGAAGCACTCCTGGATTAAATCCCCAGTACTCCCCACCAAAAGTTTTTAAAACTGATATATAAAAATTATATGGATTTATGGGGTTCTCTGAAGTTTTGATTAATGTATATATAATATATTGTTCAAATCAAGATAGACATAACTGTTTTGTCAGACATTTATTATTTCTTTATGATAAAAGCATTCAAAATCCTTTATTTCTAGCTTTTTAAAAAAATATGCCATGTCATCATTACCTGTAGTTACCTTCTGGACCAGAGCACAAGAGAACGTTTTTCTCTTACCTAATTACAACTTAGTACTCATTTTTTTGTTGTTGTTTGTTACCAGGGATTGAACCCAGGGGCTCAACCACTGAACCACATCTTAGCCCTTTTTATTTTATTTTATTTATTTTTTGGTACTGGAGATTAAACTCAGGGGCACTCGACCATTGAGCCACATCTCCAGCCCTATTTTGTGTTTTATGTAGAGACAGGGTCTCACTGAGTTGCTTAGCGCCTCGCCTTTGCTGGGGCTGGCTTTGAACTCGCGATCCTCCTGTCTCAGCCTCTCAAAGTGCTGGGATTACAGGCATGTGCCACTGTTCCCGGCTCCTTTTTATTTTTTTATTTTGAGACAGGGTATCCCTAAGCTGCCCAGACTGTCTTTGAACTTGCTGTTCTCCTGCCTCTGCCTCCTGAGTAGCAAGATTTTAGGAGTGTGCCACCATGTCTGGCTTATTTCCTGTTTTTTCTTTTTGGCGGGGGAGGGGGGGTGTTTATTTGTTTTGCTTTGTTTCTGCCATCAAACTCCTTATATATTCCGTATATTAGTCTCTTGTCAAGTGCAGAGTTTTATGTTTTTTCCCCATTCTCTAAGTTTTTTCTTCAGTTTGTTGATTGTTTTCTTTGCAGTACAGAAGTTTTTTAGTTTGTTATCATCCCATTTGTATATTTTTGCTTTTATTTCCTGTGTTTTGGGGTCTTATGCTAAAAAACTCAGCCTATCCCAACGCCTGGAAGCATTTTCCTTATGTTTTCTTCAAGTACCTTCAGATCTGACTTTTTTGTCTTTCCCATCAGAGTTGGTTTCTGTGTATGGTGAGAGATGAGAGCCTAGTTTCATCTTTTTGCACGTAGCTGGCCAGTGCTCCCAGCACTGTTTATTGCAGACTGTCTTTTTCTCAATGAATGTCCTTAGCAGTTTGTTGAATTGGTGTAGATGCAGGGGTTTACTGCCGTTAAAATAGATTTATTACATGCTACCTTTTACCATACCTATTTTAATTTTTACACAAATAATTGTCATAATTATGGACTACAGTGTGATATTTCAATACATGTTTATAATGTATAATGCTCAGATCAGGGTAATTGATATATCTAGCATCTAAAAATAGTTATCATTTCTTTTTGTTGGAAACATTTCAAATAATCTCTACTAGGTGTTATGAATCAGTAGTTACCCTATATTATTATTCTTGGCACTGGTGATTGAGCCCAGAGTTCTCTTCCACTGAGCTACAACTTTTTGATTTTTTATTTTGGGTCAGAGTCTCACTAAGTAGCTAAGGTTGGACTTGAACTTGCTATCCTCCTGCCTCAGCCTCCCAAGTTGTTGAGATGATCAGTGTTTGCTACCACACGTAGCACCCTAATAATATTATAAATTTATAAAACTAATGCATCATGGTACAAAGTCAAATAGTACTAAAACTTACATAATGAATACCAGTCTTCCTATTTTGTCAATCTTAAGTCTCATCCCCAGAATTTCTGTGCAGGCCCAGTCATGTACAGTATGTAACAAAAGGTCCTATTTAAAACATTCATGTACAAATGGGAGCCCACAGTGTTCTGGACTATGCTTAAAAAAAAAAACAGAAAACTTAATATATTGTGTAGAGTCCTTCTTATAATGTCATGTGTAGATTATGTTATGGTTTTACTTATCAGACATTTAGTTTATTTTTTCCTATATTTTAAAATTATATTATTTATTTATTTTACACACATGGAGCACAACTTTTCATTTCTCTGGTTTACACAGTACAGTCACACCATTGGTGCAATTGAACATGTACGTAGGGTAATAATGTCTGTCTCATTCCACCATCTTTCCCATTCCTACACCCTCTCCCCTCCCCTCATTTCCCTCTGCCCAATCCAGATTTCCTCCATTCTTCCTTAGCCCTCCTCCCCATTATGGATCAGCATCCACTTATCAGAGAAAACATTTGGCCTTTGGTTTTTTGGGATTGGCTTACTTTGCTTAGCATAATATTTTCCAACTCCATCCATTTACCTGCAAATACCATAGTTTCATTCTTCTTTAAGGCTGAGTAATATTCTACATGATCATCTCAATAGATGCACCCCTTCATGTTCAAAATGCTAGAAAAGCTAAGGATAGTAGGAACATATCTCAACATTGTAAAAGCTATCTATGCGAAGCCCAAGGCCAACAGCATTCTAAATGGAGAAAAATTGGAAGTATTCTCTCTAAAAACGGGAACAAGACAGGGATGCCCTCTCTCACCACTGCTGTTCAACAAAGTCCTTGAAACTCTAGCCAAAGCAATTAGAAGAAAGAAATGAAAGGGATGTGAATAGGAAAAGAAGAACTCAAACTATTGCTATTTGCTGATGACATGATTCTATAGAGGATCAAAATATTCCACCAGAAAATTTTAGAACTATTTTTTCTTATTTTTAATAATGACATAAATGGTGTATGTGGTGTGTACAT
Organism: Xerus rutilus; assembly: GCA_028644305.1. Lineage (NCBI taxonomy): Eukaryota > Metazoa > Chordata > Mammalia > Rodentia > Sciuridae > Xerus > Xerus rutilus. The sequence goes on from CM053399.1 coordinate 161,557,249, forward strand.
ATGACTGAACGTTAAATGGTACTCTTTTAGTCTTAGTTTCTGATTGAGGCTCCATATCCCTTGAAATGGTACAATACGTGCTGACTATCTCCCTCTCAATCCTAAACGAGGTGCTAGGCCATCTGGGTAGGCCCTGTTGGGAACCTGGAGCATTTTCTTCCAGCTAAGACTCCAGCTTTTGCCCAACTCCAGCTTTCAGCTGTGCTGGGAAGCTGGAGAGGCTGGGAGGAGACGTTCTTTGGAGGATGTTGTCAGTGTGTGCTATGTCCTTCCCCACCCTCATCTCCTATGAGAGAAGAAGTTGGGGTAAACCAACAGAGAAAGGCTGACGAATAACTCTCAGAGACCTGACTTCAATCTCTGGGAGCTAAATTTAGGAGCATAAAACTGGTACAGAGAGGCTAAGGCTGCTGGTCCAAGGGGGTGTAGGGTAAGCCCTACTAGGGGCCGGAGAACTTCTCTCAACAGAGAAGTGCAAAAGCACTGTGGTCCGTGGACTTAAAAGTGTCAGTGGGATAGACTCTATAGTCATCCCAACGAGACTTCCTGGTGGGCCTTCTGAGAGAGCAGAGAAGGGCTGTCAGGCTGGAAGAAACTTTCACATCTAGGCAACAGCCATGAAAGTGCCTAAGGGTGGAATACATGGGAAACCCACGTGAGTCAACATCACAGAGAACAGTGGCTCTGCTGTCAGCAGTACCAGCCTGTGAAGCTTTGCCCAATTTCCCTGTTTCTCTTTTTCTGGGTCCTGTCCTGGGGAGGTAGTGAAGTGAGGGGAAGAGGGAAGATACCCTTTCTCCCTCTCCATCAACTGGAATCCATGTCTGAAGTTGACCTGAGCTGATAAGGGAGAACCTTCCAGATGGAATTTGTTCTAGTTCTAGCAAAGACACTGGAGTGTGTTTTCAAGTCACAGAGACTCTTCTGGCAAATTAAAGGTCCAGGTGAGTGAGTTCACAGGGTGAGAAAAGATGAAGTTTTGTTATAATAGCCCCGTTTTTTACTTTTTGGGACTGGAGATTGAACCCAGGGGTGCCTAACCACTGAGCCACATCCCTGGCCCTTTTTATGTTTTATTTTGAAACAGGGTCTTGCTAAGTTCCTTAGGGCCTTACTAAGTTGCTGAGGCTGACTTTGGACTTGTGATCCTCTGCCTCAGCCTCTGGAGCCACTGGGATTACAGGCTGCACCACCACACTCAGCTTATTGCCCCTTCTTTGAGCCTATCTCATCTGATGTTCTTTGTGAATATGTGTGATTTTATGTGTGGAATAAATTTCTAGAAGTGGAATTTCTAGAAATTTGATAAATGTAGTCAAATTGCCTTTCAAATAATTTGTTCCCATTCACTTTTCCCAAGCATCTAAGCCTGTTTTTGGATGAAAATAATGTTCTCCTAATACCTTTTCTAAACTCTGATTATAATCCCCCCCTTTTTTTTTGTCAGTTTTCTGTTGTTAGTTTTTCTTATTAATTTGTAAGAACTCTTTACATAGTAAGGCATTAGCCCTCACTCTATCACACATGTTACAGATATTTGCCAATATGTGGTATTTGTCTTAAATGTAGGTTATTGTGCAATGGCAGTTTTCCTGAGGTGTGTGATTTCTATCACATAGAATAAATGTGAACGCACTCTAGAATGAACCTACATTAATAGCATATTTTCTCCTTTTGTACTGTTTTCTCAATTAGCAGAAGCTAGAAGTCTAAATAAAGCCGCAGCTGGTGAGGGATGGACCTGGAGGTCAAGAGGTTGGGAACTACCACTCGAAGCTGACCCCAAGCCCTCCTGGATTAAAAATTCAGCCCTAAAGTCTCTTGTAAGGCCAGAATTTATTAATTTGCCAACTTCATATATGATAGAAGCAGCAGCATTCAAGGTGGAGCCAAAAAAAGGGAACTCAAATGCCCCTCTCCCTCTCTTCCTCTCTCCATTTACCCTTTGCCTCCCCTTCCCTTCCTCCTTTCAACTCTTCTCTGGCCTCCTGCAGGAGAGGGAGAGGAAAGCAGAGAGCAGAGCCAGGGAAGGGAGGCTGGTGAGAGGGGAAGGCTCCGGCTGCTTAGGACTAAGCCCACGCTGGCCCCTGGCCTCTGGCCCTCTTCTCCACTTGTGCCTAGGCCTAGCCGTCCTGTCTTGGCACCCTCTGGCCTCATTGCCAGCTGCTCTTTACCCAGAACTTGCTTCCCCTTCTCGGTGTGGTGCATATTTTTCAAATGTCACTTCCTCCAGGAGCCTTTCCCTGGCGGGGCTGAGCTCATCTGGCCCCCTGTGGCTCACCTCTTTCTTACAACACTGGTGAAATTATGCCACAGGTGTGTGTATGGTTCTGGCCCAGCACTTGGTGCAGGGTAGTGAGTTAGTCAAAGTTCACCGAACAAGACATTGTCAACCATGTGTCTCGGGGAAGGTCCCATGGGTGTGTTCCTAGAGCAGTGTCCTTTCCCGGGAGTCAGAGCACCTTGGCCAGCTTCCTCCTTCTAACCTAGAGAACGGTATCCTTGATGGAGTCCTGTGGATTCATACGTGGTGAGCAATGTCCTTAATGTATGGAGGTCCTGCCTTCGGAACTCATACCTTATATCAGACCAGGGAAAAAGCAGGGAAAATTCAGAGCCACTGTCTGTTGAATTTCAACTCTGAGAAAAGTCTGCTTAGAACAGTGGTTTTCATGCCTGTAATCAAAGTGACTCAGGAGGCTGAGGCAGGAGGATCTCTAGTTCAAAGCCAGCATTAGCAACTTAGCGAGGCGCTAAGCAATTCAGTGAGACTCTGTCTCTAAATAAAATACAAAATAAGGCTGGGGATGCGGCTCAGTAGTCAAGTGTCCCTGAGTTTAATACTGGGTAACTGCCCCACCCCCACCCCAAAATAGACAAGTGTTTCTCATGCTTCGGTCAATATCAGAGGCACCTATGGAATTATTTTTTTTCTTGCCTAATTCTTTTTTTTTTTTTTTCATTACCTAGGGAGTTCTAATAAGAACACCAAGGCCAGGCCCTATCCTACAAGAAGTTTGAGACTCACTGGCCTAGAGGAAGGAGACAGTGCCTTCCTCTGTCATCCTCACAGATGCCATCCCTTTTCACTTGTGATGGTGACTAGTTCAATCTGTACAGCTTCTGTTACCGGCTTGGTTTCTTCCTACGGGAGCAGCAACCCTCAGGGCTGGCAGCTCTGCCTTTCCTCCTCATACTCGGCCCCACATGGTTTCAAGCAGAATTCAGTTCACATATAAATTTGTCATTAACCACAGCAGTATTAACTTGGAGAACATCATGTTATGTGTGGAATTGATATAAACATGAACTCTATTTGTTTTTTTTGGTACGAGGGATTGAACTCAGGCACGCTCGACCACTGAGCCACATCCCCAGCCCTATTTTGTGTTTTATGTAGAGACAGGGTCTCACTGAGTTGCTTAGCGCCTCGCCATTGCTGAGGCTGGCTTTGAACTTGCAATTCTCCTGCCTCAGCCTCCCTAAGTGCTGGGATGACAGGCATGTGCCACCGTGCCCAGTTTAAACATGAACTGTTATGGTTTAGATGGTGTCTCCCAAAAGCTCATGTGTAAGACAATGTAAGAAAGTTTGGAGGTGAAATGATTAAATTATGGGAACCTTAACCCAATCCGTGCATAAATCCACTGATAGGGATGACTGGGTGGTAACTATAGGCAGGTAGAATGTGACTGGAGGAGGTGGGTCTCTGGGGGCGTGCCTTAGGGATATATATTTTGTTCCTGGTAAGCAGAGCTCTCTCTCTGCTTCCTGATTGTCACGTCCTGAGCTACTTTCCTTCTGCACACCCTTCCGCCATGATGTTCTGCCTCATCTTGGACTCAGAGCAATGAATTGACCATGTATGGACTGAGACCTCTGAAACCATGAACCCTGGATAAACTTTTCCTCCTCTAAAATTGCTCTTGTCAGGGGCTGGGGTTGTAGCTCAGTGGTAGAGCGCTCGCCTTGCATGTGTGAAGCACTGGGTTTGATCCTCAGCACCACATATAAATAAATAAATAAAGATATTGTATTCATCTGCAACTAAAAAAATATTTTAAAAAAATTGCTCTTGTCAGGTCTTTTGGTCACAGTGGTGAAAAAGCTGACTAACACATGTATAAACAAGATACTTTTAGCTAGGAAGCATGTACAGTTTCTACTTGTAGTAGTTGGCCAGACACTAAGAGAAACAGAAGGCACAGTTCTGATCTTGAGGAATTGGTTGGCAATGATCTGTGAACCGTCACTCTAAGCTTCAGTTTCTCTAGCTTTTAAGTGAGAATAGTATTGATAATAATAATATCTACCTGCATGGCTTAGCACGAGGACTATATGGAATAATGAGAGTGAAAGTGTTTTCTAAGCAAACTTGTGAACATAAGATACACTCAGAAGGAAAAACAACCTGATGAATCATTATAAATAAACAAATGTGTTTTCTTCAACTTTCCCTAGCTGCATTTTTTCCAGCATCCCCCATAGTTATTGACCTTGATTTTTTCCAGCATCCTCCATAGTTATCGACCTTGATTTTTTCCAGCATCCTCCATAGTTATTGACCTTCAATGAGAAGGGGCACATTCTCAGAGGTTGAACTGTTCTTTTCCCCCTTAGTCTTCAAGCTCATGCCCAGATGTCATGAGCCTTTGGTAGTTTCCTTTGCAACTTTGCAGACCACAGAAGTCTTCTCTCTTTGCCTTGTGGTCAGTTCCATTTGTGTCCTGCCCCTCAGAGTCACTGCAGATGCAAGTGGACTGTCCTTAGACTCTGGGAGGCTCTGGGAAGCTTATGCTCAAGGTTGCCGTGGTGCTGGCCAGTAGCAAAGCATCACTTCCCTTTTAAGAGAAGTTATTCTACATCAGGGAAAAAAATTGCTACACTTCAGATGATTTGCACAAGTCATACAGAAATGGACCACAGTTGTCTCAGAAATATGCAGAAATAAGTGCCAGGTACAATTCCTGGTTTATAAAAAAAATGATAATACTAACCCCCAATGTTTATTAGTGCTTCTTGGTTTACCAAGAACTTTTACATCCATTTTCTCCTCAATTTGTCACAATCACCCTTCAAAGTAGTTTGTAATGTTACGTCTACTTTATAGATTAGGAAAGGGAGCCCCAGACAGGAGGGGAGCTTTCATGGGGTCTCACAGCTTAGTCAGTGCTCAGGTTGACCTTCCCCATGGCAGAAGCCACTTTCAGGATGGTAGAGGGGCATGGCCCACACATGTCAACAGCTAGGACATTTCACAGGCGAATCTCACCTGTCTTTCCAAGCCAGCTCTGCAGTGGTCCCTCCCAGAGGACCGCTGACAACACTCACATCTGTCGGTGTGGCTCCCGTTACAGCCTGTGAGGAAGGGCCTTGGAGGGTATCGTTAGTCACGCACGAGTCTGGTCAGCTGGGTGAGAGCCTTAGCCAAGAGCCCAACGTTTTTCAACTGCCTCCGAACAGGCTGAATGTGGTAGAATGGTAGGATGTGGAGGGACATTTTCCGTGACTGGATTCCTTGTTTGGGATAACATCTCCTTAACTTCTGAGTTTGCGCTGTGTTCTAAAAGGCCAGCGAAGGCCTTGGCAATTCACCCCATCTGATCATCTGATTCCACTTCTTTTATTTCGCATCTTCTTCAGTTCTTTCTGTGGGTTTCTTTCCTGCAGAATTACAGTGTCTTCTGAGTCATTTTCCAAAGATCTACGGATCCTGCCCTCCTCTCAACTCTACATTCATAATCTTAGTTCAGATCTTCTCCATCAATCCCTGAGGCGGAGACCAGGGCCGCTGCCTTGGAAAAATCTCCTGGCCTCTAGCTTCTCACCCATCATTCATCCACCCTTTGCTTTCTGGAATGCATATCCAACTGTGCCACACCCTTGTGGTGGCCCCATGACAGAATCCATACTCCTAAGCAAGGCCACCCAAACTTTCACCAGTTGGCATCCTCACCCCTGCCTCTTTGCCTACAGCCACAGAGGCTGTCTCCTCTTTTGCTCCAGCCACATCAATGTTGTCACCATTCCCCAAATCCGCCACATCTTTCACTCTTTCTTATCTTTCTCACACAATCCCCTCTCCTATAGCATCTTCTTCTCTTCCCTTTAGTAGGCACTTTCTTTCTTTGCTGCCTGGGTTTGGACTCAGGGCCTTGTGAGTGCTATCAAGTGCTTGACCACTGGGCTACATGGCCAGCCCTGGTAGGCATATTCTAATGATTTCTCAAAGCTCAATCCTGAGGCCAACTTCTCTACGTAGCTTTTTGTGATAGCCCTAGTAAGAATGAATCCTCTTTTCTTTATTTTAGGGGTAGGGGGCACTGGAGAATGAACCTAGGGCCTTATGCATGCACTTTAGCACTTAGCTACCTCCCTAAACCTTTTATATTTTGAGACAGGATTTCAGTAGATTGCTCGGGCTGGCCATAAACTTGTAATGCTCCTGCCTCAGTCTCCCAAGCAGCTTGGATTGCAGGTGTGCACTACCTGTGCGCCTATGAATCCTCTCTTCTTTCTACCTGCATTTTTTTTTGTATCAACTTCTCATTCATTTATTTATTTGTTTTTTTAGTGCTGGGGGTCAAACCCATGGCTTCTATTCTTATGTTCATTGCTCTCTCTCTATCTCTGTCTCTCTCTCTCTCTCAACCTCTGTCTCTGTCTCTGTCTCTCTCTCTCTATATATGTATATGAATGAGAAAGCTATTCTAACTCTTAAGGAATTAATAGTTGAAATTGAGACACATAAACCAATAATGTTAGTACAGCGTACTACTATATGTTTTGATAAAGATGTCTACAAAGCGTAATTGGATGATAAGGAAGGCAGTGCATTCATTCTGCTTGAGAAATTCAGCTGGGGAGATAATTGAGTTGTGCCTTTACTCAGATTTATCAAGGACCTGCTGGCTGCCAGGGACATTCACCTATAAATTAGATGTGGGTCATTAAGTGGCAGCTGGAAGAGAAGAATGCAGAGAAATCAATTCCGGAAGAGGAGGGAGCAACGGACAAAATACACAGATGTGTGACAGATTAGGGAAGGGGAAGGATTTTTTTGGCAGCTGGCGCTCCAGTGAGCACTGGAGGAGGAGCGAGGAGGGAGAGTCAGGCTGAGCACCAAGCTGGATGTTGGTGTGCAGGTCCTAGGAGAGCATATGGCCTACAGTGGATGGGTGGTTAGTCTTTGCTAAATTAGTAATTCTGATTTCATCTCTCTGTCTGCTTAGAAGGAGCTTGGTACCAATGTTTGGAGAATTATGTTTTGGTACTATTTTTGATGGGCTAGTTGTGCTGAATGGGATCTGTTCAGTCCTAAATTGCAGTGGAGAGTTTCAGGGGCTGAGCGGACACAGAACATGTCAGCTAGGGCAGCCCGAGGTGCAGAGGGGTAAGGTGTCTCTGCTGCAAGATGCAGCCTGATGGAAGAGAGCCACCATTGTATTTGAAGCAGCCAAGGTTATTTCTGGGAAGACTAGGCTGAGCATGGATCCAAGTATCAGGTCTGGCGTGATGGCATGTAGCCTGTAATCCCAGCAGCTCAGGAGGCTGTGGCAGGAGGGTCGTGAATTTGAGTCCAGCCTCAGCAACTTAGTGAGACCCGATCTTAAAATAAAAAATAAAAAAAGGAGTGGGGATGTAACTCAGTGGTAAAGCACCTCTGGGTTCAATCCCCAGTACAAAAGAAAAAATAAAAAACCAACAAACAAAAAACCCCCAATTGTCAGTGTTAATTCTCAAATGGAAAAACACACAACACACAAGAACAGTACTGAGGCTCCTGGCATGCGGCACCTGATGGATAGCGAGGAAAATTAAAAGCAGGATTATTGCTCAATTACTGTGCCAATATTCCTAGATTTTTATTTGCTTATGGAATGATTTCTTGAAAAAACTAGTAATCTACAGATTTATTCCAAGTTGAGCTCTAGGTATGTTCTAGATCCATCAATTCAACCTATAATGTTGAATGCAATGGTTTTATTTTTAATTTTTAATAATAAGTGGTAGAATTATTTTTTTAGAAAACAAAATTAAAAAAAGTCTTATCTGGAACTCAATATAGAAACCAAGAGGACACAGTGTAAACCTTCAACAATTAGTGGAGAATACTTGATTGTTTGCAGAGCTCCTGAAGGTCTCAGGGGAGTCCTAGAATTTGGAGCGGCTCCATAGCCAAGAATTCTGTAGTGAACCACAGGCCCAGAGGCCAAGGTCAGTTCTCATACATTCTTGAAGGCTTAGATTTAAGACCTAAGTGCCTGAAGATGGGATGTTGTCTTCCTATGAATCCATCAAACCTTGAAGGATTTAAAAAACATGTAGATCATAGCTGAATGAGAATCACATCAATTTTGTTATTTCTTCAGAAAGAAATGATGCATTTAAGTTTTGTGTTTCCCTCTTAAGTCTTTCCACATCACCCAATACCTCCAACGTGCAGTGTGCACTCTCTATGCTGTAAGGCATTGGCTGTGGGGAGCAGGTCATCATGGAGACCAGGAACTTCACTGACCATTGTATTGTGAGAGTATCTGGGAAGGTAGAAAAATTCACCTGTCTGTAGAAAGACCAACTAACTTTATGAAGGATATTTGCAGAGGAACCCAGAGGAGTGAGCCAATAACTGAAGAGGACCCATCCAGCTCGTTAGGGAACTCCACAAAATCAGAGTATTGGGCGGCAGCAATGTTTGGATCCTCTGCGCTGTATGCACCGGCTTTCCCAGAAACTTGAAAATGTGAGGAAGGAGAAAGATGACATATTTTTTCCTGGAGGATCCACACAGAACTCCATTTCCCTTGTTCTATTGCTGAAGGCTCACATGGGTGTGGGGAAAAGCTAGCAATGTTATTTCCATGCTATGCAATATAGATATGGGACAAATAAAAATCTTCCTTTCAAAGTGGAGCGGGGAGGAGTTTTAGATGCAGGCTCTGCGGGTGGGTTTTGTTCTTGTACAGATCCTTCTTTGGCATGTGACAGTGAGTTTGCAGTGTGGATTCCCTGTGTCCCAGCTTCCTCCTAGGTAAAGTGAGGGTTCCTTTAGCCATCACAAAAGTAAGATGAATGAGACATAATCTATCATCAATGGCCTCCTAACATATCAGTGAAATACAGACATTGAGAAGTATTTCTTCTTTCTAGTTGTGAGAGGGGAGGCTTTACATAGGAAATGAGACTAAACTGGAACCTTGAGGGATAAGGCCAGCTTGAAGAAGAAGGAACATGATCATCAGAAGATATGCAGAGGGCTGGGGCTGTGGCTTAGTGGCAGAGCGCTTGCCTAGCATGTGTGAGGCACTGGGTTTGATCCTCAGCACCACATAAAAATAAATGAATAAAGGTATGTATCCCTCAACAACAACAAAAAAAAGAAAAAGAAAAAAGAAAAAAGAAAAAAAGAAAGAAAGACTGTCAAATTGTTTTAAAAAAATGTGCAGACACAAAGACATCTAGCATTACCAAGTGTGTTTCTGTCCTGATTAATGCTGTTTAACACAGGGCAGTAAACACCCTTGGAAGGTTTTGAATGGGTCTCAGGCCCCCTAGAAGAATGACCTCATCGATTCTGAGAATCTCTCAGAAACTTCCAGAATGTCTTCAAAAATAGCACAAGTAGCCATGGAGGCCGGCTGCTTTTCAGAGGCATCCCCTTTGGGTACAAATCAACCTGTCTTCCACCTCTCCACTCACTTTGTCTTTGCTTCCCAATGACTTTTAACTGTTTGGAAGTCTTCTTCCACTTGTGGGTGATAACTTTCCCGCTCTCAGACAAAGTCAAAGACCTCAGGACCTTGCAAAGGAGGAGGCAAATGTGCTCTCGAGGTGCCTTTGCCTTTGTGACCCTCCCAGGGGTGGTGGGAGTACTCAGCCTCCCCACTGGAGTGACTTGGGAGAGGCAGCTCTGAGCTGAAGGTCTAAGGGAAGTCATATGACCTTGAAGCCAGTGGCTGGCTCTGGGTCTCTGTACCTCCTGGTGACCTGGTTTTCAGGTTTACTTTTCCCTGGTTGAGCACACTTTTAATTTTGCTGAGAGGTGTCTGAGGGTGAATCCATAATTCTTAATGTGGGGATGCAGGGCAGGGTGGGCAATGGAGACACACTGGAATCGAGCCCTGGGGTTCCTTTAAAGTCCAATTCTTCTGATGGAGCTGCTAAGGAATAATAGGTCCACCCTGGCTTTGTGGCCTTGTGCAGTCACTTATGCCTTCTGGGACTTGACGATCTATATAATGGCCTTCTCCGTAGAGATAATTCAGCAAGTGGAAATGTATGGGAAAGAATTTACTTCGAATTGTATGCATTTCACTCTTGTGAGTATACCCATAGTAGGCTGTAGGTATGTATTATATATTTGCTGAGGGAAGGAACATTCTTGTGCTTTGGTTTCTTCTTTCTTCTTTTGAGAAATGAGACGATGCTGGTACCTACCTCACAGTGTTGCTGTGAGTTTTAGATGGTTACCATGGCCAGACACAGTGGCCTGGGCCAATAATCCCAGCTACTGGGGAGGCTGAGGCAGGAAGATCGCAAGTTTGAACCCAGCTTGGGCAACACAGTGTGATTCTGTCTCAATAAAAAAAAATTAAAAATGTTTACTACAGATTTTAGAACAGTGCCTAATATATAATAAACACTCAATAACTATTATTGTGAGCAAGAATTTCTGTCTCTTCTTTTCTTCTGTACTGGGGTTTGTTTTTTTTTGTGTGTGTGTGTGTGTTTTGGTACTGGGGATTGAACTCAGGGGCACTCAACCACTGAGCCACATCCCCAGCCCTATTTTGTGTTTTATGTAGAGACAGGGTCTCACTGAGTTGCTTAGCGCCTCGCCATTGCTGAGGCTGGCTTTGAACTCGCAATTCTCCTGTCTCAGCCTCCCAAAGTGCTGGGATTACAGGCGTGTGCCACCGCGCCCGGCTTTGTACTGGGGTTGAATCAAGGGACTTAGGCAAATTAGACAAGTGCTTTGCCACTGAGCTACATTACTAGCCCTTATAATTTTTTAAAATTTTGAGACAGAGTCTCACTAAATTGCCCAGGTTGTTCTTGAACTTACGATTCTCCTGCCTCAGTGTCCTGAGCAGCTGGGATTGCAGGACTGCCCCACTCAGATTGCCTCTTTTTAATTGCTTATCCTCAGTGCCTAAAACTGCCACCTCATGGGTGCTCAATAAATTTGAGAGAATTAAAAGACAAAAAAATAGCAACAACCCCAAACCTCTCAGTATACTGTAAGCAATGGTCTTTCCCTTTGTTAACACAGCTCAGACTTGGGTCCCAGTGCCAGTAAAGTTGTGACAGAATTTTTAGGGCATGTCTGAGCAGATTTTTTATGGTTCGCAGTACCCTGAGCCCCCAAACATTTCTCTCTCCCACCTTGTAGGGAGGTTAAGCCTATGGAGTCAGAGACTGTGGACTTACAGGCTCAGGGCACAGCCCTAACTCAACTAGAGACTCATAGAGTTTGTCCCGTTCTCCTAGGGTTTCACTGTAGGTAGCTGATGTCCAGGTGGAAGAAGCCTGCGGTGACAGCTCTTTCTGATCCTCCAGATGGCCTAGACAGCCCCTCCAGCTTAAGGAGCTCTGAGGGAAGTGGTGGAGTCCCCTGCACTTCTGTCTGTAGCTTCAGGAACCCTGCATCAGCTGGCAGGAGGCATGTGCTGTGGGTGGTCGTGGTCCATCTCTCCCCATTAGTTCAAGAGCTTCAGGGGAATCTCTGTGATCCCTATTTGCTGGGATGATAAATTATCTCCATTGCAATCAGTTATTTGGCAAAAGAGGTTATGTTACAGTTCAGATTCCTGAGGCTAATAATCAGGTGCAGTAACTTCTAGATTCCAGCAAGAAGGGAGAGTCTTTCTCAGGCAGGAGGCAGAAGCAGGATACTTTTATGGAGAAGGCTGAAAAAGAAGAATGAGTTTTAAAGTTACTTTGATCTGGGTTCAAATTCCACCACTGACTAGCTGTGGCTTTGTGCAAATTTTTAAACTTTAAACCTTAGTTACTCTTCATTTTCAAGACTGGCATAAGAATATTTCCCATTTGGCTCTATGTGAAATTTAAAGATAAAACATGAAAGAATTCCAACCTTAGAGCCTGGCACAGTGGTGATACATGATAAATGGCAGATGCTAGGGTTTAGGCAAGCAAGAAAGCAGAAACAGAGGTGGTCTAGTTTCCAGAACAAGGCCAGCAAATTTTTTTTCCCTGTACCTAGGATTGAATTCAAGGGCACTTAACCACTGAACTACATCCTCAGCCCTTTTTATTTTCTATTTTATTTTATTTTATAATATTTTCTTTTTTAGTTGTCAATGGACCTTTATTTTACTTATTTATATGTGATGCTGAGAATTGAGCCCACTGCCTCACACATGCTAGGCAAGCGCTTGGCCACTGAACCACAATCCCAGACCTATTTTTTATTTTTGAGACAGGGTCTCACTAAATCTCTTAGGGCCTCTCTGAATTTCTGAGGCTAGCCTTGAACTTGCAATCCTCCTGCCTAAGCCTCCCAAGCCACTGGGATTACAGACATGTACCACTGTACCTGGCTAAGGTCAGCAACTTTTTCTGCAAAGGCCTAGATTGAAAATATTTTTAGTTTGAGGCTGGATGGTTTTCTGCTGCAACCACTCAATTCTGTCACACAAAAGGAGCCATAGATCTTTCTTGAACCAATGTGGCAAGGCTTTATCCTGACAAAACTTTATTTACGAAAACAGGCTGCTGGCGGGCTTTGGCCCCTAGGTTATAGTTTTCTCATGCAAGGAAATAACCCTATATTATCTATATACTCTGATAGCTATTTTTTTTTTCTGTTTTATTTTTGTAGTATTATTGAATTCTTCCTCATGCAACAGAGGGCCTCCGCTTGGAAGCCTAAATTATATCGGTGTCCTCTGACTCAGGAATGATTAGGTATGTCTGCAGAATCCAGTTTGCCCGTTGAATAAATGTTCCATCTCAAGGGGGAAAGAATGTGAAAGTACATTGACTCAGTTCAGAGATGGTGGTGGATGGGGAATAATGGCTTGGAGTTCATTTGTTTCTGGAGAGCAAGGGTCAGGCCTGATTCATCTACAGGGCATGGTTCAGAGTAGTTGGTCTTTCGGAGTGAATTTGATGAGCACGTCCCACACAATACTTGTGAGTCCTCCTACCACAGCTGTATGTCCCTGCGCATATGTGATTCTGCCTAACTGGATGAGAAACTTCCATCTGAGACTCAGAACAGAAATGCACATAACAAATTTTGGCAGCCATTGTGGGATATCTGTGAGATGTGTTCCAGTGCTCCCTAAGACTAAGGCTAGTGCTCACACAGCAGTAGAGGAGGGTGTTCTTTGAAGAAGATTGTAGCAGTTACTTTCCACATATGTTTTCACCAGTGTGAATGCCATCCTGTATGTTTTTATTATAATGTGATATTAATACTTTTCCAGTCAAGTGTGGTGTCACATGCCTGTAATCCTAGTGACTCTGGAGTCTGAGGCAGGAAGATTACAATGTTGAGGTATATCTCAGCAACTTAGCAAGACCCTGACTCAAAAAAAAAAAAAAATTAAAAAGTTCTGGGAATGTAGCTCAGGGGTAAAGGGCTCTAGGTTTAATCCTCAATACCAAAACCAAAACAAAACAAGCAAACAAAACTGTTTCATTAAGAGGTGGCTCTGTGTTCCCTCTCTGTGGGCCTGGGTGGACCTTTGGAACTGACTTGATCAACAGAATGTGCTGGAAATAATGCTGTATGACTCCCAAGGCTAGGTTGTAAAAGGCAATGTGGTTTCCACTTGCTTTTTTCTGTCTTTGGACACTTGTCTTTGAAATCCATTTAGTGAGATGTGAGGAAACTCAGTGCACGTGGAGAAATCACATGGCGGTGATCTGAATTACAGACAGCTTCTGCTAAACCAGGTGTGAGAGGGTGAGCCTTCAGCTCTGAGTCCTTCAGTCAAGAATGAGGAAGGGCCAGGCAATCCCTATGTACCTTGTCTGAACTTTTCATCCACAGAGAGATCACAAATGATTATTGTTTTTTTTTTTTCAAGCCACTAGGTTTGGTTGGTTTGTTTTGTAGCATTAGAGAGCTAATAAAAAGATGTTACAACTCTGTAGTGTCCCTTCTGGCCCTATTTGTCCTGAAGGACTTGAAGGGATAATGACCATGTTACAAGGCAGCAGGGTCTCTTGAGTTCTTCATTACTTCATTCCCTACTCTGCGTCAGGCTCTGTTTAGATTCTGGAAAAACAAGGAAGCTCCTGCAATTCAAGGTGGTCATGAGACACTGGGGAAGACAGACACTAACCAAATTATTAAAATTACAAACTGATAAGGACCTAAAGAAGCTATAGGAAATAAAACAGGAGACCCATGGAGAGAACCATTATTTTTACCTGGAGGACTTGGGGGAGGCTCCCCACAGAAGGAGCAATTTGATTGGGTTCTGCACCAAGAGTAGGAGTTGCCTGTGCAGCCAGGTGAGCAGCGGGGCTTCTAGGCAGAGGGAACTGTGTGAACGAAAGTCTGCAGGCGGGTCGTTTCCCAACAATGTGGAAGACAGGCAAGAAGGAGACTTTGAAGCCAAGGGGTCCTGTTTGGAGACTGTTACCTCCTCAGTGAGCCTGAGCTGGGGCCCTATCTGCTGGAGAGAAGGTAACTATATGAGATGTTTCAGCAGTGACCATGTGTGGGAAGAGCAAGGGCAGGGGCAGGGGAGGCATCCCAGTACCAGCTGGGCGATGAAGCCAGTGGGCTGAACTCACCCACGCAGGCCAGAGTGTGGAAAAGGTGATGAGCTCATCTTCAGACCCATGAGGTGTGGAGCAGCCCGTCTATGGACCCAAGGCTCCATGGGCAGATCTGGCATGGCGATAGCACCTTAGGAGTCACCTGAGTGTAGGCATAATCCAAGCCATGGGCGTAGAGGAGGCTCCTGAGCACAGGGGTTTCTCAATCTGTAAGCACCAATCACATACTGGCGAAGGTAGCCCTGGCCCAGCTCAGATTAGCTGCCTTGTCCTTGTGCCTGTCACCAGGGAGAGTCTGCCAAGCTTTGTCTTCCACAATTTGTATTAAGAACAATAGACACCTTTTGCTTTTATTAAATAATCGTGTTGGGTTTGCTTTTCCAGAACTTGTTTACTCTGTCTCAAAGGTTCTATTAGGGCTGGTGTTTTATCTCCTACCTTCTCCCCAATTCCTTCTGAGGGTCACCAATTCAAAGAGAAGATATAAGAAGTTAGAAGAGTTCAGGGGATGGAGGACTGGGCTCTAGTATCATTTAAAATAAAGGCTGAGAAAGAAGAGTCTGGAAAATGAAGAGGGAGCAGGAGTGGAGGGGCCTCCTGGGAAGAGTGGATGTCCAGGGAACCCTGGTGAAGACCAGAGTGAGGCCCCAGGGTCTGGGGTCAGGCAGGACATGGGTGCCCGTGGTGCACACAGACGTGACTAAATACCCAGGGGGTCAGGCTGGGTGAGGGCGGAGGTGGTTTCCTCACCTCAGGGGGACCTGGCTGCATGATTTGATGTTGTCACACAACAGTTATTTCACAACTAGTGTCTCCTACACTTCTTCAAGCTAGGCTACATTTCTACCAGTTAAAATTGTGCTATTGTCAGGAAGTTGGGTGTCCCCACTGCCGTGACACTTGTCCACATTCTTTTTGGAGAAACAGAGGAAGAAAAAAAGATTGCAGAACAGGGAGAGGTGTGGACAGGTCTCCCCTCACTGGCTGCCTGGCTGAGGACACAGTTGCTGTTTGAAGGAAGGTCAACTCCGCCCTGATGGTCAGCACCCATGTCACCTCCCTGTTTGTGGTGCCCACTCCATTCACAAAAGGGCACAGGTGGCACAGGGATCTATCTATATTTCACCTTCTTGAGAACTGTGGTTGTTTAGTACAAGAAAACAAAAGCTACAAAACATTCTGACTATTTTGCACGCATGTGTTTTAGTAATTCTTTTCGGTGAGAATGTTAAATCAATGCCAAAAAGAGTCATTGAAATCAAACAGAGTTACCTTCTGTACCCTCTCAGTATCCGGGAACAATTAAGCTTCAGCAAACAAAATTGCCAATGGCCTAAAAATGGAAAATAAATCCATCTACTTCTCCTAAGTGGGGTTTGCAGACAAACTCCTAGGACCTTGGTTGTCTGAAGCAGCCCTTTCGTGTGCATGCGACCTTATGGAATAGGGCTCCACATTTTGCTTCCCTGTAATTTTTTTTTTTAGACCCTGCATACTAACTAACATTTGCAACAATTTCCAAGATTGTCCTGGGTAGTCAATAAATACGTCTGTTTTCCAAGAGGGATGTGTTTTGATGAGCAGAAAGGAGAGTGAAGAAAATGTCAGGAGGAATTAAATCAAGGAGTGACATAATTCCCAGAGGGAGACAGACGTCAGCTGCATTCTTTGTTTCTTGCTCTACCTTGGAAATCTTTCAGAACTTGTTGGAAAATAAATATGTATGTGACGGAGTGGTGGGTGGAGTCAACAGCTACAAGCAGAGAGGGAACAAAATGCAAACACACCCTTGGTTGGATTATTAAACTGATTTCAATTCATAATGCACAGCTGTATGGGAAGAATTGTCTTTCATCACATCTTGCTTTTTGTAGGATCAAAAAAATGTTACTTGGGTTTCATTCTGACTGGAGCCTGAGCACTCTGTATTTTTGCCTCTCAATAACTATTTGTCAAACATTAAGTGCATAAGTGAGAGCCCGGTGCAGGGGCGCATGCCTGTAATCCCAGCCGCTCAGGAGGCTGAGGCAGAAGGATTGCAAGTTCAAAGGCAGCTTCAGTAATTTAGCGAGACCCTAAGCAACTTAGTGAGACCCTGTCTCAAAATAAAAAAAATAAAAAGGGCTGGGGTTATGGCTCAGCGGTTAAGCACCCCGGGGCTCAATTCCTGGTATCAAAAACAAACAAACAAACAAACAAATAAATACACAAAAATAAATAAATGAGTGAGAATAGGCAAGCAAATTGCAAATGTATCTAGCTATAGGCAGGAAAAATTATGTCAGGGTCAAAGGAACTTGTTGGGTTATATAAGACCAAATCATTGTGCAATTAAAAACAAAACAGAAAACCTTGTGCTCTTGTGCCAATCAGCAGGTAGGGAGGGAGTCTCACACCCATCATTGTACTTAATTCTCTCAGTAATACTGTGAAGTAAATCTTATTATCTCCATTTCATAGTTAAGGAAACCAAAACTGAGGGAGATTAAGTAATTACTCAACATGGCATATATAAGAAGTGGCAAAAGTGACTTTCAGATCCAAGTCTGCCTCTTTTTTTTGATGCTAAGGATTGAAGTCAGGGGTACTCGACCACTGAGCCACATCTCCAGCCCTATTTTGTGGGTTTTTTAAAAAATATTTTTTTTAGTTGTAGATGGATGCAATATCTTTATTTTATTTATTTATTTTTATGTGGTGCTGACGATCGAACCCAGTGACTCACGCATGCGAGGCGAGCGCTCTACCACTGAGCTATAGCCCCAGCCCCTGTGTTTTTTTTTTTTTTTGGTACTGGGTATTGAACTCAGGAGTACTCGACCACTGAGCCACATCCCCAGCCCTATGTTGTGTTTTGTGTAGAGACAGGGTCTCACTGAGTTGCTTAGCACCTTGCCATTGCTGAGACTGGCTTTGAACTTGCGATTCTCCTGTCTCAGCCTCCCAAGTGCTGGGATTACAGGCGTGCACCCGGCCCAGGTCTGCCTCCTTTTAACCGTGCTTTCTTTCCATACATTATGATAGACACTGCAAGTTTGGTTGGTGATAGGTACAATCAATGCTTCTTTAGGAATACTGCATTTTCCAGAAAACTTCATTTTATGTTTCCAAGTTCCAATTGAAATAAAGAAGACGCTCATCTGTTTGGAGAATGTCAATGGCATTTGATTTGAAGTTATAAGACAAGTGAGCTTGTTGGTCATTGAGCCATCTTCTTGGGTTCCCCTGGAACTTGGGTATTACCATATTTAAAAAATAAATTTTATTTTGAAATAGTCATAGACTGACAGAAGAGTTGTAAGTATAATGTAAATAACTTTTTTTTTCCTTTGGAACTGTTTGGAAATAAGTTACTAAACTGATATCCTATGACTTCTGAATGCTTAAGTGGCTATCTTCTACACACAGGGACATTCTATAGAACCACAGTGGAACCATCGAAATTGGGAAATTACTATCTATACAATATTACTATCTAATTCTCAAAACCCATTCAAATCGCACCATCTGTCCCAATAATGTTCTTTTAGTCCTTCTAAAAGACTCCAATTTAGAATCATGTTGTACTCGTGGTCATGTCTCTTTAGTCTCATTTAGCAGGGAACAATTTCTCAGTCTTTTTAAAAATTTGTTCTTTTTAGTTATACATGATAGTAGAATATATTTTGGCAAATTATACATACATGTTATACATACATAGAGTATAACTTATTCTATTTAGGATCCCACTCTTGTGGTTGTACATGATGTGGAGTTACCCTGGTCTTGTATTCAAATACAAGGCTAGGAAAGTTATGTCCAATCTATTTTGTCTTTCCTATTCCCTTCCCCACTTCCCTTTGTCTAATGCAATGGATTTCTATTTCTATTATTCCCCTCCTTAACCTCTATTGTTTTGGGTTAGCATCCACAAATCAGAGAGAAAATTCAGCCAGAAAAAGCAGTCATGAAATTCATTTGGAAAAATAAGAGACCCAGAATAGCCAAAGCAATCCTTAGTGAGAAAAGTGATGCAGGAGGCATCAAAATACTAGACCTTAAATTATACTACAGAGCTATAGTAAACAACAACAACAAAAACAGCATGATACTGGCACCGAAACAGACATGAAGACCAATGGAACAGAATAGAAGACACAGAGACACATCCACATAAATACAGTTATCTCATCCTAAGGCACCACAAACATACATTGAAGAAAACAAATGGTGCTGGGAAAACTGGAAATCCATATGTAATAAAATGGAACTGACCCCCTATCCCTCACCTTGCATGAAAGTCAACTCTAAGTGAATCAAGGACCTAGGCATTGATGCTGCACTTAGTAGAAGAAAAAGTAGGCCCAACTCTCCATCATGTTGGTTTAAGAACCAACTTCCTCATAAGTCTCCTAAAGTGCAAGAAGTAAAATCAAGAATCAATAAATGGGATGGTATCAAACTGAAAAGCTCCTTCACAGCAAAAGAAACAAGAATGTGAACAGAGATCAGGCTTTTCTTATTTCCATGACTTTGGCAGTTTTGAAGATAATAGGCTAGTTATTTGTAGAACATCATTTGGTTTGAGCTGATCCAATGTTTCTTTATATTTCAGTTGTGCATCTTTGGCAGAGAAAGGCCAGAAGCCACGCTGTTTCTCCCATCTTAGGGTGTGGGGTTCCAGCTTATTCCTTTACTGATGACGTTCACCACGATCATTTCCTAAGGTGGCATCTGCTGAGATTCTGTACTGGAAAGTTGTGCTTCTTTTTCCCTTTTGTAATTTTGGAGGGAGATTCTTTGAACTCTGCATATAAGTTCTTCTCTATTAACTTTCACTTTTTTATTAGTTCTTTTTAGTTATACATAGCAACAGGATTCATTTTGACATAATTATAAAAACATAGAGTATAGTTTGTTCTAATTCAGTCCCCTTGACCTTTCTTCCTCCCTCCCCTGTTCCCTCTCTCTACTGATCTTTCTGTTAGTTTTTTACATTAGTGTCTTGTGGATGTACATGATGGTGAGATTCACTGTGGTATGCTCATGTATGTTCATAGGAAAGTTAGGTCAGGTTCATTGTGCTGTTTTCTCCTGTCCCCTCCTTCCCTTCCCTTCATTACCCTTTGCCTACTACTCATCGTCTTCTCCTTCTTCTTCTCCATCTCTTTCTCCCTTTTTTTTCTAACTTTCACTTTTAAGCTGTTTGTCAGTGAGGACGTGTGCTTCCTATTTTGTTCAATGAGTTATAATCTATTGCTTTCATTATTTATTTTGGTGTTTAAAATGTCCCAGATTTGGCCAGTGGGAGTCCTTCCAGTCTGGCTCATACATCCTTCTGACATGTTCCCATCCTTCTTTGAAGCCTTCCTTCCTTCCTGGTACAGCAAGATGCTCCAGGATCATCTTGTCCTTTCCCTACCCCACCCAGTTCTGGAATCAATGATTTTTCTAATGAGTTCTCCTTGCTCTTAGTGCCAAATGTTGTTTGAAAGCCGATATTTGGGTGCTAGATATGCTCACGGTTATTGGAGTATCATGTTTCCCAGGTCCTTTGTGTGGACAGAGCCAGGACACATACACACACACACACACACACATGCGCGCATATATTTTACAACTGTATTTATTTCTATATCTCTTTCTACGTATATATTTAAAATAATAAGTTCACATACACTTCCCATTCCATACCCATAATTCAGGATTCCTTCTAGTCTTCTCCCTTTCCATATCTGTGGCTCCTTTTTTCCACAGTGGAAAAACCTGGTTCCCATCATCCCAAATATATTAATCCCTTTGAATGCAGTCCATCTTGTTTCTGCCACTATCTTTTCCCTCTGTGGATATCTTTACCTCAACTTGGTCTCTGAGGCATACCCATGGAGCTGTGCCTCAACTCTATTGGGCTTCAACTCCCCCTCTTTGGCCATCCTTCCACCAAGGGCACCCTTCTCACCCTGCTCAGGCTCTAGGGTACCCCAATGGGCTGGGCCTCTGCATGGACTCCCAGCAGAGGAGACTGTGCCAGGCTGGCTTTCGGCTGACTTAGGCCATTTCCATTCCCAGCATGGACCCTGGTTTGTTTCAACTAATAAATTTGGGACTACATTCTTCAGAAAGAAAAGAGAAGAAAAAGGAAGTGAAGAAAAGAGGAAGAGGAAAGAGCATGAGCTTATTATTTTAGCTAAAAATAAGGCTATTTGTCAATTATACCTTAATAAATCTGGTTTAAAAAAAGCTTTCTAAAATAATTTTTCATTTCATAGATTTTATTTATTTGTTTATTGATATTCAAGATTGAACCCTAGGGCACTTAACCACTGAGCCACATCCCCAGCCCTGCCCCCAACCCTTTTAAAAAACTTTTGAAACAGAGCCTTACTAAGTTGCTGAGGCTGGCCTTTAACTTGAGATCCACCTGCCTCGGTCTCCTGAGTCACTGGGATTACAAGCCTGTACCACCATGCCCAGTTCATAAATTTTATCCAGGCTAAAAGGAGATTCCTAAAGAATGTACTAACACCATTAAGCAGTTGATAATTAAGATTTCTCTTGACCAGGTTGGCTATCTGGGGTTAGAACCAGGCATCCTTTCCCAGTTGCCTCTAGGGGCCTTTCCTTACCATGGGCCCTGGAGGGCTACAAGCTACATTTCTGCTACTCTCTTGCAGTTGGAGTTTTGGAAGCAATTTAGGTTCTACCTATGAGATGAACTCCCAGGAGACCTGGATGTTGGAGGTGAGTGGAAAGCCATACCCTGATCTCATTGCTGGTGCAAGTGAAGTCATAGATATGTGTACTGCAGACTGACTCAGATTGATGGCATGTGACATGAGCACTCATGTTTTGAGAATGAGAAGTCCTGGTGGTGGAAGTTGGTGGTGGCGACAGCTGTAGCAGCAGCAGGTTCTGACCTCAGACTCTTAGCATTGGAGGTGGGCACTGAACTGGTCACCCTTACAATGGCTTCTCTGGCCTTCTGAGGATCATACACATCTCTCTTTCACAGAGTTAAACACTCTCCACTTAAATAGAGGGCCTTCTATTTCCTGCACTAACTCCTAACTGGCACACTGACTTTAGGTAAAGGAGGATTAGATACGAAGTGATAGACTCACACACCTGGAAGAATGTCACAGTTTTTTATTTAAGTTGGAACTCATTTTGTACGTATTCCCTGGAATGCATTACACTAGAATTACAGATCTGAATGAAAGAAATGAACACATACATCCTGGTCTCAAACTTAGGGACTTAGGGACTGGACAAAGGAATTAAGGAAAATTGTAATAATAAATAACCAAATCTAAAATGGAACACGTGGAGATGAAGTGTTATTAAAGAGATAGAAATAGAACACTCCTCACAGATCGCTGAGCAAAGTCTCAGCTCTGTACTTTGGCTCTAAAGGTCTCCCAGCCTGCCTCTTCTCTTCAGCATCATTTGTTGTTACTGACCCTTTAGGCCAGTATCAGACTCCTCGCCATGCCTTAGATTCCACGTTCTCTGTTAGACCTGAGATGCTCTTCTTCCACCTTTTCAGCCTGGAGGATTTACATCTCTTCTTCAAGTCTAAGCTTCCGTGTCACCTGCTCGGAGAGAATTTGTCTCTCCCTCCTGGACTTCCCTTTAGCTGGCGGAAAACAAATGCCTACCAAAGGCATATTTCTTGCCTTTCTTCGAAGCCTTTGCTTGCTTGTCAACTTTGAGACTGTGGTCTCCGGAAGGAGAATTTATTATAAGAAAATTCACTCCCTCACCTTTTTTTTTTCCCCCAAAGGAACTGCTTTATTGTTGCAAAGGGCTTAAATAAAGCAAAACTTTCAGAGGCTAATCTTTTGTAAGATTGGACGAACAAGCACGCACACACTTGCACACACACTCATATATGTACAGTAACTCATATTTATGACAATCTCTGCCTGCACCTGGGAATTTTTTCTTGGGGCCCAAGGTCTCTATGATCTGCAGAACAATTGTCAAGCTGAGCTCTGGACAAGCATAGGAGGAATTGAGCAGCTGCTTTTTCTCTGTGAAGACAGACGCTTTTTTGACTTCTAAATCAATTCATATACTGTATTCTTGCCACTTGTTTAGGGTCCTGGGGGTATTTAGCATTGCCAATGTTGTTATGGCACATTCATGGAATGCTGTATGTTTGGAAAATAGTTTATAATGATTTGTTAACAAGCACAAGCTGAGAATATTTCAGCAATGGTTGATTTCACTTTGTAAAGCCCTGGCAACAACATTCAGTATTTATGGGATTGCAAAATCTCATTAAATGAATAAAGTTCTATTTTCCTTACTTGGATTCGACTAACATTTATTGAGTGTTGACTAAGTGCTATGCACTGTGCTAGGATTCCATTGAATGAATGAACATTCATTAAGCAACTACTATGCCAGTCATTGGGTAAATATTCCATTGAGTGAATAAACATCTACTTAGGGCCTCCTAGGGAGGCAGGTGTAATGCTAGGATTGATCTGATGAACAGCATCTTATTGTGCATCTGTAATGTGTCAGTCGTTGTATTTATTAATCACTTTCTATGCACTAAACATCAAACCAGGTGCTTTAACCTACACATTCCCATTTCATGTTTACTACTATAATGGGGAGGGACCAGTATTACTATTTCCATTTCATACACAAGGCCCAGATTCATGCCTAGATCTCATAGAAACTGAGTTTTGAACTCATGCTCCTAACTCAGATCCAGTTCTCTTCCCACTGACCACTGGCTCTCTGTTTCTAGAACTAAACGATTCCACTGTGTTAAAGCAAATGGGGACAGGTGGCCCATTGATTCTTTCCCAGTACAATTCTATTTCTGTAATATCCTCAGGGCAAGAGAAAACTTGACTTACTTTTGAAAGAATAGTCATTGGAGCGGTTAAAATTCCTGTGTTCTTGAGCCCTGGCCTCTCCTTTTTGAGAAAGTTGTAGCTAATCAGTTAAGTTAGTTCTCACTCATGTAACAGTCCCGATCTAAATAAGATGGAATAAGAATAGCACTGTCTGAAGAGGACCAGCGGATTCCACTCTGGGATTTCACCCCTGGATTTTTAGGCCAAGTCTCGTCTCATTCATTCAGTTACTGAGTCTGCAATGCTCCCTGAATGCCTGGGACATAGTTGGTGTCACATATGTATGAAATTCACAGAGATCCAGCCAGTTTTTAGCCATGTGGCTTTGGGCAAGTTGTTTGATGTATCTGGTTCTCAGATCCCACATCCAGAAAAAGGACAGGGTTTCTGAGGATATTATTTGTCCAACTTTTTCAAAAAAACATTCAATTTCTCAGTCTACAAGAGGAGTTTAATATTATATGTTGCTATCTATCTACCTATCTTCTATCTTCACTTATCTGTCATCTCAATGTCTATCTCTCATTGATTTATGTCATTTGGATAAACATTTAAGAATACTTTTTCTGGCTTACTCTTTCTTTTAATTCCTCAAGCCTAAAAACGTGGGCACCCTGAACCCCATTATACAGATGAAAAATTCAAGGCCACGGGAAATTTAGCAATCTGCTTACGGTCACACAGCTGATAACATGGGAGAACCAGCATTTCATCTCAGTCTGACTTCAAAGGCTCGCTCTCTTCTTTGTACTGTGTTGGGTCTGTTAAGACTCTGCTGGTAAAATGTGTAATACGCATGACGAGGCCAGTTTTAGCAATAAAATGCAGAGTGGGCCTAGGGTAGAACTGGCCCATCCAGCTAATCTGTTTGCCCTGAACGTGGCCTTTAGACGTTGATTTTAAACAGAATAAAAGTTAATCTCCAGTAGTGACTAAGGGAAAATTGTGCAGGCTGGCAACTCCGTGGATATCCTGGCTTGAGATGAAGGAAGAGCACAGAGCCCCGGAGCAAAGGAAGGGCAGCCTGGCTTCCAGCGGCTCCAGCAGTCCTGTTTCCTTCTAGGCTCCCTTTGGAGTTTGGTTTCTTTCATCTGCATAAAAAGAGAGATGATTATTTGCCCAGAGATTGTCATATAGGCTAAACAAGAAATGTAGATGAACGCGTGAGGTTGAGACATGTTTAAGTGAAGTTAGCTCAGCAGATTTCTGTTAAGTGAGTCCAAAGATGGGGCTTTCTGAGTACTGGGACACAGTGATAAGTACAGTCATGTGTCACTTGGGATATGTTTTGAGAAATGTGTCCTGGGTGATTTCATAATAAGAGCATGGTAGAGCGTACTTACAGAAACAAAGATGGCTATGATGTCCCTAGACAATGTCATCTTCTGGGACCACCATTGTAGTTGTGTCAGTCATTGACCGAAGGGTTGTTATGCAATGCATGACTCTATGTGCAGCTTGTGCCTGTTGATCTTTCAGCAAATAATGGTCTCATGGAAAGGCTATGGAAAAGGCGTGACTTCCTAGTGGTTGGCTGGAGAGTCAGTTACTGGGAGGTCTCCTTGGAATATATTGAGTTAGTGGAATGGGAAGAGGGGAGAGGGAGAAGCAATTCTTCTGCCCAGATAGGGAGGCGATATAATTGCATTGCTCTTCCCTGATGTTGCAGCAATCCAGAAACCCTTATCTTTGACCTTGACCTTGGCAACAACACTGTAGTAGGTGGTGCTGTGGAAAATATCTCCATGCCTGACAAATCAATTCATTAAAAAACCATCTTTGAGACAATGTGAAAACCCCCGTGCTGGTTTGTTCCCATGAAGAATGGGTACCACATGTTATCACATCTTTTGATAGAGTAACCCCAGGTCTCCTCCTTGCAGGAGGAGTCATGGTCTTCACATTTCTCAGGATGCTTCTGGAATCGGTGACACTTACAGACATGCAGAACACTACTGGCAACGAGTCAAGCCAGATGTAGATTCTCACCCTCCCCTCAATTCTCCAGGAAGTACTGTGATGCAGTCTTGTTAGAATCTTAAGGGAGATCACAGCATAGCTGTAGGATTTGGGGTATATTTAAAAAAATAGCTTGTATAGAAAATAGACAAACATCAGAGTACCTGAAATTGCAGTTCACCACCTGTAAGAATGGAGAAGTATTACCTCTCTTGAAGGAGTTCTGTGAGGAAGAGCTCTTTGACTTGGGACTTTATGAAGGACACAGAGGGCTTGTGGAGAATGGCTGGGTGACTGAGCATGTAATCTGTAATGATCATGATAATAATGATGAAGTTGATGCAGTGTCTGTATGAAGGAGAGTCAATGCATTCCAAAGCCTACATCTTGGGCACGAGTATTAGGTTCTCTCCTCTGCCCTTCTGGAACTGGAGTAGGCCTGGTGTGGATGAGCGTCAGCCCGATCCCATACTGGCTCATCTCCCAAGGGTCCTCTGGTATGTCCCATGATCTCATCTCAGGCAGTGGGTACCAGGACACATGCTCCTTGCTACAGAGCTCTTGTCTTTGCTTAAGGACTCAGGAGATTCCAAAAGAGCTTCTCCTCTATCACTGATGTCGATGATGTGGGGGGACTTTCTTTCTTGAGTTTAAACACACTTGTCTACACTCATCCAGGAAAAATATATCCCTCTTCAGGGTGATTGTCCTTTGCTGTAACCCTGGGAAAGCATTTGAGTCCCTCTTGGCAGGAAGTCACTCTCTACTAAGACAGACTACCTTCTGATCCCTGCTATACTTTCCATGAAAAGTATTCAATGTCCTCTGGAATCAGGGCTTAAAATTAAGTTAGGGTGACTGCCATTTAGTCAAGCCCTGTCCAACATTATGAAGGCTACAGTGACATTTAGTAGTCACTTGATATCAGTTCATTTCCTTTCCCTGCTTTTTCCTCTGGGTTGAGTCCATTTGCAATGGACTGAGGAGGTATTTGTTTCTGTCCCTCATTGAAGTGACTAGACCAGAACCTTGGACTTCTAAATGGATCTGTGCAAATATTGTCTTCCTAGGTTTGCCCTTTAGTCCTCCAACCTGAGGTCCTTTGGAAAGTTCCTTGTCAGCAATGGAAGAATCATCTGAGGGATGGCCAGTCATCCCCATTGTGAGCCAAGTCAGAGGAAGGCAGGTGCTCTGCTAGGAAGACCAGCCACTTGCCGGCTCCTCCTTGGCCGAGCCACTGCAGGTTCTGAAACGATGTGTAGTCACGTGATTGAAGAAAGCTGGACTCTGATGCTCTCAACACCATATTCTCCACCCTTCTGAAGATGGGTTAAAGCAAGAATTGGCCTTCAACGATAGTACCAAAGACTCTCTCTTAGGATCTCTTAATAGGCACTTTCTAGACATTGTAATGTTTAGCAACACTCTGAGGTGAGAACGATTATTTTGGTGTGACAGATGGGGAAACCGAGGCTCAGAAGTTCCTTCTCCTTGGTCAAACTGTTGGAAAGTGGTGGACCTGAGACATGAACACATATTCCTATATGCAATCCCTGGAAGGGCCAGTGATCTAGGGAGTAACGAAGCCAATTGCATTCAGTCTGAAGGAAAAGCAACTGCTGAACAGATGCCCGGATCCACTGGCTCAGTGCCATGAGGATACGGCTTTTCTTGGCAGTGATGGCAATCTTGAGAAAGCACTCCATGCCATGCTCATGCTTTTACTGTGAGTCATTCTCTTCCTCTCTTTGGAGAGTTTATAGCTAAGGAGCCATAGCAATCCACCTGTGACTCCTACCTTTTTACACCCCAGCAATCCAGAAGAGCAATTCTGTTAAGCAATATCCTCCCAGGACCATATGGAGTTAGTGGGAAGTTGTGTGGCCCTTGTTAATCAGCACCCAGGTAAAGTTCAGCTGTTTATGGGATCATGTAGACTGATTCACTAACATATCCAGATAACAGGTGTCCAGTATTTTTTTTTAACCTAAGAACTACATTATTAGTTCATCCTCAATCATTGATTTTCAAGTTAGAACCCAAGATGCCTAGATCTTCACAGTGTGGCCCTGGGTTACCTTTCCTTCATCTGCATCCCCCTCTTCAGACTTCCTGCAGCTCACACTCCAGTGGTGCCAACTTGCCCCTTTCCAGAAGCAGCCAGGGTGATCCAGCTTTGCAATGGTTGGTCCTGTTCTTTATGCAGCCCTTCCCTACCTCGTCCCTTGCCTAGTACTGGAACATCTCTGATCTCAGCTTTTAGAGCCTCTCCCTGGGGATTCTGCCCTGACATCTTCAACCAGACTTAGTTTCTCCTTCCTTCTCTTGTCCTTTCATGACATTTTGTAAAATATGCCAACAGATCTCTATCCAGTTGTTGCAATCATCTGTTCTCTTATCCCTGTTCTGCAGGAGCTTCAAGTGAGGGAAATGTGTCTTATTTTTCTCAGAACACACAATGCTTGTCAGATGACCTGAATCACAGTTACTGTTCTGGAAACCTTGGGACCATGAAGCAGAGGACGTGTTAAGTTTCCTGCCATGGGCTGGGGGAAGGAGAAGAGTTGGAAGCAGGGAGGACTGGAGGGAGGAACTTGCCAGCTTTTATGAACAGCCTTCACGTGGGACACAGTGGTCCCCAGGATCAATGTCACATTGGTGAAAAGGAAATGGGTAAATGCAAGCCTGATTCAAACTGGCAGCCAGCCCTTCTAAGGAGGACACATTGGCAGTTTTAGGGGTCTCAGGTTGGTTCCTGCCTGCAGGAGAAACAGCAGGGCTTGGCAGGACAGCAGAGCTTCAGTCTATAGAACCCCTTTAATTCATTTAATTTAATATTAAATTGTAGATATTTATTGAAAATTTTGAGATAATTGTAGATTTTCATGCAACTGTAAGAAATAATATAGAGAAGTTCTTAGACTGGTGTCTCTGGGTTGAGTCCATTTGCAATGGACTGAGGAGGTATTTGTTTCTGTCCCTCATTGAAGTGACTAGACCAAGTTTCCAGAGGGAAACTTGGCCTTAATCTCTTTCTATTCAGGAAAAAAGGACTCTTCACTCAGCTGGTTAGCAGACTCACCAAGTGGAGCCCAGTGCTAGAAGCTGTGTGGATGGACACACTGTCATTAATATATGAAAGTGAGGCAGGGGACATCATTCAGGTGCAGATTCATTTGGGTTCTAGTGGTGATGGCTGGGTGATGCGTTAGGCACAGTGTCATGGGATGAGGGTGTCTGCTCATGTATCAGTATTGAGGCTTGAGGACATGTACTCCAGTTGGCGAAAGTAAGCTCTCACAAAGGGAACGCCATTACAAAGTACCGAGTCACTCCACAGTGGGTGCCAGGTGGGGGTGAGCTGCTTGTCCTAAAGGGAATACAGGGTGTACGTGATGGAGTGGAAGTCAGTGAGGCTGAGGAGGCAGTGAGGACAGCTCCTGGAGGCTGATAGGTTGCTTCAACATGACCCTGAGAGCAACAGGGAGGGTCTGGACCATAAAAGGTTTTAAGGCAAAGATTTGCTTGGCTAGATTTGGATTTTGAAAGCTCCCCTTTGCCAATAAGCACGTCGTGTATGCAAGCCTACCTTCCTGGACATTCTTAATTTGAGCCTCCGTCCTCTATGACCCAGCTCTGCAGATTAGAATTCAAATTATAGGAAGAGCTCAGCTGCTTTACTGAAGCAGATCCGCGCACAGTTCTCAGCATTGTAAGTTCAAGGGCCTGTTCGCAGGTCTCAGGCAAGGAGCCTACTGGAGGAGGGGCTTGCATGTGGACTGAGCTCTCAGGCTGCAATTCCAAGCTCATTTCTGGAAGCTGTGGGCTTTGCTTCCTCTGTGCTCTCAAACTCACCCTTTTCTGCTCAGTTTCCCCATCTGGACAAATGGGAGAAGAGTCTGTAACACCTTGGGACACCTTGAGAATTAGTAATGTGTGTGGGAATTTGGAGAAAGCATAGGGCAGAGGAAGGACAAGTTTTATTTTTTTTTACTTGCAGTAACAGGGATTGACCCCAGGGATGCTCTACAACTGAGCTACATATCCACCCGCCACACTCCCTATCCTCTTTAATTTTTTAATTTTAAAACACAGGCTTATTAAGCTGCCCAAGCTGACCTTGACTGGCAATCTTCCCTCTTCAGTCTCCCTAGGATGATAGGCATGTGCCACCATCATTCCTGCTTCCAGAAAGTCATCTTCTACTGCCTGGCTAGTCAATTTTCTTACCTGTAAAATGGAGCTTTATGTTGCATCTTTCATGGGACATTTTTTTCCCCTCAGTGCTGGGGCATCGAACCTGAGGCCTTGTGCATGCTAGGCAAGCGCTTTATCACCGAGCCATATCCTCAACCCTCTCATGGGACAATTTGAGAAAAGTGCTTGGTATATAATAAGTGCTCAGCAAATGTTTGATGCTTAAAAAGAAGTCTTCAGTGTCTGAGGCATTTCTGGTGCATAGAGGTCATCAAATTCTCCAGAAGCTTCAAGGAAACAGTCTAGAACACAGGACCGAGCTGGCAGGTCTGGGATGAGAACATGTGTCTATTTATTAATGATGAAGCTTTAGACAGGTCCTTCAAAGAGCCATGGTTTGTTCAAATTGCTCTTTTCTATGTAAAGGTGAGATAAGATCATGGGTATAGCTGGGAGCGGTGGCGCATGCCTATAATCCTAGTGGCTTGGGAGGCTGAGGTAGAAGAATCATAAGTTCAAAGCCAGCCTCAGCAATGGTGAGGTGTTTAGCAACTCAGTGAGATCCTGTCTTTAAATAAAATGCAAAATAGGGCCGAAGATGTGGCTCAGTGGTCGAGTGCCCCTGGGTTCAATCCCCAGTACCAAAAAAAAAAAAAAAGATAGTGGGTACAGAGGGGCTGGCATATAATAAGGGCCTCTGTGCCAGTATTGGAGAGTTTTCTTGACTTTGATTTCTATTGTATTCACATGCCACTGCCACTTCATGCTGGAGATGAGAGCAGCTACCCATCTGGGCTGGGGATACAGGGATCTCACTACAAGACACAAAGATACAGAGTCTTGACTTTGTGTGCTCTCTGGGATGGCCAGGCAGCTGTGTAGAGAGACCACGAAAGGATTGCATCCACAGGCCACAGATACACAGCAGTAGCAGCAGCACCATGGAGCATAGCTGCCTTTGGGAACTAGGAAGTCATGCTTTGGGGAGACCTTCTGATGTCTGAAGGCCATTTGCGATCTTTAATAAACAACCTACCCTGCCCCCTCATTATAAAGACTTTAGATGCATGATCTCCAGTGCAATTTTTTTTGAATCCCTTTCTTTTACAAATTGTTTTTCATGATGCAAACAATGGAAATTCACTCTCAGGACCCAGAAATGATGAGCATTCCTAGGTGCATCCAAGACCCTGGAAAAAACAAGCCCTGTGTTCTGGCTACAGGAGCATTCAGAAGTCCACGTGGAGGTACAAATGTAAATGGATTCAGAGAGAAGCCGAGCAGGAAACTGTTTACTCCTTCTTCATTCATGTTTTCATTTAAATAATATTCACTCAGTACTGGTTGGACTTCCTGCTGCTGCTAGGAATATAAACCCCAGGGCATACAGCTCTTGTCTGGGAGAGAAAAGAATAGTAGCCAGGGAGTATGGTAATTAACCAAGTATCACCTGAGGTGTACTCTGGGCTGGCAGGTCCTGGAGGTTGATTCCAGTTACTCTGCTAAGAACCACCACTGAAGATCAGGAGGGGGCAGAGACCTTGGAAGTAGCTCAGAAAGATGAATGGAGTTTATTTGAATGTCTGGTGATCCCCTCTGGGAGGGCAGCAGGCTCAGAGGCTTGCCCACAGTCTTCTAGAAGCCTTTGGAAGACTGTAGGCAGGTTAGAGAGGGCAGCCAGCATGCAGCCCAGAGGAACCACCAGAAGAAGAGAGAGCCAAAGCAGGGTGCTCAGCTAGCTGAGGCCAGGAAATCAGAAGATAAGCCCACATCCGGGGCACTCACTGGAGTGCAATAACTATAATAGTTTATGTTTAACTTGCTCTGTGCTGCCAAGAGCTTAATTTAGATTAATTGACTGAGCTTTCACAGCAAGTCTATAAAGCCAGGGACTACCTGCTCAAGGTCACAGAGCTAGTATATGGAAGATCGGAGTACATGTGACCTTGACGTCCAAATCTAGGCTCTAAAATCTAAACCACTGGAGTGCCAGAGAGGATGGGGAGGACGGGCAGAAAGGGCTGTCCTTACCCCACAGTGCCTGTGGCTGCCAGCTTCCATTATTTCCATTATTTCCAGAATTCCAAATTGCTTGCCTTTGTGTCCTGCAGGAGTTCTTGTCTTCTGAAGAATGTCTTTTGTTCCTACAGTGATTTTTCTTCTTTCAGAAGCCCCTGTGCATCATCTTGCCCACCAGTACTGTGCTGTTGCCTGCTGGACTTCTTGGGCTTCAAGTCCATCGCCTTGTCCCTAGGATGCTCCACGTCAGCCTTGCCTAAGAAACCCTGCACCTTTCCCCCATCCCTTCAGTGTCTCCCACTGTCCTCTCCAGCTGCTCAATTTTCAATACCAGAATGAACTTCTGGCTGGGCGCAGTGGTATATGCTTGTCATCCCAGTGGCTCTGGAGGCTGAGGCAGGAGGATGGCAAGTTCAAAGCCAGCCTCAGCAAAAGTGAGGCACTAAGCAACTCAGTGAGACCCTGTCTCTAAATAAAATACAAAATAGGGCTGAGGATGTGGCTCAGTGGTTGAGTACCCCTGAGTTCAATCCCAGTACCCCCAACTCCCACACACACACACAAAATATGTACTTCTGTATCTCTCATTTGCTGGGTCAGTCCTGTTTTGCACCAGCTGAAAAAGAATGATCAGAACCAAATGCTGCATTAGCATTCATAACAAGGGTCAGCCCATTTGGGGTCTACGCTCAGGGGCCTGGCACTTTTGTGGAGAGCAGAGTGGAGAAGAGTCCTGGCCACAGTGAAGGGTCTGTATGGAGAGGGAAATACTCCAGAGACAGCCTCTGCCCTGAGGCTGACAGAGAGCACCAGGTAGTCCCTACAGGGATGCACCATAGCTGCATGGAGCGACATGACCAAGTGCAAAGGCGAAACCTGGCCTGATTCTGGGATACGAGGTCACATATTCAACAGTCCCTGTACCAGACACTGTATTTGCTGCATTGAGACACTCAACCAAGGGGTAGTACAACTGCCCTCATGTACAGTTGAGGGGGCTATCAAGAGGAAACCGAGGCACAGAGAACTTGAGTGACTTGTCCCATGTCACAGAGGTAGAAAGAAGTGGAATGGAGAGTTGAACCCAAGGCCTCCAGCTCCAGCAGTGCCCAGGTTGCTGCAGCTGCCTCTCCTTTCTATAGTGAGTACTCTCTATGCAGGATGCCCAGGTCTCCCTGATGGATGCCAACCCTGTTCAAAATATCTGGGACCCCAAGGCCTGCTGAAGTCCTCAGTTGTTTTGCTCAGTGGAAAGAGTACTTGGAATTCCAACTAGGTGGTCTTACTCAAATTTCTCTGCCCTCCCAAGTTTTGGGACCTTGGGTAAGTCAGTGTCCTGGAGCCTCAGTTTCTCCACATTAGCACAGGGTATTTCTGCTGGTCTCTTGGGGTTTTCATGAGAGTTAAAGCGGTTTTAGGGGTTTTGACTTTTCATGTAGGAATAATTTCCATTTATTGGGTGCCAAACACCACCCTAGGCCTAGGGACACTACCACCCTGGAGATAATAGCCTATAATGTCTTTTTATTGTCTGGGGGGCTATCTGCCATATGGCCTCATAGTGCTCAGTGGCTCTTCAGGCATCATTGGAGGGAAACCCTTTGTCACCTTAGAGCACGATGGCCTGTTAAAGTCTCTCTCACTCCCTAGGTGTGCGTATGGGGGATAGGTTTTGAGAGATTCAGGAAGTTCAGAGACATATTTCTGTGCTCTTAGCTTGATCCCAGTAAATGCTTCTGAGACAGAATGATTTAAAATATTAGCTGACTTTTATCTCCCTGGATTTCCCTCCTCTCCTTTCTCTTTCACTTTCTTCCACTCAAGTGAGCAGAAGGTCCATGCTTGTGGACCTCAGAGCTTTATCCAGGAGGCTTATGGCTAGAAGTTTGTGGTTTAGCTTAAGCCTCCAGAAACCAAACTCCTGTGGGGTTTAGGCAGGTAAAGTGCAAGCAAGACACAGGAACGAGCTGGGTATTGACATGATTCCCTGTGCTGAAGCCAGGGCGAGCTAAAGTGTGCATGCTCCATCCCAGAGGGAACAGCCAACTGTCAGCTTGGACCCCGATATGCTAGAGCACCCAACTTCTGAAAGGAGAGAATTCTGGATCTTTGTGGGAAATCTGATTTTAAAGTTTGGCAATTAATTCAATTTATTTTTTGGTGGCATTGGGCATTGAACCCAGGAGCATTCTACCTCTGAGGTATATTCCCAGTTTCTGTCTTTAAAAAAATTTTTTTTTTTGAGACAGAATTTCACTAAGTTGCCCAGGCTGGCCTTGAACTTGCCATCCTCTGCCTCAGCTTCCTGAGTGGCTGGGATTATAAGTATGCTTCACCATTCCTAATTAATTCAATTTATTTTATTTTAAACCAGGAGCAGGTCAACACTGCTGGGAAAAACTCACCTTGACAGCAGTAAGCAGGCCTCTGGGATAGCCAAGGATTTGAGGGAAGAAGTTCCCCAAGTGACAGAGCTTCACTGAGGTGATGGGTAGAGAGGAAGCGGTGACTCTGGATTCTTTAAGGAGAGGGAGATGCACCCTAATCCCCCAAGTACCCCAGAGATATGGCAATATCCACAGGAACCTGCAGTACCTCTTGCCACATGGCAGGCTGATAGACCTGGAGAGGCCACGTGGATGGGTGATGGCAGGGGAGGAGGGGACGGACTATGTTTAACCATAGCCTTGACTGTCTTCCTGCTTCAGAATTGTACTCAAGTGCTTTTCAGATGAAACAGCTGCAGCTTCACTGGAGAGTGAGGGAGGAGACTCAGGTCGAACTGGCATTTATGATGTCTCTGGAAGGCGCCAGGCGCCACGCTGAGTGTTCTGTGTCATTATCTTATTTAATTCTTACTAGAACTCTTTAAACTTGTGCTATTCCAGTTTAATGGGTGTAGACATGGAAGCATGATAAGAGTACATGATTGCCAGAGGTATTCCAATTTGTTCCTGGCAGGGCAGGGAGCCAATCCATTTTCCAATGTTAAATTCACCCAGGTCTCTTGCTGTTTTTTTATTTATTTTAAGCTGTGAATTAATTGATGAATCCCTTCTCAGGAAAGCAGAATGTTTTAGTTCAGACATCTTAATAGACATTCATTGTCTACTAGACCTGATATTGATCCTTACGATATCTGTGGTTTTGACCTACATCTTTGAGGGGTGGTGGTGTCCTTTCCGTGGATGAAGAGAAGCTGAGGGACTGTTATGGTTTGGATATGAGATGTCTCCCAAAAGTTCTTATGTTGATTCAAGAGGTAAAATGATTAGATTAGAAGAGCCATTACCTAATCAGTGGATTCATCCATTTGATGGGTTATTCATTTGAAAAGACTAATTTATTAAGTGGTAACTGTAGGTAGGTGAAGCATGACTGGAGGAGGTGTGTCACTGGGGGAGTGTCCTTGGCTCCTGCTGTGTCTCTGTTTCCTGGCTACCATGGACTGACAGTTTCCCTCCACCATTCCCTTCCGCCATGATGTTCTGCCTCATCTTGGGCCCAGAGCAATGACATTGGTCAACCAGGGACTGGACCTCTGAAACGATGGGCTCAAAATAAACTTTTCTTCCTCTAAGTCATTCTGATCATGTATTTTGGTCATAGTGGTACAGAGCTGACTGACACAGGAGCAGAAGCCAACATCCCAGGTTGCATTGGGATGGTAAAGATGGGAGATCATGGGAAATGTTATTCCCACACTTTCCCTATTTTTTAAATGAATGAACTGGAGAATCCAGTCTTTCCTTACCAAAGCAGGGTTTTACCCAGATCAATGCAGCACTGGGAGGAAAGGCATATTTTAAAACACTTATAAGAAAGTATCACATGAGGAGCAGCACTGGGTGAGCTGCAGGGGGATTGAGGGAGCAGCACAGCATGGGTGGGCAGGCTGCTCCCTGGACCTGATTGACACCATATGTCAAGGAGCCAGCAGGGACTCTACTGTAACTCAGAGTGACAGCTCTCAGCCTACACTATCTGTTCTTCCAACCAGTGTCATGATCTAAGGGTACACAAAAAGTTTGTGAATGAGACATTGAAAAAGTAATTTATAGAATATTATCACATCCAAAGTACTCTCTCCTAAGTTCTCTTGTAAGTTCTTTTGCCCCTTATCCCAACTCTGTGTTGGTCCATCACTTTGACCTCCTTACAAATGAGAAAACTGCGAAGAAAGTGGCAAGGAACGACGGATGGAACTAGGCTTTGGGGTCAAACAGACCTGGTTTCCACCTGACTATTGTTTTAGTTAGCTTTCTTCACTGCTGTGACGGAAGGACTCAACCAAAACAATTTTAGAGGAGGAAGAGTTTATTTGGAAGCTTACGGTTTTAAAGCTCTCCATCCATAGACAGCAGGCTCCATTCCTTGGGGCTCATGGTGAGGTAGAACATCATGGTGGAAAAGTGTGGCGGAGGGAACCAGTTCACATGGTGATCAGAAAGCAGAGAGAGACTCCACTTTCCAGATACAAAATATATACCCCATAGCCACGCCCCCAATGAAGCGCTTCCTCCAGCCGCACCCCACCTGCCTCCAGTTACCACTCCGTTAATCCCATCAGGAATTGATTCACTGATTAGGTGAACCTTCTTGCATTGTCTCACATGTAAGCTTTTGGGGGACACCTCCCATTCAAACCATAACAACTGTCCATCATCCATTTATTTCATAGACTTTTTATTGGCTAGCTATTATGTGCTAGAAATGGTGATAGACATGTGTGACACTATGGACTATTGACTTGTACAGTCACTGTGCTTCCCAGATCCCTGCACTCGGCTCAATGATCTGCCATCACCACCTTGAGATTCTTAACCATTGTTGAGCTGCATTTTTATTTTGTGCCGAATCTGTTAAATTATGTAGCTCGTCCTGATGTTGGTGGCAGAATCCACAGGTGAGCAAAAAGCAGCCATGGCCTGCCCTAGTGGAGGGTATAGAGGAAGAGGTTAACCTTGTTGATTGTTTTCTCATCTAAAAAATGGAGATAGTTGTTCTGATTTCAGAGCACTAGACCTGTGTGTGTCAAGTGCCACCCTAGTGACTGGCGCAGTGTGCTCGGCTTGCTTAGGATGCAGCATCCTTATTTCCCTTGTCTGTCAAGTGATGTCAAGCTGGTGTTTTTCCTGCAGCCTCCCTCCGGTTGTGTCTCCTGAATATTCTCCCTCCTTTACACAACGTCTTGTAAGAGGAGACTTCCCTGAAGCCCTGGCCATGCCTTTGTCTTTCACTGTGTTGTCAAGCACGCACAGGACCACAAGGCCTGCCTGTGTTTTCCCACTGGAAGCCAGCATTCCTGTAGTACCCTGGATTTGCCATGGCAGTGCCCTAATGGAGAAGAGGATGATTCTTCAGGCTGGTGGAATCCAGGGGGCCCCCATAAAGCTGAGTGTCGTGGACAGATGGCAGCTTCTGATTCATAGCATCTGGTGGTGTCAGGCGTCAGAGACCACAGCCAATTGATTCTCAGAGCCTTATGGTTGAAGAAGGCTCTGGCCATTGCTGGAAACCAAGCCAGAGTTGTTGGCAGTGCCAGGCATTTTTCAAGCAAACACAAGCAATTCAAGATAATCCATGGGCAAGCTTTTTATCCTGGGCTCCCTCGTTTCCCTGAAGAACTGTGGCCAGTTGCTGGGTAATGGTGAACTATGCAGTTTATGGATGCCTTTGAGAACTGGATGCCTAGTGGGAGAGTTAGAGTGATTGGATATAGCATGTAAGAGAAGAGGGATGAATGATTCAAAAGCAAGAGCAAGAGTTTTGGAGTTAGCAAACCTGAGTTCAATTTCCATCCTTGACCCTTATTAGCTGTTTGTTCTTGGTCAACTTTCTGACCCTCTCTGAGCCTCAAGATCCCTGGCTGTAAAATGGAGATAATATTACCTATTTTCCAAGACTGTGTGTAAAAGACTTGGCACAGTACCTGGATCCTGGGACTCGAATCAGCATTTCTTTCCCTTCCTGTTCTGTTTCTGGATCCCCTTTTACTGAAAGTCTGGTAGGTGAATTCCAAAACTAGCCTAAGAAGCTGCTTTCCGTGGGTCATGTGTCTGTGAAGTTTCCTCATGGCTCGTTTCCATGGATAATTCCAATTATGTTATCATATCAATACTTGTCACTGTGACATGGTTTAAGTTGACCTCCGGCTCAACAGCTCTGGCAAAGAAAGAAAAAAAATAGTGCTAGCTCACCCTGGAAATCCTCAGTCTCAACACTTATTTGCCTTCTTGAAGACAACAGACTGCTCTTGAGCTTCAAGTTAGACAGCTGTTTCTCTGCTCGGGTCTCAGCTATGTGGACAGATAGCATAGTTCAAGGAATTGCCCCAGGTCAGCACTGCTGCCTCCTAGCAAGTCTCTTCCTGATGACCCGGAGCTTGTCCACCTGCCCATTCATTCTCTGAATGTTGATCAAAGGCCCGCCCTGGGAATACAATGGAATTTAAGACAGGTGTCCACCTTGCTTTCGGGAAGACCCCATCTAGAGGACACAGAGTGATAGGCGAGCCCTGCTATGTGCTGAGAGAGCTGAAGCTAAGGATGCACCGAGCTGGCTGAAGGCAGGAGGAAGAGTTGGGAAGGTGCCTGCCAGATGTCAAAAGGCCACAAACAGCAAGAGGACCTGTGCTCCTTCCCTCTGTCCTCCGGAGGGACTACCACCTCCTGCGCAGCGCCGTCAACTCTCCACGTCTGTCTCTCGCCTCATCTCTCACACATCTCCCGGGTGACCAGAGAGAACTGCGTGGTCCCTGCTCCTTGGTGTGACTCTGAGCCTGTGTGCTGACCTCCTGCCACCCCCTCAATTCCTGACGCGTGCTGTTCATCTTCAAGTGTCAATCCAATACTGCCCCGCCAAGAGGCCTTCCTGAGTCGCTCAGTTGGTCCTTCTTGCTTTTTACAATCCTTTGGTAGGGACATGGGTGGCTGTGCCTTATGTCACCTCTCTGTCTATGTTCATCTCAAGTACAGGATGAGCCCCACTGGCTACCCACATCCTGTCCACACCGCAATCCCTCAGTGCCAATGTGAACCGGATAAACTGATGAATTAGTGAGAAAGGAAATAAATACAGTGTGATTTGTGGGGAGTGTCCATGACAGATAAATAGGCTTATGGTGCTCAAGGGAAGGGAATCATGCATAGGCATGCGGTGTTTCTGCTGGTGCCAATTCAGGCAAAACAGTTTTGGTTTTGGGGAGCTGGACCTGACAACTGAGCAAGAAAAACAGTGACTGCTGTTTGTTGAGGGCTCCCTACGTATCAGGCTCTACGCTGAATCCTCGTCCTGTGGACAACCTCTAATCCTCATGATGTCTTCACAACACTGTTAGAATCACGATCATGCCCATTTTATAGGGGAGCGATCAAGGCACAGAGGGGTCCAGGTGCTTTCCTCAAGGAAGGTTTGAACTAATGAGGTTTGCACCAATGCAGTTGGGCTCTTGACCTTGGCAGTGGACTGTCTCA
Source organism: Xerus rutilus (assembly GCA_028644305.1). Taxonomy (NCBI): domain Eukaryota; kingdom Metazoa; phylum Chordata; class Mammalia; order Rodentia; family Sciuridae; genus Xerus; species Xerus rutilus. The sequence continues at coordinate 161,596,514 of CM053399.1, forward strand.
CTTCTGCACCCTAGCAAGGGTTAGCTCTGGGCAGATTCCCAGCAGGGTGGACAGTCATGCCCTGGCTTCTATTCTCATTCACTGTCACTAACAGGGCTCTCCTGGAAGAAAGGCATGTTTGATGGAGACGAGTATGGAGAGGCCCAGTTCCTGTGGGTTTAGTCAAGGAATTTCCAGGGTTGTTAATGACAGCATCGCAGCCCTCAGGGCCCCACCTTCACTCAGGGAAAAGCCTTTGACCGAATGGTCTTCCTCCTTCCTCCACACCAGGCAGCATGTGCCAATGCGTGGCAAGGTTGGCGTGAACCAAGGTCCTGTGGTTGCGTGTGAGACTTCTGAATACACAGCCTCCTGACATCTGTGACCTCGCAGCCAGCTGAGGCCTGTACCATGTGCTGATTTGTTCTAGGGCTGCCAGATAGTTCTCTTGAAAAACATACTGGCTACTCACCCATATTCTGCTGTCATGTTTTGAATAATTGTTTCCCAAAACTATTTCCTAAGAGCACCAAGGGGTTGGGAAAGGAGCAAAACTAAAACAACAGGACTATAGAATTTACTGGGGAGGAAAAGGCCAAAAGGAACTCACCAGCACCACTACCATTTGCTACCACCACTGTGAAGCCTGAACGGGTCACTGGGTCCTTCAACATTTGTCAGAAGGTGATGGTTGTCTGGACTTAGGTTGGAGGGATTTTTCTTCACCTTTTGCAAGTTTTCGGCTGGCTCTTGTGCCATCCAGGACAGGAAGTGGTAGCCAGGAAAGCAGCAGGTCCTAGAAGATGTCCTTCACGAAGGCGTTGAGGACTTGTGTGCTCCTTGCAGAGCTCTCAGTCTGCAGGTGACCACCTCCTCATGTTTGCCCTCTGCTCTGCTGATGGAGCCCCTTTCCTACACCAGAAGAACAGTGGCTACAGATCCCACAAGCTCTCCTTGGCCTCTTCCTAAATCCTTTGATTCACACTGGAGCCAGGTTGGGTTTATTAAGCATCCACTGCCCTCCTGAAAGTTTCTGTTCCTTTTGTGTTTGGTTTTAGAATCTGCCTGTATCAGTCAGGCATGGTGGCCCCTTGGGAGGCTGAGGCAGGAGGCCAGCCTTGGGCAACTTAGTGAGACCATATCTCAATATTAAATAAATAAATAAATAATAAAAAAGAGATGGGGATGTAGCTTAGTGGCAAAAGTGTTCCTGGGTTCAATCCTCAGTACTGAAAAAAAAAAAAGAATATACATATATCTATTTATATTACATATATTAAAGAAAGTATACATTTATTTTAAATATCTATATTTACCATATATGAACAGGCATCTGTATATTTATAATAGATGGAAAACATTCAAGTTTTATATTATTAGTATTATTTTTTAGGGGGTACCGGGATTGAACTCAGGGATACTCAACTACATCCCCAGCCCTATTTTTATTTTATTTAGAGACAGAGTCTCACTGAGTTGCTTAGTGCCTCGCCGTTGATGAGGCTGGCTTTGATGATTCTCCTGTCTCGGCCTCTCAAGCCACTGGGATTACAGATGTGTACCATGGAGCCTGGTGCTTTTTGCTATTTTTATATGAAATAAATATATTTATGTATATATAATTTCAATTTTATAGACAGAATGGTTCCTTCTCTCCCGAGCAATTACGTGGAGATATCTCTATATCCATGTGTTTATATATCTCTTAAGTATTTATATACATGTATTTATATTTGTTGGTGGGGGTAGGGATAGAGACAAGACCAAGAAGCTCCACACAAGCTAGGTGTGGTGGCACACGCCTGTAATCCCAGCACTTTGGGAGGCTGAGACAAGAGGATGATGAGTTCACAGCCAGCTTCAGCAAGGGCGAGGCGCTAAGCAACCCAGTGAGACCCTGTCTCTACATAAAACATAAAATAGGGCTGGGGATGTGGCTCAGTGGTCGAGTGCCCTGAGTTCAATCCCCAGTACCAAAAAAAAAAAAGCAGCAGCAGCTCCACACATATTTATGTACACACGTAAGCATATGCACATTCCACCTTCCCAGGTCCCTGTGCACACACACACTATCTTGTGTGTTTGGTTTTCTCTTTCCTAAGCTGTCACAATGTCCCTGGCCAGCCGGACACTACCGTCAGCTCTGGCCCTGCTGCGGCTGCAATGGGAGGTGGAAGCGATCCACAGCCCCTTGTAAAATCTCTCACAGGCTTCGCGCGGGGAGGTGTGGAAAGTGTTCCCTCGGCTTTCCATACCCCCGTGGCCCCCACACAGTGACTGCTTTGTTCTGCTTCTTCCTTTCTTACCATTTTTCAACAGGCCCTTTTAAAAAATTTTTTAATCAAATGAAACATTTAATGTGTCGTTCAAGGGAAATTCAGTCCGTATGTTTCAGATTCATTTACAGTTAAATCATCAGAAGTAGTTTCGCAATCACAGCTTGGCAGCCAGGAGCCCTCTCTGACTTGGAATCGAGATGTGCTGGGCGACGCGGGCTGAGGGCTCTGGACTCTCCAGCGAGTCCTGGAGGCTGCGGCCGCTGGAGGTGGAGCAGGGCTCCGGCAGGTGACTGTTGACTAGTCCATGTGCTCAAGGGCCACTTATCTAGAATGGACTCTGTATTGACCTGTGCCATATCTCCACCTATGCACTGGGCACGCCCTGCACTTACTGACCTCTTGTTTCTCATGTTCTTATCTGGAAATCGGGATAACAATAACAGGCTAGGAACAGCACATGTGCTTCCCAGGCCAGGTGCTCAGCCTTCCACCCAGTGAGCCTCGTCACTCACAACCACCCTTACCATCGGTCCTGCTGTGAGCAGGGTAGAAAATGGCCATGGTTTCACTTTGCTTGTTTTCAGTGATCTTTGGTCAACCATGGTCTGAAGATATAACATGAAAAATTACAAACCATTCATAAATTTTAAATGATTTTTATTATAGTATATTGTTATCATTGTCTTATTATTTGTTGATTTCTTACTGTGACTAATTTGTGGACTCAGCTTTATTATAGGTACGTATGCGTGTGTGGGGACACATGGTGCATGCTGTGGCTGCGCTCTGAGGTGCCTGCTGGGATCCTGAGGTGTCTCCTCCACTGACTGACAGGATCCCCCTCACCCCTACCACTGCCTGTTCTTTAGAGAGGGGTCCTCTTCTCTGCATGGCTCTCTCCTCTCTTGGCTCTTCCTGACCGGCTGCAAGTCCACAGGGCCAGCCCTGGGGCCTCCTCTTATCTTTCTCCACACTCGTCTGGAGCAGGTTCATTTTCCCCCTATAGATTTAACAATTACTACTGGATTTTTGGCTTCACTTCCTGCCCCGAGATTTAGGCATAGTCCCCGGCATTTCATCCCTAGGTACCTGAATGTCCTCAGGCTCCTTGAACTCAGCAGATCCACAGCTGAGTCCATTGTCCCTGCTGTTCTCTCACCCCCTGTCTCCAGCAGATGGTCCCTCCTGCTCCACTCTGATCCTCGTTTGGGCTAAAGGTATCACCATCCACTTACCTGAGCCTGGACACTCATCTTGGTGACTCTCTCTCTTTAACAGTCATTTAATAATTTACCAAGTCCGGCTGACTTTATGGATTTTTCAAGTGTGTCCTTTTCTCCCTTTTTGTACAGGGAGCATTCAGGCTTTCGGTGATTTTCTGGTGGTGGGAGTGGCGGTGGCAGCAGCAACCTCGTCCCTGTCTATGGACTCCAGGCCCATAGACTTAGAGCTTCCTCCGCCTGCAGCTGAGGCGAGCCCCCCAGGCCAGGGCAGAGTCAAGCCACTCTTCTGACTGCAAAGCATCCAAAGAATCACAGCCAAATTCCTGACCTTGTCATCCAGTATCTACTGCTGCCTGACCCTAAGTGACTGACTCACCTTACCTCTACTCTCACAGTCTTCCATCAGAGAGAAGTTTCTAGATTTTCCACTCCGTGGGAGCCTGCTGACTCCAGAGTGAGAAGCCACTTTCTAAACGTTTGCAATTAAATAGTGACATTCCAAATACATTTGCTGTTTGATAGACTTAGGGTATTGGGGAGGCAGAGGAATAGGGGTGCTTCTCTGAGCTTCCTCCTAGCACGCCAATGCTTGCCTGCCGGCCTGGCAGGGCACCACAGACCCATGGCAAACCCAGCTTCCACAAGGGGCCGCCTATGCAGGTTCTTACTGGCCACACAGTTCAAGGAGGCCTAGGGTAGAGTGTGACATTACAAGACTTCGTTACAGGAAAGGCAGCTGTCTCTGGGAACACAAAGCAGGACTTTTGACCTGCTCTTTCCTCCCCATCAGGACCTGAGCAGACGGAAGCACCCTGAGTCTCAACCAGACTTGTGGCTAGTCTCGGGGGAGCTATGGATTTCTGACCACCAGAGGTGAATGTCAGTTTCCTCCACATTTTTATACTTGGAGGAAAGAACTAACCATAGTCAAGTGCCTTCAGTGAGCCTTGCTCCTTGACAATGACACTCAACTGTAATGGGACTCGGATTGTTCTCATAGGCAGTGATGGCTGACACACTTGCTTCAGAATCTAGAGCAACAAAGGGTGAATGTCTTTGAGTGCCAGAAAGCTTCCCTGCAAGTTCTTGAAAAAGATATGCCTGTGCAAGTCATAGGTTAGTGGGCCCAAGAAAACTAAGCCCAAAGAAGAAAGGCAGGCCCCAGACAACTGGAATGTCTTTTCACGGGTCTACTAGCCATCTCTGTTGCTCTGGTTACTGATCAAGCTTTTCCCATGGATTCCAGATACTTGTCCAGAAATAACTCCACCAGAGGATAAACCAAGTTCAATGGATGCCTATACAAGTTGCCAAGAGATCCTAGAGAGGGAGAGATAAACTTGGGCCAGGTTGGGGAAGGGGTTGAAGAAGGAAGGAACATTTATATTGGGTTTCAGAGTATAAATAGGAGTTCTCTGTGCAGAGAAGAGGGAAAATCATTCACTGCAAATGTGGCAACATTGTGAAATCATATTTAAAAGCTAGTACATGGGTTTAGCGTGACAGTAGCCCATGGGAGGAATGGGGAGAAATGAGGTGAGAAAGAGCCCCAAAGGGTGAAGGGCTGGGTGTGGGACTGAGAAGCCTGGGTATTAGCCTTAGAGGAAGGAAGGGTCTGAGGGGGTGGAAGGACTTTTCCTGTAGCAGGTTCAAGTTGACTTAGTTGACTTGAAGGTGGATGAAGTGGCACACTTTGGAATCTCAGCAGCTTGGGAGGCTGAGGTAGGTGGATCACAAGTTCAAAGCCAGCCTCAGCAACTTAGCAAGGCCCTAAGAAACTTAGTGAAACCCTATGTCTAAAAAAATAAAAAATAAAAAAATAAGCCGAGCGCGGTGGCACAAGCCTGTAAACCCAGCACTTTGGGAGGCTGAGACAGGAGGATGGTGAGTTCAAAGCCCACCTCAGCAATGGCGAGGCACTAAGCAACTCAGTGAGACTCTGTCTCTACATAAAACACAAAATAGAGCTGGGGATGTGGCTCAGCGGTCAAGTGTCCCTGAGTTCAATCCCCAGTACCCAAATAAATAAATAAATAAATAAATAAATAAATAAATAAATAGATAAGGCTGGTGATGTGGTTCAGTGGTTAAGTGCCCCTGGGTTGAATCCCAAGTCCAAAAAAAAGCAAAAAACAAAAACAAAAAATACCAACAAGTTGATTTGAACCCTGGTCCCTACATCTTTTCATTTTCTGTCTTTCTCTTCCTCACGGTGATATCAAACAAGGCTCATCTAGGGGAGAGAATATCTCTGATTCAGGAGTTCTTCTGAGAGAAAACAGAAAACAAAAACCAAAACAGAAACCTGGGGAATTCACAGACAGGCATGCCCAGGCAGGAGCCAGATCCCGCCAGGCTGGCTCAGAGGAAGGGTTGACCAGGGAGGCCTGGACTTAGCTGGGACCAGCCCCAGGCTCCTCTCCCTTGTATCACTTCTCCTGTGGGTGGGGGATTGGGACAGGAGGGGTGGGGAAGAGGAGACTCTCAGAGCAAATATTTGTCACGAAAGGGAAATCTTGGCTGGCCTGGGCATCACAGATAATTAGGGGATATGATTTATCATTGGTGATGTCTCCCAGGCATGGCCAGAGTGTGACTAAGTGTTTTCCAAGCTGCTTGGCCCTGCACCCTGCTGGGGGAGGCCTTGCAGTGGTCCCTGGGATGGCTGTGAGTCTTCTGGTCGATCACACTTCCCTGGGCAGGTGGCCTGGGAGAATGCAGAGAACAGGCAGGCTCAGGGTGTCCCTGCTGTCAGCACCCTGCGGCTCACTTAGCTCCACGGAGCTGCCCCACTTTCTTCACTTGTAAAATTAATAGGCAGATTCCCAAATGGGGTCATGACCAGAAGGAAGGGCAGCTGGTAGAGAGAGGCTGGGGATGCTGGTGAATACCCTACGATGCCCAGTGCAAGCCCCCCGGCTGTGTGCATGGGAGCTGAGGCTGAGAAGCCAGAGCAGCATCACGGACCTCACAGTTGTTGAGAAACTGAGTGACATCACGCGTCTGCGGCCTGACACGGCGGGCCCTGGGTGAATGGATCATTAGAAATTGGCTGCTAAGGTCATTTCTGGAAAGGCCACCATGAGGCCACCTGTCTGGGGTAGAGCTGAAGGACAGATCCCAACTGGGTAGAGTGGGGGTGAACCAGGCCAACCCTCTTTAAAGAATCCCTCCCCTCCTCCTTCGAGCGTTTCCTGAGCATCTCCTTGGAACTGGCCATTTGGGCTACAGTGGCGAATAGAACAACTTTCATGCTATTGAAGTCCTATAAAGAAAACTAAAGCATGGTAAGGGGCATAGACAAGTGGGGTGGGTGTGCCTAATTGAGAGCAGCTGCCCTGAGAAGTGACATTCTTGCAGAGACGGGGCGGCTGCAAGGGCAGGTGTCCCCCATGGTCACCATCCAGCATCCTCCTCAAATCCCAGAGCTACCCTCTTTTCCCAAGGCCTGCTGACAGCCCTCTCCAGATGGCCAGCTGCTGCTGGCTGGACAGAGTGCTCCTGGGCCAGCTCCCTAGGTGTGGAGTTGGGCAGGGAGCTCGGGATCAGCCCTGCCTGTTGGCCTGCTCTGCAGCTGGCCATTAGGGGCTTTGCAGAGGGAAGGGTGGGGGGCTTAGTTGATCTGGGTCTGTGTGCTCAGGCCCTGGCTGGAAGGGAAGCTGGCTGGGTGCCGGAGGGTGAGCTCTTGGCTCTTGGTCTCCTTGAAGAGGGGATGGGACTATTTGTATTCCACCCCAAGGTCCTGGCAGCCGACCCGGGGCTGCCTGCCACAGCAGAGGCCAAGGCCAGCTTCCAAGTTCAGCGTGAGTGTGTCTGCAAGTGGGCCTTTGCCATGGTTGGTGGGGAGTGAGAACATGGAGAAAAAGAAAGAGAGAAAGAAAAAAAAACGATACTACCCACGACACCCATCTTCACAGGTTCCTGGATGCGTTCCCTGCTGTACCTTCTCTGATGCAAGGAGCGACATTAAGGAGACAGAGTCAACAGGACCAGTGTTGATGGAGCAGAGGAGGGGGGTGCTCAGAGGCACTTCCATTGGACCGCCATGTTTCCGTTTAGCAAGTCAGGACTTGCTTGCACAGCCAGGACTGGATGTGGTACTGCTATGGTCCCAGCAGGACCTTGAGTGCACAGGGGTCATGTCTACCTGTTCATGGTGGTACCTTGAGGCCTTGTGTAGAACTCTAAACATGGTAGATGATTTGAGTGTCACCCAGAAATGCGTGGGTGACAACCTTGGTTCCTCAGGGCAGCAGTGTGGGGAGGTGTTGGGGTCTTGCCTTCATTGTGAGTGGATTTATGCCTTTCTGGAGAACGAGGTTAGCTTTCTCGGGAGTTCAGCATCTTTTTCTCCCTTCCTACTTTCACTGTCAGGCAGCAGCACAAGGCTCTCACCAGATGCAGCTGCTTCTCTTGGGTTTGGCAGCCACCACAGACCATGAGAACAAACAAACCTTCTTTCTTTATAAATTAGTCAGTCTCAGCTATTCTGTCATAGAAATAGAAAATGGATGAAGGTGGGGCATCACAAATGAGCACTTGAGGAATAAATATCCAAGGGTTTATGGAGAGAAAAGACAAATGGCTGGCAACTGTCCTCTGTGATCACTCTGAGTAGTGAGGATTATGGGTAGGTTGGGAGTTGGCGGGGGGCAGACAGGAGGTGCAAGCCCTGCCCAGGCACTGAGGGCTCTGGAGGCAGATTCAGGGCACACTGAGAGAACCTTCCCCAGAGCCATTGCAAATGCTGGTCAGGCCTGAGATTTAGGGCAGAGCCGTCCCTGGTGACCTGGAAGGTTTTGGAGCAGCGAGTGAATGAAGGCGAAAGGACCATTCTTGGCTCCAAGCTGCTCCTCAGAGCGTTCCTCTTGCTAAGGACGCCACCCATCTCCACTCTGCCAATTTGTACATCAACACAGTCCCAGACTTGGGAGGAATCTTACAGGCCCAACCTCAGAACCCTTTCCCATAGCTGCTCACTATCCCCTCAGATCTGTCGTCCAGGACATGCTGGGCACTTCTGGTACCCTCTACCATGTGCCTAAATAAAATACAAAATAGGGCAGTGGTTGAGTGTCCCTGAGTTCGATCCTGGTAACCCCCACCACACCAAAAAAAAAAAAAAAATTTAATCTCCAACATTTAAAAATCAGATTTTACACCCAGAAATAGAAATGAATTTCTGACTTAGATTGAAATAGAAAGATCTGGCCACACTGGACCTACATTCCCAAATGGCCAGAAAAGGCTGAGGCTGAGAAGCCAAGTTGTGTCCCCATGCCGTCTGCTGTCCTGACTTCCCTGTCACATCCACTCTCTCTCCTCCTTCCTGAGCCCTTGGCATTTGTGGTCCTCCGGGCTTATGAAACTGGACAGTCAGCAGAGTCAGTTGGATGTAGATACAAATTCTGACCCTGCTACTTACTGGCCATGTGGTCAGTTACTTGACCTGAGCTTCAGTTTTCTCATCTGTAAAATAGGAATCATAGCGCTCACCCCTTGGAATTGTTTGGGGATTAAATACGATAATGGATACAATCAAAGCATGATATATGCAGGCATGGAATTATCTTGGTGAATTCAATTGTACACTTAGGGTGTGTTAATGATTATAATAAAAAGATGGTTATGTATCTGCGGTGCCGAGCAGAGTCTCTCAACTGTGTCGGCCTCTTACAAGGGGCAGTTCTGACCTTTATTATTATTCTTTCACTCCCTTGGTTGATCTGGGTGTGAGGCCTCTCCTCTGTGAGTCCCCTTGACCAAGGAGCGGAGGGGATTGGAGATTGATATTTGGTGGCTCTGACTGTTAGACTCTTGCTGACTCACTGATCATGTTCACGCCATGCCCTCTGCCCTTCCTGCCTCTTGCTCACCAGTGCCACGTCTGTCATCCCCCTGTGTTTTCTCCTGCGGTCTTCCAGGTCAGAATGCAGGACCATGGAGGCCAATTTCCAGCCTGCTGCGGGCAATGCTTATGGGCCTGGAGGCTGAAGGCTTGTCCCTATTGACCTATGTCTCCCTTTCCTGAGGGGAAAGATGCTGCCCTGGGAAAGAGCTGGGCTCTGTTGCTTTCTATCCCTGGAATCTTGGTCAAATTCTTTCTCTCTCTTTTTTATTTATTTATTTATTTATTTATTTTGGTACTGGGGTTTGAACTCAGGGGCACTCAACCATCAAGCCACATCCCCAGCCCTATTTTGTGTTATATTTAGACACGGTCTCATTGAGTTGCTTAGTGCCTCGCTGTTGCTGAGGCTGGCTTTAAACTCGCCATCCTCCTGTCTCAGCCTCCCAAGAGGCTGGGATTATAAGCATGCACAACTATGCTTGGCTTGGTCAAGTTATTTCTGAGCCTGTTGACCTACACAGTGAAGCTAAGGAGACTTACTTTTTAAGCTTAGCACAAGAATTAAATTAGATAGTTCAGCACCTGGTTGTGGCTGGTACTTCATGAAGCTGATCTCTATTGATTACCCCCATCTAATTGCTTAGAATCCTGAGAAGCTTCTTAACTATCACTTCCAGAGCACCTACTGTGTGCTAGGACCTACTGTGCTGGGAGGGATGTTGTCAATATCCATCAGACAGTGATGAAGATGAGCAGCTCTTGCCCTGAGGGAGCTCCAGTTGTGGGCTGTACCCTCTTTGCTCTGCTCAGAGGGATCAGGCACCCTTCAGAGGGCATGAGGAGGGCTAGGGATGAAGTCTTGGCTCTGCCCGATGGGTGGGCAGAATGGGCCAGGAAGTGTGGAAGGAATGGGTGCTCAATTTACCTGGAAGTTTCTCCCTGCTGAGGAGCAGGGCGGCAGGAGACCATGGGTTGCGGGAGAAACTCCTGTTCTGGAGATGAACAGGGAGAGATTCTTCCTTGGAACCCTGGATGCAGCCCAAAGCCTACTCCTCCTTCCCTGCAGGCCAGGGAGATGGGGAGGGTGAGCAAGACTCAGCCCTGGGCACGTCTGTACCCGGCTGGGCCTTCCCTGCCCTCTCTTCCGAGCCTGACTGGGGGCACTTGGGGTGTCTGCTGGGAAATATCCTGGTTGCAGGCATGGGCTGGAAGCACTGACTGCAGAAAGGCCCATAGGCTCCTAGGAAGTCCCTGCACAAAAACTGGTGTGTTCTGGAAAGTGCTTGTCGTTTGTTATTTTTCTCTTTGATGGGAGAACCATACTGCTGGATGTCTTCAGCACTTCTTTCTTTCTCCAAATGTGGGAATCTGGGAGGGGACACTTCATGGGCCTGGAATTGGGTAGGCCCTGAAACCTCTGGGAGTAGGTGAGGCAAGAACAGGGAGCTTGCTTGCAGTCCTGATAGAGTCCCAAGTGTCAGGCAGTGATCCTCTCAGTGTTAGTAAAGATACTAATAACAATGATTTGGATTGTGTGTTTATGGTGTGCAAGCACTGGGTCAATCTTCTACCCTTTTCATTCACACAACCACAGGGGAAACATGATATGCCCATTTTACAGATGGGAAAACTGAGGATTCAAGCAGTTAAATTGTCCCAAAGCAACCAAGTTTGTGCATGCTTACCCACTGGACTAGCTCTTTTTGAGTGTGGCTCCCCCATTTAGTGAAGGGGGGCAATGATGTCAGTATTTCCTACTTTGAGGTTCAAAGAAATATAGTCATGCACCACATAATATGATGTTTTGGCCAATGACAGGTGGCATATGAAGATTGCCCTATAAGATCATATCCCCTAGAGACGTCGTAGCCATCTTAGTTTGTACAAGCGCATTCTATGATATGTGCATAGTGAGAAAATAACCTGACAGCATATTTCTCAGAACAGATGTCTACTGTTAAGGGACACATGCCTGCAGAGTGATTTGCTGGCATCCTGCTAGGGATGGTTTTGTGGCTCTGGGGCACTGCTTACTGTGCTTCCTGTTCACCAGGGGGACTTTAGTTGGGAGGGCAGATCAAGCTGCATTTGACTTGAAGAAGAAACTGGATGATCACTCTGGTTAGTTCTTTGCTTTAAGGCTATCATTGGCTCCCATTTTCTTGGGATGAAAAGCAGAGCCCCGTGGGGTGACCACTGCAATCCAATGTCCTTTCTGCACTCATCCTTGTCATCTGTACTCTGTGCCACTCCAGCTGCATACAGAGATGATTCCATCTTTGGAGTTCCCATGGCAGTTGAAGGCACACTGCACTTGGTAATGTAGCTCCTCCAGGGCAGGGACCAACTGATTCCTCTGTATTTCTTCACCCCGCTCTCAGCACAAAGCCTGGTACAGAAAACACACCGTGCATACATGGAAGTCACAGAAACAAATGAAGGAATGGATAGGTGTGCAAGGAAACAAGAGAGGGAAGGGATGGTGAAGGAGTGTGAATCAGCCCTCCTCCTCCAACGCCATCTCCAACACCACACCTGGCCAGGACCTTTTGCTGTCTGCAGTTTTAGACTCTGGGAGGGTGGGGTGAGCTGCTGCAGACAGGTTGATGGCTGACTTCTTTACCCAAAGTGAGTGGGAATAATGACAATTTGCACCTTGATTTACAGAGCATGGTCACATGGTTACACACTTCCCCGTGTAATAAAGGAGAAAGCAGATGAGACAAGGTCCTAAGCTCCAGGCAATGGTGGGCACTGGACAAGTGAGAAGTACCTTCTCCTTCTAGCTCAGGGCACTGTGTGGGGTGGGAGAGACATTTCCCAATCTAAACACGCAGCCAGGGTCTAGATCCATTTGGCTGTTAGAGGCCCTGTCCCATCTGACCTCCCCAAATATCCAGTAGAAATTGTAGGTAGCTGGAGAGTAGAGAGACCATGCCCAGGATGTGGCTCAAAGCTGTACCAAGAACCATCCTCTGGGCACTTGTTTTTTGCTTATGTATCATGCATCCCCAAAGTCAATAGCAAGGAAGGGCTTAGGATCCCCTTGGATAGTGCCCCCTCGTTCACACTAGCATACACTCACTAAGTGATTGGAAATTGGAAGGGTTAAGTGACCTGCTATGTTAGCTTTTGTTTTAGTCGTCTTTTTCACTGCTGCTACCAAAAGACTCAACAATAACAACTTTAAAAAGGAAAGTTTATTTGGTGTTCATGGTTTCAGAGGTCTCAGTTCATAGACGGCCAACTCCACTGCTCTGGGCCCGAGTGAGGCAGAGCATTATGGTGGACAAGAGGAGTGGAGAAAAATGACTCAATACATGGCCACCAGGAAGCAGAAAGGAGACTCCCCTTACCACAGACAAAATATATACCCCAAAGGCACACCCCCAATGACTCACTTCTTCCAGCCACACCCTATCCACCTACAGGTACCACCCAGTTAATCCATCCAAGTAGATTATTGCACTGATTAGGTTTAGGCTCTCGTAATCCAATCATTTCACCTCACACTTGAGTTTTGCAGTAACACATTATATCTAAACCATAATAGCATCCCATCAATATCTGAGATAAATGACTCACAAGGAGGAGAGGTTTATTTTGGCCATGGCTTCACAGGTTTCAGTGCATAGCCACTGGGCCACATTGCTTTGTGCTGTGGTAGACAGCATAGGAATCATGGTACAAGTTTGTGGCAAAAGAGGCTTCTCCCATCATGGTGGCTAGAATTAAGAGGGGACGGGGTTGGGGGAAGGATCCAGGGTCCCAATATCTCTTTCAAGGACAGTCCCTGATGACCTAACTTTCTCCTACTGGGTCCCACCTCTCAAGGTTCCACCACCTCCCAATACCATCCCAGATGGGGACCAAGCCTTTAACACATGGCCTTGCAAGAGGACATTTAAGGTCTGAACCATAATGCTGGCCCAAGATGACTCTACTTGAACATGCAAAAGCAGGGCTGAGGTTCACATCTGCCCGATTCTGCACTGTTCTTTCTTTAGCATGAGTCCCTTGTGCACCCCCTTGGTGATGGACTAATTAATGAATTAAACCCATTCTTTGTGCAATTCTACTATGTGGGGACACAAAGGCAGGTGGCTCACAATGTGTGCTGCGCAGGGGAGATGGATAAGCCGATGGCCCCTAAGAGGTGCCTGGAAAAGCACAATGTGTGCAGGAGCACTAGGTGGACACAGGAACCCATTTTGCTTGGGAAGTTGGAGATGGCATTGTGGAGGAAGCGACTTTGATTTGGATTTTTTTCGAGAAACTTAATGATGAGCTAAACATCATTGGTCCCACTGCTCTCTTAAGCCATGTGTGGAAAACAAATGTGAATGAGACCAAGGAGGGGGAAGGATGGCATTGAGGGTGGAGAGGGAGGTGCAGGCTCAGCAAGGTGTTAGGTGGGTTTAATTCACATTCTATGAGGTGCCCAGTTCCTCATGGGATTGAAAAGAAAGGACATTTCCTTCTTGCATATCATAGAGATCTTTGTCCATCCAGCAGAATGGTTATAAGAGAAGCTAAGAGGGTTGGGGTGTAGCTCAGTGGTAGAGTATTTGCCTACTATGCACTAGGTTCTGAGTTTGATCCCCAGTATGCACCCCTCAATACACACAAAAGAGAAACTAAGAATAATGAAGCCACGTGCATATCCAATGTAAACTTCAGTTGATGCTTTTTCTACGGGGCTATATCTCTCTTTCTCCTATAAAATCTGTCACCCAGTGGGCAGAACCGAAGTGTAATTAGGCACAAGAAGAGGATTAACTGCATGCCAGTCAAGGGGAACATGGTAGATATTCCCTTTATAGTTCTGGTAGAACATAATAACAAAAGAGCAGGCACAGTGGTGAGTTTTGTATCAGTTAGCCTTGGCTCTATAACAAGCCAGCCCAAAACTAAGTAATTGAAAACAACCAAAATTTATTATTTTTCAAAATGATTTTGTGGGGTGACTGAGTAATCCTTCTGGTTTGAGTCAGCTCAGTTGTAACTGGATGGACTGGGATGGTGTTGCTCACATATTTGGGACCTCAGTCTCCATCTCTTTTCAGATATTTCCTCAAGGAGTCTAGCTGAGGCTTATAGACCTGATGGCTGGAGGGACTAGCAGCTAAAAGAGCTGGCTTTTCAAACTTTGGCTTGCTTCACATCTGCTAATGTCCTATTGGCCAAACACAGTTTCACTGCCATCTGAGATTCAAGGGGTAGAGAAATATACTCATTTCCTTCATTGCCTTGCCTTTCTCTTCTTTTTCTACTTGTGGTGCTAGGGATTGAACCCAGGGCCTTGGGCATGCTAGGTGAGTACTGTACCACTAAGTTATATCCCCAGCTCAATTATTATTATTATTATTATTATTTTATTTTCAGACAAGGTCTTGCTAAGTTGCTGAGACTGTGATTCTGCTGCCTCATCCTCCTGAGTGGCTGGGATTACAGGGGATTGAAACCAGAGGCAATTTAACACTGAGTCACATCCACAGCCCTTTTTAAAAAAAATTGATACAGGATCTCACTAAGTTGCTGAGGCTGGCCTTGAGCTTGAGATCCTCCTGCCTTATTCTTTGGAGTCAATGGGATGACAGGTGGGCACTACCAGGCCCAGACAGCTTTGCAATTTTAGAAAGCATGTTCTCGTGGCTCTTGTGCATCAGAAGAAGGTGAAATTCAAGGCAAAGGACACTGAAGGTCATCCATCATTCAGGAATAGGGAGTCAAGTCCTGAGCCAACACTGTCAAGTCCACTGAGCTTCTTGAAGGCAGGTCTGTGTCTTGTTCATGTTTTAGCCCAGTGTCCAGCACAGTGGCTGATCTAGAGCTGGGACTTGTTGAATACTCAAATGAGGTTTGAATGGAGAGCGGAGCACAGACAAGCAGGTGCTTCTGAGGCAGATCACCAGGGCTGTCCCCATGGGTGGCAACAGATCAGAGAAGAGTGAAGAGGGTGTGAGTGATCAGGGACCCAGGAAAAGTCTGAGTGCAGAGACAGAGACCAGCTGGAGGGATCAGAATGCACACCTCTCTGGTCATTTTTTATCATCTTTATGCCCATGGAGCTGTCTGAGATGACCCTGGGTAACTTGCTTCATTCACCAGAACCTCAGTTTCCAAATTAGGTAAAATGGAGAACGTAACTCCATGCAACAGGCAATGTCAATAATGTACCTTGAGGAGGAAGCATGAGAGAATCCCACTTACATTACAGTAATCGCAGGTGGCTCCCCATCAGGGTCGAGTGCCCAAGGACTGACACGCCCTCTTCAAGGCAGGCTAAGCGAGTGAGCAGGTTCTTTCCCCTAGTGGAGAAGCTTTCATTGGGAGCTCTGTGTCCATGATGCTCAATGTTGCCATTCTGTATTTTCAGAGCACGTTGGTGTCTCCAGTGAGATCATCTACTTAATGTCTTGATGACGTTGGCACCATCAAAGCCAATTATCACAATTTTCCAGATAATGAACATCTGATTGGAAGGGACAATGATTGGCAGGAGAAATCTTAACAGAGTCCAGGACAGAATCGAGAAATCTGAACTTTGTCCTCAAGGTTATGGTCTTTTTCAGGGGAAGCTCTGATACAGGCTTCCCAAGTTTACTCAACTCTGACACTCACCAGCTGTTATGGTTTGGATCTGAAATGTCCTCTCCAAAGGCTCCTGTGTTGAAGGCTGGTCCCCAATGTGTCCCTCGTGTAGCAGTGTTCAGATATGGGGCTTTTAGGAAGTGACCAGATCAGGAGGGCTTTCACCTCATAAAAGGATTAATCCGATCATGGATTCATAATTTAAATGGACCTTTGGGAAGTGCTGGTAATGGCAGGAGATGGAACACAGCTGAAGAGAGTGAGTCCTTGTGGGTGGCCCTGTGGACTCTATGTTGTCCCTAGCCCCTTCTTCTCACTTTCTCACACACACTCTCTGTTTTCCTGGCTGTTGTGAGATGAGTTGCTTTGCTCCGCCATACCCTTCCACCATGATGTTCTGCTTTGCCTCAGGCCCCAAACCATGGAGCTAGTCCACCATTGATTGAAACCTCTGAAACCATGAATTGAAATAAACTTTTTCTTCTTTAAGTTTATTTTGGTTGGGTATTTTGTCACAGTAATAAAAAGCTGACTAACACACTAGCTTGTCAGAGTCCTTTCTCTACAATAGTCATCTTTGTGTAAAAAGCTCAAAAACAAAATGTTCCCCTGAATGAAAATCCTCTTCCATAAAAGGAATTTGTATGGGATCAAAAGAGTTTCTAACTGGGACAGGTCTGCAAGCTCTGCATGCTTTGTTTTTCTGGCATGAGCTGTAATTAATACATACATTGAGCATTATACATAATCTGCATATTAGTGACCCAATGCACAATTCATATGGTAATGTCATTAATTGTATATTACCTAGACTGTTTAATGAACATTACCTAGATATTTAATGAATGTAGTTATTATAATTGAATTCAATTATATTCCTGCTATGCATATGAAGTTGATAGAATAGCTGGACCACACAGGGTCCAGGACAAACGAAAACAGCATTTGTAGTGAGGGCAGCTTGTGAGCTAAAGCAGGGAACAAGGAGAAGCCAAGGGCCAGGGATGGCTGACTTCACTCAGCCCTCTGTAGGGCTTGGATGGTGGTATCCACAGCAGGGTAAACAGCAGGCAGCGTATGCTCGAACGTAGGGTTTCCCACTTGTCCCTCTGCTGAGGTTTGGGACAGGGTGCGGGCCTGGAGGCCCAAGCCAGCACCGCCTACGCTGTAACAGGACACTTTGCTCCAGGCTGACCCAAAGCCAGGGGCTGGTTGCATCACTTCCTCTGGCACTGGGGCTGCCACGTGACTCTCGCATCTGTGCTTGCCAGGGATGCAGGGAGCGCTTGCTGCCTGCCCGTGATGCTGGCGCAGAAGGCCCTGGGCCCTGCATTGTTGCTTTGTTTCCAGATTTCTGTGTCTGGAGCGGAAGAGGCAAAGCTGCTGTCACTGCTGATCACATAGCCTGGGTACCCCCATGCCCGAAGGGGAGCCCCATGTGCACGGAGAACTGGGGGGTGAAAAGGCACTGGAGTTCCGGATGCTTCCCTTCTGTGTTAGTCGACTTTCTGTCCCTGTGACAAACACCTGAGCTAATCAATTTGTGAGCAGGAAAGGCTTATTTGGGCTCACAGCTGCAGAGGCTTCAATCCATCAAAAGTGGGTCCAACGATTTCAGGCCTGTAGTGAGACCCTGCCTCATGGTGGGAGCGTGAGGCCCAGGAAGCTGCTCACCTCATGGCAGCTGGGGAATGAAAAGAGAGAGACAGGAAGTGGCCAGGGTCCCAATATCCCTTCAAGGACATGCCCTCGATGACCTAACGTCCTCCTGCTGGGTCCCACAGCCTAAAAGTTTCACCACCTCCCAATAGGGCTAAGCCTTTAGCACACAGGCCTTTGGGGACCCAAAGATTCAAGACCCAAATGATAGCACCTTCCCAGGAGAGTGCAAGGGAGTCAGATATCATGGTGCCTGCTATGCATGAAGCACTTTGGATGACACCTTCTTTAATCCTTTAACAAAGAGGCAGGGTTTCTCCCACTCCATTGAAGCCACAGCTCCAGAGAGATTAGGAATTGGCACATCAATGTGGGTGCATGCACACCCTTACACACACTGCTAGTTGGAGGTGGGATGGGGATTCAAACACAGGCCTGTGCCAATCAGAAGGTGATGGCACCCGGTCACCCCGGCTGCCTCAGTGCAATTTGTTGTCCTGTTTTGGAGGTTACTCTAGAGGTTCAGCCTAAAACAATGATGGGAGGAAAAACTCAGACCTCAGGGTCAAGAGAACAGGGAGGAAGCGAGAGGAATACATTCTTAGAGCTCCCAGGGGAACGGGAGATTTTCAGCAACCTTGCAATGCATGCATTTGTGGGTCTCTGCCTCTGCCTCTGTTGGTTTGCTAATGTCAGGCTGGCCAGGAAGACACTTTCTATTTAGAAAGCAAATGCAGCCAGGTTTGGGCCCAGGCCTGGGGACTGACTCACTTCTGCTGGGATGACACATGCACTGCGCGTGTTTCACAATTTTCAGAAACACCACATTTATTTCTGTCAATCCCCAGAGCCCCGCTTTGCCATCCACCTAAGGCCACACACTGAGGCATGGCTATTTTTTTTTTTACCCTGAGGCCTAAATGGATGGGATGACTTCCCAGGCCTGAAACATCCCCCTCGTTTGTAAGGAGAGAAAGTCTGGCCAAAAATCGCTATGTTTTCAGCCAGAATTTGGCTGACTTTCAATAGCACTATGCCAAGGCTATGCCAGCCAGAGCGAGGGCTGTGCGTGGAGGCTTGAAAACAGGGCGAAAAAGAAAAAAAAGAAAAAACAAAAACCCCAAAACTGAAATGAAGACAGCAGAGAGGGAAAGAGAGAGTGAGGACTAAGTTTGAGGTAGAGGGAGAGAGAGGAAGAGAGGGAATTTAAAAAGGGAAAGGCAGCAAGGGAAATCATGGAGGAACAGGGCAGAAGAAACAGCTCATTTTAACTGATCAACTATTATGTGATTGCCGAGCATTGTTTGGGGTTTCTGCACATCATCTCACTCATGACTCATGACCACCTTTGAGTCAGCATTATTGGTCCTCATCATTATTAATGAGGGCCCAGGGGGCCCAGGAGGTTAGAATCCATGTCCCAGGCCATACAGATAACACAGGCAGAGCAAGGGATGTGACCCCTGGATACTCTGAGTTCTAGAACTTGGAGGACTCTGCCGGTGGCCCGAGAGCTTGATGGGAGGCCCATGATCTGAATGGCCTGTGACGTTCTCCTGGAAGGGGGTTGTTTACACACTTGAACATTAAGTGCTTAGGACTTGAAGGGCCTGCCACATACACAGGGCTCTGGACCCGGAGCTATCTGGAAACCTCCTCCAGGGTAAACACAAACAACCATCTCAACTCCGTTGCCAACGCATCTCTCCAAAAAAAGAAAAAAGAAAGGAAAAGGGAAAGTGATGCTATTTTTTTCCCCCTGCAAAGTAAAGGTTAAAACAACATTTTCTTTGAGCTGCTGTGAGATCGGCCAGCAGACATTTCTTTGGTAACCATCTCCATGTGTCTGTGTGGAAAGTACCTTGCAGTGACTAAGCCCTAGCTGAGGTGATTCACTTGTCACTCTGCTTGGGGACTTTGGTCTTATAGTGGAAGTTGCAGAGGACTTTCATCAACTTCTGACCTGGGCCTTCTCTGCCGGGGGAGATGCCTGAGAATACAGTCCTGTCTCTGCTCACACAGTGAGGACCATGGAGAGCAGGAGGACTGGCCCTCTCTGGACTCCTGTCAGGAATTCGAAGACATTTCAGCTGCTAAATTCCTTAGCAATTGAGGAGTCAGGAGTCTGAGGAAGTGATCGGGGCTCCAAAGGACATGAAACTCACTTACGGAGCATCCAGGACCAGCTGGAAGTTTCTTTCAGGTTGTCTCAGTCTTCCTCACAACAACCCACGGAGGCAGGTGTTGCTTTTCTTCCTCATTGAAACTGAGGCCCTCTCAGGGAAGGAGGCCTGATGGTGTGCGCTGGTGGGACCCAACATCACAGAGCTGGATGTGGGCCAGGCCACTCCAGGGAAGCAAGGAAATCTGCCATGCCATAGGAAGGCTCAGCCTGTTCTGATGGTCATTTTGCTTGGTATTCTTTTAAAACTTTTTTTATTGAAGTTTCCCTGGAGAGGTGGGATCTGTTACTTTCCTCCTCTTGAATCTGGACAGGCTTTAGAGATTTCTTTAAACAGCAGTCAGAAGTAGAAACACTTGCTTGTGCTGAGTGACAGGAAGACTTGTACCTTTCACCTGGGTCTCTTGAAAACTTTCTGGAACTACCCTGAATCCAGCTCCTGTGACTGTCATGTTGGAGAGGCCACATGCAGGTACCTCTATTGACAGTTTCAGTGGAACCCTGGCCTCCTGTGACTGCTGCCAAAGCATGAACCTTGTTAGAAGAAATTTCTTGGACCCTACAGAGCAGCCCACCTGCCAAATGAAGACCACCAAGGGGCTTCAGTCAAAATTGAAGCCAAAGAATCACTTTACTTAGCCCAGTCTGAATTCCCGACCCACAAAAATCATAAGATAAAATGAAATGACTGCTTTTAAGCCCTTAAGTTTTGAGGTAGTTGATCAGGCAGTGATATAATTAAAAATCATCAATGATTGCAAAAGTCCTTTTATGAAACTTTTGAGTCACTCTGCTCCTCAATAGAAATCACTCTTTGACTATAGATTATTTCTTCCTACTTATATGCTTTCAATCAATAGAATCATGCACTCGATCCTTTGATCCTTTTTGTGTGTTTGGCCTCTTTGACTCAATAGTTCATCTGTGACATCTGCCCCTCAAGGTTGCTTGTAGCTGGGAGTTTCCATTATCATGCCTCTGTGCTAATGTCTGACTATATTTATTTATCCATTCCACTATTAATAGACATTTGCATTGTTTCTGACATTTGGCTATTATGAATAGCACTGCTCTGAAGATTTTAGGGTGTTCATTTCTTTTGGATATTTACCCACAAGAGGAATTGCTGGAGAATAAATCATTTGCAGCTTTTGCAGAGATTGCCACACAATTATCAAAATGGTGTTTGTTTTTTTAACCAATTTGTATTCTTATCAGTAGTGATCGAAGGTTGCTTTATTTTCTCCACAGAACTAGTTTTTACTTTCTTTTTATGTTCTGCACATGAGAATTGAATCTGGTTTTCTAGCATACAAGAGCCAGTAGGGCCATCCACCTGCCAGCACAGCCTCTGAGACATGCCAGGTACAGGTGAGGAAGATGAGTTCCCTCCACTTAGATGGGCTCATTCCATGAAGGGGAAAGAATATCACAACTGTGGGTTCATGTCCAAGGAGTGGGCTGCTGGGTTCAGCAGCAGTTATTCATCTGGAGAGTTCTGTCAGTCAGGCTCACTGAAGACGTGATAGAGGAAGTGATTAGGATTCTGGTCGTTTTCTTCGTTCTTGGATCCTGAGTCATCTCCAGGTCACAGGGTTTTTAGAAGAAGGTGAGGCAGAGCTTGGAGATTGGGTTTATTTTAGGGCAATTAGATGTCTGGGTCATAAAAACCTGTTCAGGGGACTTGAAAATTTACCCTGCCAGACCCTCATGACTCACAGGTTTGTGTTTCCTAATTGATGGGACAAGACATCCGCACACTGAGTTCAAATTTACAAGGAAAAAAAAAAAAACAGGAGTGTGGCTGATTTTGATAGATGAATTGAGTTTGTGGTAGCTGCAAAAAGTATTGTCCTCTTATTACTAAATTGCCTCAAATCCAGGGTAAGCACAGATTTTGAACAATAGCAGAAGCTTGGTGTGTTGGTTATTTTTTTCTGTCAACTTAGCTGGACTGTAGTATTCAGTTATTTAAGCAAACACCGATCTTTGTGTTACTGTGAGGTATTTCCTCGATGTGGTTAACCATCTACAATCAGTTGACTTTAAGTAAAGGAGACCGATGGACCTTATTGAATCAGCTAAATGCCTTAAAAGCAAAAATGGAGGCATCCTGCAGAAGACAAAATTCTGTCTCAAAATTACAGCATCAGTTCTTGTCTTTGTTTCTTGACTGCTATCTGTCCCGGGGATTTCAGCCCTACTAGCTCCATAATGGCATGAGCCAGTTTGCACATATACACCACACACACATACATGTATGTATTTATACATTTGTGTTTATACACACACATATATAGACAGAAGGATGGATAGACATACCAAGGGATAGAAGAACAGATGGATACTATTGTTTTTATGTCTCTGGAGAATATTGACTAATATGTATGGTATAAATGAAATGAAACAGCTCAGAAGAATTTGCAGATGTGATGAGACGGCCACCTAACCCAAGTTCTTCCAGCTCTTAGCAGGAGTGGGCTCCCCAGGGTGAGCACAGAGAGTAGCACCTGCCCTTCCTGGCCTGACTCAGTGGGAGAAGAATGAAACTACAAACCTCCACATGAATTCTCAGGACAAGTTCTCAGTGATCATTTCAGATGTCCGTTGGATGCCTGTGGCCAAACCCTGGACCACAGTTAGCCCCCACCCATCTCAGTAGCAAGCCTCCTTCTTCTGTGACTAGACTAAAATTATAGCTGAAAGCAATTTTTGGATGTCATGCAGAGTCAGCACTGAGGGGTTCTCCGTGGACACCTGGTATCTCCTACCCCATTTAGTCTGGAAACACCAGTGTTCTCACCAACCTAGACCAAGCAACAACCAGCTTAAGACTTACAATGATAGTTTTATGTTTTGCCTCTTATAAAGTCAGTAAGATAATTTTTTTTTTGTATCAGGGATTGAACACAGGGGCCTTCAACCACTG
Organism: Xerus rutilus; assembly: GCA_028644305.1. NCBI lineage: Eukaryota > Metazoa > Chordata > Mammalia > Rodentia > Sciuridae > Xerus > Xerus rutilus. The sequence continues at coordinate 161,619,210 of CM053399.1, forward strand.
AGCCACTTTATTTTTTATTTTGAGACAAGGTCTCGCTAAGTTGCTGAGGCTGGTTTTGAACTTGCAATCCTCCTGCCTCAGCCTCCTGAGCCACTGAGATTATAGGTGTGTGCTACCGTGCCCAGCTTGCAAAATAACTCTTAAAAACAACCGTTTAATGATTTGAAAATAATCTTATTTTTGAATAGTTAACTGATTATTTTTTTCCTCACTACAAGGAAATTATCAATATGGCTCTCATATAGATTTCTAAGATATGGCTTGTGGTGGCAAAGACAATCTAATCAATCTTAAATGTTTTTGCCCCAGATTTTGCTGTCTTGGGCTTTTAATAACCTTGATGTACCAACATGGATGGATCTCTTAGCTTTTCCATACCCAAGGTTTATGGATACTAGAGCAGGAAGAAGCCTCTCAGGTTTCATTTGCCGTTGACAATAAGTCTTTCTTGGATTCCTATGTTTCTAGATCTCTGTAGAAAATATGGCAATTGTCAGCTATGATTTCAATACTAAACCCAGAGTCTTAGTTCATTTTCTACTGCTTTAGCAGAATTCCACTGACTGGGTAAATTATAAACAATACAAGCTCTTCTTCTGGTTCTGGAAGTTAGGAAGTCCTAGGACATGGCCAGCACCTGCTGAGGGCCTTGGCACTGTGTCAAAACATGGTCTTTCTTTCTTCTCTTCTAAAGCCTCTAATTCCCTCATGGGGACTCCACCCTAATGACCTCATCTAATGCTAAGTACTTCCCAAAGGCTCCACCTCCAAACATCATCAATATATGAATTGGGGGACTAAGTTTCCAACACATGAACTTTTGTGGACACATTGAAACACAGCACTGGGAAGCTCAGTTTCCCCTATTGATTGCCTTCCTTGGAGAGGTTTTACATACCCATCAGTATTGAAGTGCTTTAAATACCTGTCATATGCACGTGTATCTACAGGTACATACATACTTAAAATACACATGTAGACACCAGAGGACGTTCTTACTGAAGAACCACGGCTAAGAGCACTTTTCCAAGAGACAGGGGAGGCTCAGTCTATTGCAAAAGCATTGTAGTGAGTCTCGTGGCTCTGGGTGCCCCCTGGCCCACAGGTTCCTCTGCATCCAGTGCTCTCTGCAGATTCTCATGTCCCATCACATTGCTCCTGTAGGCACGAGCCACAAAGGATCCATGGAAGAAACCTGAACTTCTTAATCTGTCACACATGGTCCTCCATTGCAGAGTCCTGTTTTTCTCTCCATCCCTCCCTCACACACAACTTTCCAGCAACACACAGAATGAAGCTCTCCCTTCTCTGAACTTACCAGGTGTGCTCTGATGTCCGCCTCTTTGTTCCCGCTATCGTCCTCGTCTCTGCCCGTCTCATGCCTTCTGCCTAGCAAAACCTACCTTCTAAGAGCCACCTCAAGTATCATTTCCTCGTTAAACCCTTCCAGGGTTTCCTGGGAGAGAGATATTTTCTTGTTAACTTGCTCCTTGAACAGGTGCCGTGGATTTCATGATGGTCCGGAAAAATATTCTGGATCAGATTAGTTTTTCTTGGTACATTAACTTCTTTTGGATCTTGCACTCACTGAGGGTTGAAGCCAAGTCTTATTTCTAGTAGCCTCCCCAACACCCAATCAGAGAATGTCATAAATTATTGTGGGTACAACTCAGGGTGCCTAGGTGAGCAGTAACGTAATGATACATACTGTATTTATTTATTAATTTATCCATTTATGAAACAAATAGCTATTGAATTGTTTATTAAATGCCTCTGAAACAGGCATGCACCAGTGAATCATATGACATTGATTGAGGCTCTGGTGTCCGTTCTGTCTTGGCCATGCTACTGGGGAAGCTCACGCTGACGTGAGGTTGACATTCCAAGCCACCACATGGAGACCAGCTGCCCAGAGATCTTTAGGATCCACAAAACCAGGTCTATGGGCAAAAACCCATTGTGATTTGAGACCATTGAGATTTTGGGGGTTGTTATTGTAGCATAACCCCATCCATCTTGCCTGCCATTCAACTCATGATGCCAAATCTTCTTAAAGGTAGGAAAAGGGTCGTGGCCTTAATGCTGGCTCAGGCTCTGGGAAAACTAGCTCAGTGTGAGGTTTCTGCCTGCCCTTCTTTTTCTCAGTTTGATAGATTGGGCATCTAGGAGCCAGGGACTTTGTCTACTCTGGTCTGAGAGGACCAATCAGAAATTCCCCTTTCAGTGTCTCTGTGGACTCTATAGCTGAGGATGTGTGAGGGACTCTACCTTGCTGGCAGTCTTCCTCTTTTTGTCCTTAGGAGGTGAGGCCAGAAGCCTGCTGCTTCCTGATCTCCTGCTGGCTGGCTGCCCTTGGTCCTGGGAGTCTGGGTTTGGAAGAAGGAGGAGGCTAGACATCAAGCCAACACCCAGGGTGGTGACAGGTCTTCCTGCTCTAGCTGGAGTGTCAGTGTAAATGGCCCTATTCTCCATTTGTGTCTAACCATGAAAATCTGGCCATACTGCTATGTGTGTGTGTTTTCCAAAGATTCTCTGAGACTCGTCCCATAGTTCCATTGTAGAAAGTGAAAACTGAAGGGCAAGGAGACTAAAGGAACCCAAACCAATGTCTCAGCTATTAACTGTAAAGACAGAATTCCAGAAGTCTGTAGATGTGAAAGCTCTGGCTTTCCCCCATCACACAATGATAGAGTTTCTTAGCCATCTCTCATTGTGAAGGTCCCCTGCCAGGCGCTGTGAGCAGCAGGCCCGTCAGCAAAGGTTGGTCCTGCCCTAAAGGAGTTCTCAGTTTTGTTGGGGGCCTGGCACTTAAATGGTGAGTGGCAAGTGCCACATGTGAGGAACATTGGAGGAAATGTCAGCAATGGCTTCGTGGAGCAGGGGCCATTGGGCTTTGAGGCAAGAGGGGGAATTTTCTGGACAGTGGTGGAGAGGAGGGTGGAGCACTCTAAAGCAGACTGGAGCAGGTGCAGAGATACTGAGGAGTGAGATAGCAGGACCTCATGGGGAACTGAAAACCTGGTTGGGATAATGGGGAGCTGTGGGCAGGGAATTTAAATTTCTCCTCAAGCAGCCTGCAGTTCTCTAAATTTTCTGGGGGCCTTGAATAGCTTAGGTAATTGCAACAGATCTTCCTTTGGCATAACATCAAAGCCGCCTCTTCTTAGCAGCTCCTGAAGTTTTTGAGGACGCTGGCTCAGGGCCATTTGCCACCACCCCAGCTGGAAGGTGCAGGCTCACCATATAGCCTCTGATGGCAGTGTCCTGTGGGCACTAAAGGCATTCCTGGCAGGGCAACTCCAGAGGCTGACAGCCCCGGCCTCCACCCACCTGCACTGCTGGCAGGAAGGCAGCAACAGCAGTTTTAAAGGAGAAGGTAATTGAGTTTGTTTGGAGAGACCTCGAGGGAATGTATGCTGTCCTCCTTGCTTTACATATTGTCTCATTCGAGTCTCAGTCATGCCACATGGAGGACCTTGTTCTTGTCATGTTCTAGGAGAAATCTGGCTTCTCCTGTTCTCCTGGGTTCTGCAGCTAAGATTCCAATCCAAGCCTGTCTGAGTCTTGCCCTTACCCAGTCTTGCCTCTGTGAATTTTGATCGTAGGTTTCAATTAAATTCAAAATGGAGAGCAATCATCTTTAAAATGGATATATTTAACATTCTTTTTAAGTTTCCTAAGTAGTCAAAGCTCATTCTGGATCCTTTTGGTGGGCCCAGGTTTCTCCTGGCCACCTTTCTTGGGACCTGGCTGGGCCGGCCTTTGGGGGCAGCTTCTTCTTAGCTTGGTCAAGGCCTGCAGTCTTTGTAGCTCCTTCCTGCTCAAGGAACTTGGGAGACAGAAATGGTAACTCCTACTTATTTTTAATCCTGGGCTTTAACTCAAGAACAGTCACAACTGCTTTTTGGAACAGGCTTCCCCCAGAATGGAGGGAGGAGGGACATGAAGAAGCGTCATGGGGAAGGGGAAGTGGTTCCACAAGGAGGAGAGGGGAGATAAGAGGGCTCCTGGGAGTGGGCAGAGGCTGGGGAGCAGGGTTGACTGCAGGAGTCAGCCGGGGACTCAGGGCAGGGTGGACGGGAGGGTTGCACAGAAGGTAGGTGGGCTTCCTGTTGGGGCATGAGATCGGGATGGCAGCCCCAGGAGCTGCAAGTCAGTGAGGAGCAGTGGCCGGTGCCGTGTTTTGGTTCTGCTTTTGTAAGTACAGCAGTGGTTTGGCTGCAACACTCAAAGACCTGAAAATATGGAAGCAGACTTTGGGGAAGAGGAGCACAGAGAACAGCAAGGTCGAATACGGGAAGTGCTGAGCCACGGGCTCTGTGCAGAGACTTGGCTCTTTTCCAGAGCTCTGTTGTCTACAACAAGAGATCATGGGGTTCTCAACTGCTCCGGGCCTGCTTGGGTCATCCAGCTGCTGTTTCCTGTCTTCGGCCCAATGTCTTCACTCCGGACTTGTCGATGTCCACTAAATATACTTTGCAAACCTGAAGGGCCCCGGAAAGAAAAAAAAAGTTGCTATTAAATAATATCGATCATATAGTCACTCAGCATGATTTACTGAGATCTAATATGTGCCAAGTCCTGGAATTCAGAGATGGATGGAAACTCGCTGCTTGATGAAATTATACAATATAGCATTACCAGCAGTCAGAAGAAACACACATGAAGCTACGGAGCCCAGAGAGGGGAGAGGCTGAGCCCACCCTGGGAGCATCACACCATCTTCCTAATGCATTTGCAAAGTTGCGTGAACTCCACTGAGAGGACCACAAAAGGCAGGCAGGGTGGAGAGGCTGCATGTGCTGAAAGGAGATGTAAATGTTTGACAAGCCTGGGAAAGAGCCAGGACAAGGATGAGGCAAGGAAACAAGAGGGCATGCGTGCCAGGCTAGGGAACTTGGACTTTATTCTGTAGGCAGTGGGAACTAAGCGCGGGTTTTATGTAAAAAATAAATAGGATTGTAATACTATAATTCAGAATACCAAATTTATAATAAGTACAATAAAGAATATTACTTATAAATGATGATGATAATAATATAAATAACAAATCTATCCATCATATATCAGAGGCGATGGGATGTCACTCACTGCTATGATTATGTTACTTTGTAAATGACTCTATCTTAATGGACTGGAGTGGGAGGTTCTCTTGCTGGCTTTGAAGAAGCAAGCTGCCATGCTAGGGCCACATGGCAGGGAACTGTGGGTGGCCTGCAGCAAAAGGACACTGCAAGCTGGGTCCCTTGGATGTCCATCTGTAAGGAAATGAACCCACCTGTTACCTGAATGAGTTTGGAAGTAGATTCTTGTCTGGTTGATCTTGCAGATGAGGACCAGCCTAATGGATACCTTGGTTGCAGACTTATGAGACCCCCAAGCAGAGCTAAGTCAGGCCTGGACTCCTAGAAATTGTGAGATAAATGTGTGTTATCTTGAACTGCCCGTTTTGTGATAAGTTGTTCCAGAGCGATGCAGATAACTTACACAGACCTCCCTAAGTGAGCAGTGAGGAGTCTGCCTCCAGGAGAAGCTAGTTAACATTGAGGTTAGTGAAACTGCAGGCAGGTCTGCTTTCCAAGCTGCTGGTATCTGTGTCTGCCACGAAGTGGGATTTGAAAGCCGATGCTGTCCCACCCCTATCAACCCTCCATTGCATGTTGACATTGGAGAAGAAACCTCCCAGTCTTAGAGGGAAGGCAGTTAAAGAAAAGAGCAAGAGCTGACTCCTACCACCAGGCGACCTTGCCTACGCTTACCTTTCTGAGACTCAGTTTTCCTCATCTGTAACACGGATGTAATCTAGTTAGTTATATCAAGAGGGTAGAAAGAATAATGTCTATTAAGTCTTACCGAAGTCTCTTGGCAGAGTGACTAGCATGTACTAGGTGTACATAAAAAGCTTTTTGCTCAGAGCTCCGTTTTGGAGCACTGACCCTGGGGAAGGGCACAGCTGATCTAATGCTTGTCACGCTCTGCTGAGAAGTTCCTCACCTTGGCATCTCTTGTTCCAAGTTGCCCATGAGTCTCATATGAATCCTTGCTTGCACAGTGGCAGCACCTGGTGAGGAAGATAGAAATACACATGGAACTACATGGATCCAAATTTCCATCTTTGCTACTTCCTTCTGTGTTCCAACAGACTCGTCCACTGGAGTGGAAATCTGTCATTCAAGTCCAGGTGGCTTATTTGGGAGGAGGTTCCAGTAAACACTGCAGGAAGGAGACCTGACCAGGGAGGGGAGGGGAATCCTTTCATGTCTGTTGCCACTATGGCTGACTGGAGCTCAGTCCATGGAGAACACACAATGATGGTGTGGCCCAGCTTGGAGGTGCGAAAGCTGGACTGTGGAGCAACGATGTCGCTGTGTTGTTGTTGTTGGGGGGCTGTTTCCAGGGACATCGACTCTTTACCCCCTTATCTTGCTAAATGGAAGTGACATGTGCCTGCATTGCATTTGCAGCCTTTGTGTGCAGAGGCTAGTGCTGAGGGAGGACAGCAAGGCTTTGATGAGGAGAAGCTCAGGAGTGATACTCTGTCCCTCTCAGAGTTGTGAGAATAGACGATGTGACAACTGCCACTTGAGAAAGGTCAGTTTCCTTTATACAAAAACCAATATTTTCCCACAAAACAAGGCTTATGGGAATCTTCCACGGGGCCTCTGACCAATGTCACGTGTCCCTGGTCCCCATACCCTCATCAGACTTCACTTCCCGCCTTGGGTGGGGACGAAGCTGTACTGCAGAGGCCTGGTCCTGCTCACACACTCTGCTCCTGTGAGTGCGGGGGTCACACCAGCCCACTGGGGACTGGACACGGACGCCGCAGGGCAGCATGGCAGACGCAACGCAAGACAGCCTTGAGCCAGCTCAGTCGTCTGGGCAGTGTGCTCTCCGGCAAGTTCAAGGCCTTCTACCTCACTTGCATGTCTACACAGTGGGGCCATGAGACTGACTTCTGCGGCTGTTGAGGATTCCACGGGATAACAGATACTGTCGATCGCCATGTTTTGAGGCAGCTGCGTTCTATACAGATGCTCTGAATGCTGAATGGCAGAAAACGGGGCCATTGCTCCTGGTGGGCATTCAGGGTCAGGCTCCTATAAGCTTCTTGTCACATTTCTGTTAACTGATCAATGCATGATTTTATGTGCTTTGGATTAAAGAGCTTATTTGATATAATTGTTGGTCATTAGCCTTGACCTCATGGCCATCAAAAATACAGGTCCTGTCTGAATGAAGCTTATGGAAAGTGCAACTTCTCTGCCGGTGGTCTTGCGCTCTTCAGCACGAGCTTTGCAGGCTCTTTTAGAAAGAAAACTGACCCACAGAAACTATGCGCCACTGAATAGACTTAAAAATGACCCTGGAGCCAGGCGTGGTGGAGCACGCCTGTAATCCCAGCACTTAGGGAGGCTGAGACAGGAGAATCACGAGTTCAAAGCCAGCCTCAGCAATGGCGAGGCACTAAGCAACTCAGTGAGACCCTGTCTCAACATAAAACACAAAATAGGGCTGGGGATGTGGCTCAGTGGTCGAGTGCCCCTGAGTTTAATCCCTGGTGCCAAACAAACAAACAAACAAAAAAAGCCCCTGGAGCTAAAACGGGAAGGCAGAGTGCCGCCATATTTGAGCATATCTAGGAACACTTGCCTCAGAGTGCACAATGTTTTTCTGCTTTACTGTGAATGACCACAAACAAGCTGGAAAGTCACCAGTATTGCTAGAAGGATTACAAAAAATTTTCAGTGAGTCAATGAATTCTGAATATAGAATCCTCGAATAGTGAGAGTTGGTTATATGTAGTGTGAGTCCAGGGGGGAAAAATGGCCACTTACCATATTATTATCAGGGACACAGTGGAGTCTGGCAGAGATCTGTTAGTGGACGCCAGAAACCCAAATGCCAGCTTGTGCCCAGTTTGAAGCGCCTTGCAATGATCCAGAGGCCTTGGGCTTCCTTTCCTTTCTCTCCACCAGGTCTCCAGGGATTCCCAAACTTCTCAGGCTTACCTTTTGGGCCTCCCTGGTGAAATATCCAGGGCTGTGCAGGGGCCTCCTGCATTTGATGCTGAGGCTGCTGGCCTCTGAGTGCCTGGGACAAGCCTTGTTTGGCCTGGTCCAACCCAACCTGGCTCGAAGGCCTGAGTGCCATTGCTCGGAAGCAAGGGCCTGTATCCTGCATTGTTCTGGAAAGGGCCGAGGTGGGAGGTGGGATGGTCCATAGGCGAACAGCCCAGAAGAGAGAGAATCTATTTCCAAATTGCTGGAGTCATAGAGGAAAAAGAGGCTGGCTTGTGCTAGACCACACCACCCCCTTCCTGCTCTCCACCCCAACCCTCCGGTCAGGTGACCAGAGAAGCCCCAGGGGGTCCCTAACCTCCATTTCTGCACTTTCCTAGGGAGGGAGCAGGAAAAACAAAGGGAACTCCCATTTCTGGAGCCCTCCCCTGTGTTGAGCTCCCAGTGCTGGCCCCTGTCCACCTCTGCCTGGTGGACTCCTCCCAATAACTCTTCAGTGTCTGGAGCATCCCTGGGTTATAGAGGAGGAAACTGAGGCTCAGAGTGGTTCTGTGAGTAGCACTGACTTCAACCCCAACCTGGACATTGGGTGGCTTTAACTCAGTTTTTTTTTTAATTTGTTCTTTTAAGTTATACATAACAGTAGAGTCAATTTGGACATATTTATACAACATGGTTTATATCTTATTCTAAATAAAATCTCAGGCTTGTGGATGTACATGATGTGGAGATTCACTGTGGTGTGTTCATAGCTATAAATAGGAAACTTCTGTCAGATTTTTTTTCCAGTCTTTTTTATTCCCCTTCCTTCCATTCACTTCATTCCCCTTTGTCTAATCCACTGAACATCTATCCTTTCATCCCCTCCCCATTGTGTGTTAGCATCCTCATATCAGAGAAAACATTTGGCCTTTGGTTTTTGGGGGATTGGCTTATTTCACTTACACGATCGTCTCCAGTTCTATCCATTTACCTGCAAATGCCATAATTTTATTCTTCTTTATGGCTGAGTAATATTCCATTATGTATGTAACCACATTTTCATCTGTTGAAGGACACCTAGGTGGTTCCATAGCTTAGCTATTGTGAATTGAACTGCTATACACATTGATGTGGCTGCATCACTGTTGTATGCTAATTTTAACTCCTTTAGATGTATACTGAGGAATGGGATAATTGGGTCAAATGGTGGTTCTATTCCTAGTTTTTGGACTAATCTCCATACTGCTTTCCAGAGTGGTTGCACCAGTTTGCAGTCCAACCAGCAGGCATTAACTCAGTTTGCATTATCATGCAGGATTTTGTCTGAGAGACATTTTAAAGAGCAGATAATGTTGCAGAAAACCCAAAACTTCACCAGGGGCCTTATACTAATCCTTGAGATAACATAATATGATAAGAGCAATAATGACAATCTGTTTTCTAAGTGCAGGGAACTAAGCTCCCCACTGTGCATACTTTTCTGTTGGTTTATTGTTTTGGTGACATTTCGAAGTATGTGTTATCATTATGCCCATCTTAAGAGATGAGGTCTCTGAGGCTGGAGATAAGAGCGGGCTCAGCCTGAGGTTGCGGAGTTTCTAACTTAGAAAGCAGGAGAGCAGGGGCCATACCTGCTCTGCTACAGGGTGGGGCTGATGTAGGGCCAGTATCTTGTTCCCCAGCCTCCTCCTGTCCCCTGGGTGTCTCCTCCATGTCATTGAGAGAAAGATCAGTGAGTTTGGTGACAAAAGACACAGATTGCAATTCCCTTTTATTCCTTTCTAGATGTTTGACTTCGTAAGTCATCTAAGCTCTCTGAGACTGGATACCCTTACCTACACAATGAAGTCATAAATAATGCTTAATTGGAGGTATGTGGAGAGGATCCCCAAGTTCATATGCAACGAAGCACCTTATAAACTCTTCCACCATCCAGAACTCATGATTATGGGGATTTCTTCTGAAGACAGCTAACACTGCAGCCAGAGCCTGCCCCGCTTGCTGTAGGTAGGGCTGTGCTTGGGGATACCTCTGCTATGGGACGGCCTGTGGCAGAGAAGATTCCTGAGCGGCCTGACATCTCCACCCCTGATCCAGAGTCTGTTTAGTGTTACTTTATCATCCAGGGGTCCTGGGCAGTAAAGGACAGTGTGACCATCCCATGATGGAACCATTTGGTAGCTGTGACAGGCCCTTGGAGGCAAGGAAAGTACCCTCAGACATCAGCACCGAGTTCTCCAATCCGAATGACATACTGTGATTATTGCCACACTTATATGTTTCTCAAAATACATTTTTTAATAACTTACTTTTTAGAACTAAATTTATTTACAAACTTCATATCACTATCATAAATGAAACCAAATACAGTGACTGACCAAAAGTAGAGGTTCATCAAAACACATGCACCATTTTAACAAAATAATGCTGTAAAGTTCTAGGGAACCATTCTTGCAGCTGAAGCTTGGTCCTAAGGTGTGTTTTTAGTTAAAGAGGAGAAGAAGGAGTGTCAGAGAGTTGTAGATGACCAGCTGACATGATAGGAGCATTGCTCCCTGACATAATCCAAAGCTTAAAAAGGGAGTTAGAAGTGACTGTCCTCTCTACCGAGTGGGTTTCTTTTCTTTTTTGGTCGGGAGAGGGCACTGGGGATTGAACCTAGAGGTACTTGACCACTGAGCCACATCCCCAGGCCTATTTTGTGTTTTATTTAGAGACAGGGTCTCACTGAGTTGCTTAGCGCCTCTCAGTTGCTGAGGCTGGCTTTGAACTCACAATCTTCCTGCCTCAGCCTCCTTAGCCGCTGGGATTCCAGGTATGCACCACCGCGCCTGGCCAAGTGGTTTCCTTTCAAGCTTCTGATTCCTAAAGTCGTGTCCAAAAGGTTTCTGTGCTGCTTTGTGTCCCACACTGTGAGGAATATCAGTACCGTCACGCCCAGGAGACGCCTGCCCATTTCACCAGTGTCACTCACCCTCTGCCTTCCCATTTCACAGGTGTGAAAATTGCAGCCCAAACAAGAAGATGCTTGATCAAACGCCTGCAGTGAATCTGCGGCTGAGCTGGGATGGGGCTCTGAGCTCTCTGCTCCCAGCCTGATGAGACTTCCATCAAACGCCCCTGTGGATCTTGCAACAACTCTTGGCTGTGAATGATAAAGAAGATGAGCAAAGGTGAGCTCTGCATCCGGGCTTTTGTCTTGAAGAATTAAAGCGACTCTTTCACATTGTGTTTCTGCATTCAGGAAAAGGATCAAAACCACCACGCATTCTTCAAAATCCATATTCTGAATTAGAGACTTGCTGTGAAATGGCCTATACTTAAGCACGGAGTTTAACGTGTGACTGGGACACCAGGTAAAGCTGCTGCAGCCAGTTTTTTCTCACTGTTGGATTCTATTGAATATTGTCATTAGTGCTACACTTGGATTGCACTTTATATCTGTGCATTTCTTTATATGTGGTACATTCATGGGGCATCCTCATAGACATCAGCTCACCTGATTATCACCTAGCCACCCGAGAGAAGTTTTAAAAATTTGTTGCTATTAGGTTTAGATGACAGTGGAGTGTATTTTGACATATTATACCAACGGCGTACAACCCATTCTAATTAGGATCCCATTCCCGTGGATGGACATGAGGTGAAGTTACATGGGTTGTGTATTCACATACGAGCAAAGGAAAGTTAATGTCTGATTCTTTCTACTGCCTTTCCTAGTCCCATGTCCCCTTCTTTCCCTTCATTCCCTTTTGTCTAATCCAATGAACTTCTATTCTTCTCCTCCATACTCTCCCTTGCGGAGGGTTAGCATCCACATATCAGAGAGAACATTTGTGACCTAGCCACATCAATGTTTATGGCAGCTCAATTCACAATAGCCAAGCAATGAAACCAACCCGGGTGCCCTTCAACAGATGAATGGATAAAGAAAAAATGTGGTATATATACACAATGGAATATTAGTCAGCCTTAAAGAGGAATGAAATTATGGCATTTGCAGGTAAATGGATGAAACTGCAGAATGCCATGCTAAGCGCTCTGTTTCTCACAAGTACTGTCAAAGATGCCGAGAATCCAGAAAGGCAGCTTGACCAGGAGGATCACATGGATACAAAGAGGAGGGACTGGGACCAAGACTCAGTCCAAAGTCAGAGTTTGTTTGCCCCCACCTGGCCTCCTCTCTTCCTCCCCACTGATTTTTGCCACTGCCAGTGTGCACTGGGGACAGCTATGCTGGTGCCAAATGCCGGGAGGGAAGAGTTATGAGATGTAACAGCTAGGAATGCCAAGTGGAGATTTGGGACAGGAAGAATTTTTCTGGAGTAAATGGGAGCTGGAAGAGAGGAGGCCATGATGGGGGAGCCCACACCTGCATTAGGAGAGGGTCACCGTTTGCAGAACCCTTAGCAAGACATGCCACTTCCCTAGGAAAGTTTTTCCTGACCCTCAAACTCCGTGATGTCTCTGAGTTAAGCGTGGTTTCATTGCGCCTCATTCCTTTCTAATGATTTTGATAGTTAAAAATTTCTTATTGGAGTGGTCTATTTTTGCCCCGTGTGTCTCCTTCACCTGACTGGAAGCTTCACAAGGGCAGGGATGAGTTTGATGATTGCCACTGTTAACCAGTGTCTAGCATTGTGCCTGATACACAGTCGGAGGCCCATAAATGCTTATGGACTGGGGTAGCACTCTGTAAGAAAGATAGGATTCCTAGGCACACGCTCCTTCAGGGCAGTGAGACCGTGCAGTGCGTAAGTTTTCAGAGGGCTGTCTGGATACCCCAACAATCTCTGGGGGACCTTGAGGTCAAAAGCACTTTTGTAAAAATATTTGCCTTTTTCACACTCATCCTCTTATGGAGTGACGTTTTCTGGAGCTCACTCACTGCGTGATGTCATCATGCCATGAGGACAACGGGACATGTGCTTGTGTGTTCTTGAATTTGAAAAATGATGTGGTTTTGATTTCTGATATAGTATCTGATAGAACCCACAGAAGCAAGAGCTCTTTAAGGTCCTCAATAATTTTTAAGATTGTGAAGGAGTCCTGGGGCCACAGTGTTTGAGGGCTGCTGGCACAGCGTGAGCCCTTGTCCAGCCCGAGGCCTGGGCTCACATCTTGGATATGTGTGGACTTACGTACACAAGACAACTTCTTCTTAACTTAATGTTGTCCTCAGGAGGTGACAATAAAGCTGATTAAGGTGGCCGAGAGAGTTAACCAAGAGCTGATACAGCAAGTAATCAGAATGCTGATTATTGGGACCAAAGTATTTTAGGAAGATTAGCCTTTTGGAGGCCCAGAGTGGGAGTGGGAGGCTGGGACCGAGAGTTCTCTTGGCTCTTCCTGTGGCTGGGGCTGCAGAGGCATGCAGGGAGGGGCCCTTCCCACAGCTGGACCTGAAAGTCAGGGACAGGGCGGTTTGAGTGATGGCTATAAAAGCAATGAGTCCCTTTCTTTGGAGTCTGAAAGAGGTCCTGGGGAGCCCAAGGACAGTAATTGGGCTGCCTTGCCTGGGAAGGGACCGCCTTTCAGGCCCTGGGCTCTGACACCTGCCTCTGTGAACGCAACAGCGCTGGCCTCAGCCAGGGAGAAGCTTCGATTCCTGGAAACGCGCATCAGCATGTTAGTTACTGTCTTATCAGCAAAGTGCAGAGGCAGCCAGAGAGCAAGGGAGGGATCCTGTTACTCGTGACGAAATGCCCTTCTGGTCAAGTATGAAAAATGTTTTAGGAATGAGTTCCCAGCCATGGTGTGAAAACAGATGTTGGATTCTTTTTTTTTTTTTTTTTCCTTTTCCTTTCTTTCCCCTCTGACATCGTTCAGGAAGAAGGGGCAGATGTCAAACCTTTGAAGTGGAGCTGCTCACCCATGTAAAGGTCCTGGAATGATGTCAGAGGAGAAGCTTTGCTGTCAGGGTGCTAGGACTGGGGCTTGGGCTTGTCCACTCCCAGGTTTCACAGAAGGGAGCTGAGGTCCCCCAGAGGAAAAAGGTGCCCAAGGTCTTGTGGTATGGCTGGATCTCTCTGAGTCCTTTGCTAATTCCTGTAATAAGATTAACAATAGTCACAAAATTACAAGCTGACAATCTTGAATGTTTCCATAAGAAATAAGCTTAGGAAAAATTAAGTTTTTATGCTAAGTGCAAAGTCTTACCAAATTATTTATTTTGATTCTTTTAAAAAATAAACTAAAATATTCTTTTCTTCTCCAAACTAATGTTTATGAGGGAATAGAAACAACTCTGAGAAGATCAGCCACAGCATCTGTTGGACTGAAGGACTGAAGAGTGGAAAGAGGTCAGGTTTGGGCATCAAATAGAACAGGGTCATCTTGCATCTGCTAATCAGTGGCCATGAGATCTTGGGCCAGTCTCCGGGCTTCAGTTTCTCCTTTATAAAGTGGGGATAATGAAGTTTCCTGAAAAAGGCATTGTGAAGAAATTAGAGTTACTAGGAAGACCTGGCCTAACCACTTCAAGCACTTCCTGTGTGTCGAGGCCTGTACGATGTGCTTCCCTGGTCTGCACACATTTGATCTTCCAAATAATGCATTCCATGGATAAGAAGGAAAATGGAGACTCAAAAAGGTTAAGGACCTCCTCACTTAAGTCACTGAGCCAATAAGGATCAGAAGTGGGTGAACCAGCAATGTCTGACTCCACAACCCATAGTAACCCATGTAAGTTGCCTAGTGACACACATAAAAGGTTCATATCAGTTACCCTGATCTGATTATTACACATCGTATGCATGTAGTGAAATGTTACCCTGTACCTCATAAATAAGTAAACTTACTATGTGTCAATTAAAAATATATATTAGTAAAAAGATGTCTCACATACATGTAGTCAATTTTGGAGCCATGGTCTGAATATTTGTGTCCATTCCCCTTTTTCAAATTCATATATTGAAATTTTATCCCCCAAGGTGATGGTAATAGGAGGTGGGGCCTTTGGGAGTTGATTAGGTCACAAGGGTGGGACTCTCATGACTGGGATCAGTGCTCTGATAAAACAGACACCGGAGAACTTGGGGACACAGCTGAAGTTCCTGCCTATGGAACTAGTAGAGCCTTCCTCAGACAATGAATCTTCTAGCATCTTAGTCTCGGACTCCCCAGCTTCCAGAATCATGTGGAATAAATTTTCATTGTTTATAATCTACCTGGTTTATAGTGTTTTGTTTGCAGACCAAATAGACTAAGGTAATTCATATTATTAAAATAATGATTAAAACAATGATATCATTTTTATAAATATAAAATATTATTCAAATCATGTCTCCTTTTCTTGGCTTATCATTGAAGACCTCATTATTCTGAGATCATTATTGAAAAGAAGTCAGGCAAGCAGCACCAGAATATATCTGAAGACAGAATCCAAGGTCTCTTCAGTTATATAGAGGGCCTGACTTAGGGGTGTCACCTTGAGAAGATTAAGAAAAATAAATACAGGCTTCCTAATTAATTTCTGTGTCATAAAATTAATCTTGGAAATCCTACATTGAATGCCTGCCTTCCCCAGTGAACGAAACGATCAGGTTACTGTGTTTGAGTAGGAATTACACAACCCATTCGGGGGATGTTGGTTATCTCATGCTAGTCACAAGGTCAGATTGGCGTTAATATAAATGTCTTGATTAAAACAAATGGGTTATTACAAAATAAACATTTTTTCTTGTATCTTCTTTCAGAATGTGGGCCTCATGGGAGAAAAGAAAAGACTTTTCTCTCTCATCATCTCTTCCATGATGAGAGAGTTGGGAGCCACTCAGCTGGGAGATGTAGCCATTTCACGGCTGTTTGATGAGCAGAAATGGTCCAGACTGGTAAGGCAATTCAGAAGAGGGATGATCCATTGATTTTTTTTTTTTGATCCTGGGGATTGAACACAGGGGCACTCAACCACTGAACCACATCCCCAGCCCTTTTTATATTTTATTTGGAGACAGGGTCTTGCTAAATTGCTTAGGGCCTCGCTAAGTTGCTGAGGCTGGCTTTGAACTTGGAATACTCCTGCCTTAGCCTCCTGAACTGCTGGGATTACAGGTGTGCGCCACCACACCAGGCTGATCCATTGATCTCTAATGGCTCTAAAACTCCTCATTATTGAGAAGAAAGGGAAACACATCTGCTCTTTTGCGTCATTTTGCAGGAGCAGACGGAGCCAAGAGAGTAGACTGGACTGGCCAGGGTCACCTGGGAATTTGAGGTACGCCCAATCTCCTGAGTCACTCCCCTTTCCAGAGGTGTGGGTGAGTTTTACAAAAAGGTTTCCTGGGCTCCTTCAACTCAAGGCCTTCCCAGTTCTTGCTATTCAAAAACCTTCCCAGAGAAGGAGACTTATGCATTTTGAACATTTTTTAAGTAAAACACAGAAAAGTATATATATGTGATTATAGCCCCATGAATTTTCATGAACCTATACAACCAGCACTCATATCATCAAACAAGACATTGAAAGAAACACAGAGCTTCCCATCTGGTGCCCCCTTCTAGTAACTACCATTCCCCTAAGGGGTCACTATTATCCTGAACTCTAGCCTTCATAGATATGACTGTGCTTGATTTTGATCTTTTCATAAGGAAGCTTATTGGAATGTGTACTTTATGTCTTACTTCTTTCACTCAATATTTGTGGTATTCATCTATATTTTTTACACATGTAGATTGTACATTCTCACTGCTACGCTGTATTCTAGGCTATGAATATGTCATGATTCATGGCTCTCATCTGTTGCTGATGGACATTTGGTTATTATGATAATGCTGCTTTAAGCATTGTAATCTATGTCTTTTGGTGTTTGTCTACCACATTTCTTTGGGTAGATTCAGGAGTGGAATTACTCTGGGAGGTGATTTAAGGAGGAAGTAGCTTCCCCCAAAGAGTGATTAGGGAGGAAGTGATTATGTGTCATAGGATATCAAAGAGCAGGACACATTTGGACAACTTTGAGTGACCCAGTGGGTGGGCACCTGGTACCCCTCAATCCTGAGCAATGGGATGCTCTCTTCCTCAACTTTCCTTCCTCACCTCTTTCTGGTAAACTCTTGGCTCTTCAATCATTTCTAGTTTGTCATGAGCTCACCATTTCCTGGACACCTCCAACTGTCTGAGGAGAGCTGCCTCTGCCTGGACAGCTTTTTCCCCTGGGCTCTTACCACCTTCTGTGGTTCTTGTCAGTACAATACTCCCACTCCTGTACTGGCACTGTCTGGTGACTTGCCATTTTCTTGACTAGACTGAATTCCTTGAAGGATGGAATGGGGTTGGCCCAGTACCTTCTTGCACCTTGGATCTACTCTACTCTTTCCCTGCCTGACCTCTGCCTATGGAAGCTGATCTCTTGGGCTGCATCAAAAGGCTCCATCTTCTTTATTTTTGGCTTAAGTCAATGGATAAGTCCCCTGGAAGGACCAGAGAAAGAGAGGAGAGTAAGGCCAGGTGATTCTCCCCCAGCTCCTGCTCTGCAGGGCTATCTCAAGCTGGCTACATTCCTATCAGAAGATTGTAACATCTCTCTGGGAGGCAGCACTCCTCCTCCAGGCCTAGTTCTATGAACAGTCCCAGAATTTCTAGGCTCAGGGTACTGTGGGCCCCTTACCATTCTACCAATAAGACTCACATTATCCTCATCTGTATGTACTATCTCTTAGGACTCTCAATGACACACACATTTTTACTTATTCCTCTTTGCATCTACCTAGCAACCTGTCTGGCACAGGCTAATGAAAATGAAGGTTAATTCACTAAGCAAATAAATGAAGAAAGAACAGGAAGAAGCTGAGTATGGAGGAGTTGACCATCAGCCCATAGTGAAGGACCTCGAATGTTCTTCTGTGAAGTGTAGACGTAAATCTTCAAGACCAGGCATGGCCACTTCAAGTGTCTATAACTGGGGAGCACAGGTGGGACTCACAGCACAGCAGGAAGTGAATGGTGTCTAAGTTACACCCCTGCCACTCAGCATCAGCCCATTAATGCTCTGCAGGAATCTGGACCAAGCATGGCTAGATCTTCTGGTTTTTCGAGAAATGAGAAATCCAGATTTTGATGGGGAATGCCAAGTTTTACATGTTGCCAACATTTAAAATTTTTAAATACTTCATCTTGGCAAGTAAACATGTAGCTGCTAGTTTGTAAGTTCTCTGCAACCAATAGGCACCCACTGGATAGTATGAGGAAGAGAATGAGGCGATCAGATCTTGCACAATGCCGTGCAGAAGATATCCCCAATAAAAGAGCAGGCCCTTTGATCTCAGTCCCCACAGCGGTACGATGGCACTGAGAGGCTGTTACTTACACTGAAAATACCCATCTTTCCCCATGATGGATAATTTTTTAAAAATCAGGTTTTAGTTCTAAAAATAACATTTAGTGGACTTCTCCACTTTAGTCAGGTTCCCAGCCACTTTCTCTATTTCTGCTTCAAGCTAGGAGCTCTGAGTTCTTTTGGGTTTTATCAAATTATACACTGTGCAAAGGCATCCATTTCACCAACAGATGGACTTAATGTGCATGAAAATACATGCCTTTTAAAGAAACTAAATTAGTAGTTCCACTTCTTTCCCCTTTTATTAAAGACAGAGTTCCAGGAGAGCTCTCTGCTATAAAGTCAGACTTTATAGACATCAGCAAAATGAGATTTATTTGGATGGAAATCGGACGGAACATCAGAGGAGTCCTCTGTAACACTGACCCTGCAGGTTTCAAGTAGAAATTTGAAGGATGCTAGTTTCCAGTCTCAGCAGGGTTTGAAAACAGAAGAGCAGAAAGATAAAAAGTTTGGAAACCCTCGAACTCTTTAAGAGTTGAAGATTGTCTTCCAAGGATGTGTTGATGGCTGGCTTGGATCACAAGCAAAATGGAGTCAAGATTGTGGAAGCAAATGAAGTGAGGAGATGCAGTTCACAGAGCTCTAGGACTGAAGTCAGAAGACCTGGGTTCTTGTTCTAGTTTTGTCACTGATCTACCTTGTCACCCCAGACAAGTCCGCTCTTCTTTCGGATTCTTTGTTTTCTCACTTGGAATGTGGAGGCAATAATCCCATATCATCCACCATGTATGGTTATTGTTTGGGAAGAATTAAAAGTGTTTTGAAGGAAAGCACCTTTCTTTTCCATGTTTTTATGGATTGATGTAACTGTTTACTTATTATAATTACGAAAACAATAGTATCAATGTGTATTTTCACTGTGAAATTTCAGCCAATACACCAATAACTCAGCAACTCTCTTTGGCTTCTCTTTAACTTAGTCCCAGAGTAACTATGAACAGTTTGATGTATATATGTCCTTGAATTTTTTTTCCATCAAATATTATACATAAAGACCTAGAGTATAGACACAGATGTATCTGGTGATTTTTAAAATTTCATAAATAGAATCGTGCTGCCCAAATTCCCCAGTTTGCTGTTCTACTGAATAAAACATTCCATGTCAGACTGTGGAAACCAGCCACATTCTTCTAGAAGGTTTCACAGATGCTCAAGTTCAGATACACCAAGGTCCTTCTAACTCTTTGCTATGAATGGTTAATATGATGCTTCCAATATTACCTTGTTCCCAGACAATGCAATGTATACTTCTTTGTACCTCTGTGAAACTATTTCCCTGGGGTAGGTATCAAGAACAAAAATGCTTGATCAAAGAGAAGAGACATTTAAAGTTTTTATAGATAGTTCTGAATTGCCCTCCAAACAGGCTGCCGATGTGCATTTCGACAAGCAGTATTTAACAGCACACCTCCCTCCCTCCCTCACGGACACTGGACATCAATTTTGGCCAATCTGATGAGTGAAAAATGGAATCTTGTTGTCATTTTAATTAGCACTTTTAGCACTTCTCAGACACCGAGCAAGGTTGAGCAACTTGTCATATCTTTACTGGCTATTTCTAAAGATGAAAACCTTGTTACATATTAGAAAACCACCATAAAAACTGGTTGTCGTAGAAAGAATGGTGACTATGAGGCAGATAGGTTTTGTTTTGTTTTGTTTTGTACTGGGGATTGAACTCAGGGGTCGTCAACCACTGAGCCACATCCCCAGCCCTATTTTGTGTTTTATGTAGAGACAGGGTCTCACTGAGTTGCTTAGTGCCTTGCCATTGCTAAGGCTGTCTTTGAACTCGCAATTCTGCTGTCTCAGCCTCCCAAAGTGCTGGGATTACAGGCATGCGCCACAGCACCCGGCTAGATAGGGTCTTAAGAATGTAAATTGTACTCACAAACTTGGTGGCTCTTGAAAAGTTACTTGATTTTTTTCAGGCCTCAGTGTTTTCATCTGTACAGTGGGAAGAATGCTACTGAGCCCTAAATATTTTTGTCCTCTAAGATTCATATGTTGAAGCCCTGACCTGGGACATGATGCTGTTTGGAGAGTGGGCCTTGGAGGGGTATAACTAGGTTTCGCTGAGGGAAGCTCTCTGCAATCCAGGAGAAATTCTTCATTAGGCCTTGCTCCCTGTTCACAAAATAGAAGGGCTCTTCTATTTTGGTCCTGGAGGGCTCTTCCATCCTGGAAGTTCTGTGATATAAAGACCTCTTCAGCTCTGCTCTGGCACTGAGTCATTAAGCCAAGGCCCTTGACCTTGAGAAGCCCCTCTGTTTCTCAGAGTCAAGCTAAGAAGGCTGTAGGAGGTGTGCTTAGCTACCTTTTTGCTGGGGGAATCAGTGTGCGCCCTGGCTATCTGTAAGGGAAAGAGTGAATTCAGAGAGGAAACACAGGCATTGGATATCACACTTTTCTTGGGCTGGACATTCCCAGGTGTTCACTCAGAATAACAGACAGGAGTAGCATTTGAGGTACTTCTCTGTACTGTCAGGGTAGGACAGGGCTGGGGGAGGTCTCCTAAGGAAGGGCTTCTTCTGTAAGCACACCAGTGAACAATGTCAAGACCTTCTACTCTCCTTATCACCCTTGACCTAGTTCAGGTCCTCATCAGCTCACCCCATGGCTCTTGCTTCTCCCAGACACCTCCAAGTTTATTCTCCAACCAAAGCACCCTATAAATCTGCCACCAGATGTATTTCCTGATGAACAACACAGATGATGGAAATGCACAACTCAAGAACTTCCTAGACCTGCACGGTCTGGTGCAGACAAACTTTACAAACTTTTTTCTTCTTTGTCTTGTAATCCTCTTCTGCTGCAGCCATGTCAGACTACCCATTTATTCTTCAAATATGTGAGGATGATCATCTATTATGTACCAGCATTGTGCGGGTCACTTGGGACACACAGATGAACAAGACATTGTCCCTGTTGCTTTGTAGCCTTTTTTTTTATTATACCCACAAATGCACCAGAATCCAACTTGTAACATCATCTATGTTCGCTTCCAAAGGACACACACGTGCGCAGTATCCTATTCACTTGTTGGTATATCTCTCTTCCATATACTCTGCATTCTCTCTGGCTATCTTGCTGACTTCCTCATTTGACCTCCTTCTGGAAAGCTCCTCCAGCCTGGGAAGCTATCTTGTTAATTTTCTACTAAACTGTAATTGACACGTAAGAATTGTACATATATATGGGCCACAGTGTGATATTTTGGTACTTATATATAACGTACAATGGTCAAATCAGGGTAACTAGCATTTTTATGTCCTCAAATGCTTATTATCACTTTGTGTGTGTGTGTGTGTAATGGGAACATTCAAAATCCTGTTTTCTAACTATTTAGTAATATACAATATATCAGCCTTAACTGGAGTCACCCTACTGTGCCATAGAACACTGAAATTATTTCTTGCATGTAACCATAATGTTGTGCACTTTAATCAATTTCCCCCAGTTCCCCCTTTTCCAGCCTTTCATTCATCTTTGTAATTCCCAAAGGGAAGGCATCAAGCCTGCCAGCAGGGGTTCCATAATTACTTGTTGTGTTCTATTGATAACAGCAGCTAACCTTCTGACTGAGCTGGTTGCCTGGATTTCATCCTCTGGATTTAAGTAAATGAGGTCTTAGATTAATGTCTCTAAGCAGTTCTAAAACTGTGGCTGCATGAAGAACCATCTGGAAGCTTGTAAAATTTTCAATGCCCAGGATGTACCCCAGACCTACTGAGTTGGGATCATGGAGGGTAAGATGCAGGCATCCTTCAGTTTTAAACTCCTCACTTGATTCTATAGTGTAGCCACATTTAAAAGCTCCTGCCCCCGAGGTTATGTTGGTTCTTCTCCAGGCTAAGGGTTGTCAACCTCAGGAGATTTTGCACACTGGACACCAAGTAATCTCTTGTTGTAATACTGTCCTTAGAAGGAAAACATTGCAATTTCATAAAGAAGAGTCAACTCATAACAGCAAGTGACTTTACTGCAGTCCGAAGTTCAGAAGTTATATTTCAGAAATGAGGCCTTAACCCAAAGGAAAACAATATTTGGCAGAACAAGGCTGTAAAAATTTCCCAGCAAGCAAGTAAACAAGGAACCTGAGAGTCACAGAGTACGTGGTAATAAAGAAGTATTATCCTAGTTGTCTTTCACCGAATTCTAGCCCCCAAACCAATCTGTTATTAATCTATTCCTATCTACAGAAATTGGCCTGGGTGCCTGTCACTGATTAGATTGTGCAAAAAAAAAAAAAAAAAAAAAAAAAGCCATCAGCCTGCTGTTGAGCCATAAGGCAGGTAGAAGAGGGCGGGGAAGACAAGAAGGAATACTTACTGCTCCTCGTGAAATCTTTCCTTAAAATGACTGACTGCATTTAGAACATGAAGGCTAGTTCCCTCGGGGATCATTGACATTACACTCTGTATTTGCATTACATTCAAAATCTGTGTGCTGTAGCATGTGCCTGCATATGTACTTTATTATTACCAGAACAGCGTAAGTGCTGCACAAAACTAGCTCAACTGTTTTGAACTCACTTCTTGATATATTCCACCAACACTCTCTACCTTTGGCTCATGGATTACTGAAAGGAAACCAAACTAAGTGGTTAAAACAGGGAAGTAACACTCCAAGAAAGCATATGGTAGGGCTGTTGGCCATTCAAAGCAAGTTCTGCTTCCCTTAAGAAGCCTGGCCTCTTAGGAAAGCCGGCGCCCTGACTCTCCCCCCATTCCCGGCCTGGGCTTACTTACTCATAGAAGTTAGCACTTCCCTTCCTCTTGCTTTGAGCCTCACCGACTCCTGCACACATGGACCTGTTGGAATCATGTCCTTGTGAGCATGGCTGACCCTCTATGTGCATAGGGCAGCAAGAAGCAGGGGACACACGTGTGGCTGGGATCTCTTCTGCTCATTTGCGTGTTCTGTCAGATGCCAGCTGCAAAGCACATGTTCAAAGTCACACTGAGAATGTCAAGGTGCTGGCAACAGAGCATGAAGCAAACACACTTAATGAAGGCAAATCTATCTATGAAGCACAAGAGAGTAATGGCTTCAGAAAGTGGGCGACTTCGTGATTGTCATATCCGGTAAACCCATGATCCACTTCTGGAGATATATCCCAAGAGCCCTAATCCTAACGTTTTCTAAAAAGCTTTATTTGCAAAGCTGTTCATTACAGAATTACTTAGAGCAGTGAACACCTAGATACAACTGTGAAAAAATAATTAATCAATGAGGCACATTTTTGATGGAGTATCATGCACCCAATAAAATCCACAGAAATCGTGTCAATACGTGGGAAAATGTGTCAGCAAACATGAGTACTTTAGGGGCTGAGGTTGTGGCTCAGTGGCAGAGCGCTTGCCTCACACGTGTGAGGCACTGGGTTCGATCCTCAGCACCACATAAAAATAAATAAACAAAATAAAGACACTGTGTCCATGTATAACTAAAATATATTTTTTAAAACAATGAGTACTTTATTTTGGCTTCCATTCATTCTAAATTCTTTTTGATGAGACTTTATTCCTTGATTATTATTGTTATTTTGTAGTGGTGGTACTGGGTCTCGCCCAACCACTGACCTATCCCTTCAACATTTTATATTTCATATTGAGACTGGGTCTTGCTAAGTGGCCTTGAACTTGCCATCTTCCTGTCTCCGACTTCCCAGTAGCCGCAGTGACCGTCCTTAATGATGGATTGTCTCTTTGTTGTAGTCTGATTCTCAGAGGCCCTCATGTCTCCAGGGCTTCTGTCTAATGATATGACAGTTCTCAGGCAACTGCCCATGTTTTACACAGTTCACAGCAAGGGGCATTCTGGGTCTTTTCTTCAAAAGATCGAGATTTCTGTTCAATGACTTAGCAGGGAAGACTGGGAGCTGGTTAGGAGAGTTCTTTGATGGGGGGAGGCATTTTTTTTCTGCCCAGATTTTCTTTTTGTTTTAGGGTAGCAGTAATTAAAGTGCTTATGATGATACCTCCACACTTTGAGATGCGTGGGTACCACACCAATGACAGCCTACAAGACTGAGGTTCAACAGAACCTGAGTTTGAATCCAGCTCTGCCTTCTTCTTTTTTTTTTTTGTAGGCTCTATGTGAGTGTGTGTGTGTGTGTCAGGAGGGGTGTTTAAAAAATACATAACATGAACTTTACCATCTTAATTTTTTTTTTTTTTGCCATGCTGGGAATCAAACCCAGGGTCTCACACATGCCAGGGAAGCTCTCTACCACTGAGCTATGTTCCAGCCCCCATCTTAGCAATTTAAAAGTGTATGGTTCAGTAGTGTTAAGTATATTCACCTGCTGTGAAACAAATCCACTAAGGCTTGTTTTCTTTTTAATAGCTTTTTTGAGGTATAATTGATATGCAAAACAAAAACAAAAACAAAAAAACTACACTTACTTAATGTATACAATTTGATGAGTTTGGACACATGCAAACCCCACAAGACCATTGCTACAATCAAGTAAACTTACCTATCATCTCCCGAAGTTTCCTTGTGCCCCCATGGTGTGTGTGGCGAGTGGGTAAGGGCACCCATAATGTGACATGTGCTCTCTTAACAAAATATTTAAGTGCACCATAGCATATTGTTAACTACAGGCACTATGTTGCATAGCCCATCTCTAGAATTTATGCATCTTGCATGCAAAATATTGTAGCAGCTACAGAAAACAGTATGGAGGTTTCTCAAAAGATTAAAAATAGAACTACCATATACTTCAGCAATCCTACTTCTGGGTACCTATCCAAAAGGAATTGGAATCAGGATGTTGAAGAGGTATTTGCATTTCTGTGTTCACTGCAGCATTATTCCTAACAGCCAAGGTAGGAAAGCAACCTAAATGTCCATCAGTTGATGACTAGATGAAGAAAATGGAGTATATACAGACAGTGGACAATTTTTCAGAATTCAAAAAAAGGAAGTCTTACCATATGCAACACCATGAATGAATCTGGAAGACATTATGCTAAATGAAACCAACAAGCCAGAGAAGGACACGCATTATGTGCTCTGAGTTCTACTTCTTACTAGCTGTGAGATTTCTGAACCTTAGTGACTGTGGCTGTAGGGTGGGGTTGCATCTCCTCCATAAGAGGGTAACTGAAAGGACACCATTAGAACATTGAACTTGATGCTTATACAATGGTGATTGATCGTTCCTCAAAGTCTCATACCTTGCGTCCTTGGGGGTGGAGGTAGTTAGCAGGCCAAATTTGGCAACTGAGATAGCAAATCAGTTGCCAAATATATTGTTTCCAGTAAAATTAGTTTTTCAAAACATTTTATGGTGTTTCATGTCTTATAAACCACAGAATTTTTCATTTATCATTTTTTATAGTATAATAAAAATGTTCTTTTATGTTTTAAAAATATTAAACAAAAATATAGGAAGTTTCTATCACGGTTAAACTTCTCCTTTGAACTCTAGAGGCAATCAAACCTAATGACTAGAGTAAGACAAAGGTAGTTAGGGAACTTTTATTACATATTGTAATACAATTTCATTACACATTGTAAGTGCTGCTACTCTGTTTTGCATGCAGCTCATCATTGGTGCACATGCCCAGTGAGTACGTGCTGTATGCCAGTGTCTGGGGATTGGAGACTGAAAGATTGTAGGTGTGATTCCTCTGCCCGCCCTGCGCCCTGCCCTGCACCTCTTTTTCCATGAGGTAAACTTGTCAATTAGTATGCTATATTGTCCACAAAGGCCTGTGGGAGTCACAAGTGGGGACGTCAGTTATGGCTGTAGAAGTTGAATTGGCTAGCAGAAGACGGACCATGGCTTTTCCAAAGCCCTTCAGAGCTCTGGTCTCTACAACACCCCTACCCTGGTATGCGGTACCTACAGGCTACCTCCACCCTTGGAGCATGCACTTCTGGTCAGAGACAATCAGTCAAAAGGCTTTCCACTCATCCTTGACAGTAGGAGGGCCCAAGGCTTGGTCAAGAGGCAAAATGAAACCAGTAACAAAATGGAGACTAGGATTTTCAAATCCCGGGTCCCAAGGTGTTCATGTTCACTGAGCATAGCTTCTGGCAAATATACAAAAATGGTTCAGCGAGCTACAGAAACAAGGCACTTATGAGTGAGCACTAGCTTTAAAGAGACCGACTGGATGGGGAGATAACTTTAGCTGTCACCTGGGTCAGAAAATCACCTACGGTACTTGTTAAAGAGTAAATTCCTGTTTTCCAGAATGGAAGAACTAAGAATCTATGGGAGAGAGGCCTGGTAATATATTTTTAACTAGTCTTCTTGTTATTCTCAGACACAACTACTATTTAAGAATTATTGGCATAAGAGAAAAACCACAGCTCAAAGTGGACAGTCTTGGTTGTATGCTATGAGTAGGTCCAAGCCACTTTACCTTTCTGAGCTTCAGTTTTCACACTGTCGAATGGGGCTTGAGAATAGTATTTTCCTTGCTGTGTGACTATGTGATTGAAACACAATTATGTAGGTGATCTCACCTCATAATAATAAAATGCCATATAATGCTTCATCATCTTTACTACTTCTCACTCTTTTCAAAAGGCTCTTGCTGAATGAAGGTCTTTTTATAAACTTGTTGGGACTTTATAATTTCCAGTTTTAGTTCGAACTTTGGAGAGGCTGTCAACATGATCAATTTGAATAGAATAAAAGGAGTTTTGGAAATAACAATGATCAAGAATACCTTGGGTTTCTTTGAGCATCTAGTCTAGGAAGAGACATGTAAACAAATAATTTCAATGCAATTTGAAAATAATAATGATAATGGTCATAGTAAAAACATTTAAATTAATAATCATTATTATAATTAACATTTTTTGAGCATTATGGCATACCTTGGGTGTTGGTATTTTCTCATTTAAGTTTCATTATGGTTTTATATGATAGGCATTATTATTTGCATTTTACAGATAATGAAATCGTGGCCCAAAGAGCTAGAATTACTTGCCCAAGGGCAAATAGTCGTAACTAAAGAGATTTAAGTCTGCAGATTCCAAAGTTCTTTTTCCACTGGTGTATAAAGTCTCCAGCAAACTAGTGGGTCTTCATTTGCATTTTCAGACCTGAGTTTGAAGTCCCTGGGCTGAGAGGTGCCTTAAAGCAATACATGTGCTTTAAATTTGCATTACCATTTGATTTTATGATGCTCAATGGAATCACATACTGAGAAAAAGAAGAGTCTGGAGATGGGGAAGTTCTTTGCCTGCCTCCACTCTCTTTTTCTAGCAGTCCTCAAGGAAAAGTTAATTAAGACATTCACCTAAGTTCATGGTCAATTATCTAATTCGCAAATAGACAAGATTTGCATCCAGGGAAGTTCCATTTGGCCCAGGTCATCTTGTATGAAAGTCCATGTCACCCGCATTTGCTGGCGTTGCTTTTGTTACATAATAAAGTTATGCTCCTCTAGAACAGCTGGCATTTCCTCTCATCTGACAGCCACTGAATCACATTCCCTGATACGTGTTTCCTACTTTGCTTTGGGCTTTGGAAAACTCAGAACTTCATTTATGCCCCAACTTCCTCCTCTGCAGTGCTGGGAATCAGTCTTCCTCTAGTGTCGCGTGATTTTCTAACATTATTTTGCCACTTTATTATTTCTTTGGCCATTTTCATCTAACTAGACTGTGGATTGTTTCAAAAGTCACTTCAAGTTTGGGTGGGGTGGGTCATATTAGTTTTGTGGAAATGAAAATGAGGGAAATGAAGAATGGATACTCCTCTGTGTCGAGCTGGCAAGTGTTTGAATGAGTTTTTTGGAAATATAATAAGGAATGAGAAGTTTTGGAAGAAGATGGTGAGCATATGGAGGTCCTTTGGAAACAGGTGTCGGGCAGTGAGTTGATTGTGTAAATATGAAGCTTAAATGTGAGGTGGGGACTGGGGATGTGGCCCAGTGGTAGAGCACTTGCCCAGCATGCATAGGCTCTGGGTTCAATCCTCAGCACTGAGAATAATAATGCAAGGTGCAAGGTGAAATCTAGAAAGAAAGATTTAGAAGTCATCAAGCTAGTTGTTGAAGCCATCAGAGGGACAATTCATCACGAGAGGTTGCGTAGCCTCAAATGACAGCAAAAGTAAGAGAAAAGCCATAAAATGCAGAAATTATCCCATGACTGATGACACACATGTATACGTCACTCATTTACTCCAGAGCTCAGAATGAACTATGTGATACTATATTGACACCTGATCTTAAATCTTATGAATGGACACACAATGTCAATTTATACTGAGCACTAGAAATGCTTCCCTCGATACACACTTTTTATGGATGTCTTTCCTATTGAGTTTATAAATCATTCATTTCCCTATGGCTTGAAAACAAGAACCCAATATATTTAGAGAAAGGATGTTTAGCTATAAAAGCTAGATGATCAGTGTTAATGGGGAAATTTTGACTGTTTCAGGCTTGATCTTTTCAGTGTCTGGC
>CM053399.1:161648494-161665710 GCA_028644305.1 Xerus rutilus
GCATTTTTAAAAAATTTATTTATTCTAATTAGGTATACAGAATACAGAATGAATTTTGATTCATTGTACACAAATGGAGAACCACTTTTCATTGCTCTGGTTGTACATGATATAGAGTCGCACTTTATGTGTAGTCATACATGTACTAGGGCAATGATGTCCATCTCATTCCACTGTCTTTCCTGCCCTCATGTCCTCTCCCTACCCCTCCCCTTCCCCTTTGACCAAAATTCCTCCATTCTATCCATGCCACCACCTCCATTATGGATCAGCATCCACTTATCAGAGAGAACATTCAGCCTTTGGTTTTTTGGGATTGGCTTACTTTGCTTAGCATGATATTCTCCAACTCCGTCCATTTACCTGCAAAGGCCATAATTTTATTCTCTTTTAATGTTGAGTAATATTCCATTGTATATATAACCATAGTTTCTTTATCCATTTATCTATTGAAGGGCATCTAGGTTGGTTCCATAGTTTAGCTATTGTGAATTGTGCTGCTATAAACATTGAAGTGGCCGCATCACTGTAGTATGCTGTTTTTAAGTCCTTTGGATATATACCCAAGACTGGGATAGCTGGATCAAATAGTGGTTCCATTCCAAGTTTTCTAAGGAATCTCAATACTGCTTTCCAGATTGGTTGCACCAATTTGCAGTCCCACCAGCAATGTATGAGAGTGCCTTTTTCTCCACATCCTCACCAACACTTGTTGTTTGTATTCTTGATAATTGCCATTCTGACTGGTGTGAGATGAAATCTTAGAGTAGTTTTGATTTTCCTTTCTCTAATGGCTAGAGATGTTGAACATTTTTTCATGTATTTGTTGCTTGATTTTATAGCTTCTTTTGAGAGGTGTCTGTTTAGCTCCTTAGTCCATCTATTGATTGGGTTGTTTGCTTTTTTGGTGTTAAATATGTTGAGTTCTTTATAGATCCTGGAGATCTGTGCTCCATCTGATGTGCGTGTGGCAAAAATTTGCTCCCAAAATGTAGGCTCTCTCTTCACCTCATTGTTTCTTTTGCTGAGAAAAAGCTTTTTAGTTTGAATCCATCCCAATTATTGATTCTTGATTTTATTTCTTGCACTTTAGGAGTCTTGTTAAGGAAGTCAAGGCCTAATCTGACATGATGAAGGTTTGGGCCTACTTTTTTCTCTATTAGGTGCAGTGTCTCTGGTGGATCCTTGATCCACTTTGAGTTGAGTTTTGTGCATGGTGAGAGTTAGAGGTTTAGTTTTATTTTGCTGCATATGGATTTTCAGTTTTCCCAGCACCATTTGTTGAAGAGGCTATCTCCAATGTATGTTTTGGGTGCCTTTGTCTAGTATGAGATAACTGTATTTATGTGGGTTTGTCTCTGTGTCTTCTATTCTCTACCATTGTTCTACATGTCTATTTTGGTGCCAGTACCATGCTGTTTTTATTACTATAGCTTATAGTATAGTTTAAGGTCTAGTATTGTGATGCCTCCTGCTTCATTCTTCTTGCTAAGGATTGCTTTGACTATTCTGGGTCTTTTATGTCTCCAAATGAATTTCATGATTGTTTTTTTTTTATTTCTATAAGGAATGATGTTGGGATTTTAATTTAAGATCTTCTTCAATTTCTTTCTTTGGTGTCCTGTAGTTTTCATGGTAGAGGTCTTTCACTTCTTTTGTTAAATTGATTTCCTGTATTTTAATTTTTTTAAGGCTATTGTGAATGAGGTAGTTTTCCTAATTTCTTTGTCAGAGGATTCATCACTGATGTATAGAAATGCATTTGATTTATGGGTATTGATTTTATATCCTGCCACTTTGCTAAATTCATTTATTAATTCTAGAAGTTTCCTGGTAGAAATTTTTGGATCCTCTAAGTATAGAATCATTTTGTTGGCAAATAATGATAGTTTGAGTTCTTCTTTTCCTATTCATATCCCTTTAATTTCTTTCATCTGTCTAATTGCTCTGGCTAGAGTTTCAAGAATTACGTTGAATAGAAGTGGTGAGAGAGGTCATTCCTGTCTTGTTCCCATTTTTAGAGAGAATACTTCCAATTTTTCTCCATTTAGGATGATGTTGGCCTTGGGTTTATCATAGATAACTTTTACAAAGTTGAGGTATGTTCCTACTATCCCTAGTTTTTCTAGTGTTTTGAACATGAAAGCATTTGTCAAATGCTTTCTCTCCATCAATTGATATAATCATATGATTCTTATCTTTAAGCCTACTGATGTGATGGATTATGTTTACTGATTTTCATACATTGAACCAACCTTGCATTCCTGGAATGAACCCCACTTGATCATGGTGCACTATTTTTAAAATATGTTTTTGTATGTGATTTGCTGAAATTTTATTGAGAATTTTTGCATCTATGTTCATCAGGGATATTGGTCTGAAATTTTCTTTCTTTGATGTGTCTCTTTCTGGTTTTGGTATCAGGGTGATACTAGCCTCATAGAATGAGTTTCAAAGGGTTCCCTCATTTTCTATTTTATGGAATAATTTGACGAATATTGGTATTAATTCTTCCTTGTGGGTCTTGTAGTACTCGGCTGAGAATCTGTCTGTTCCAAGGCTTTTCTTGTTTGGTAGTTTTTTTTTTTTTAATTTTTAGTCACAGATGGACATAATACCTTTATTTTGTTTATTTTTGTGGTGCTAAGGATCAAACTCAGTGCCCTTCTCATGCAAGGCAAGCACTCTACCACTGAGCCCCAGCCCCCAGCCCTGGTTGGTGGGCTTTTGATGGCATCTTCTATTTCAGAGCTTGAAGTTGATCTGTTTAAGTTGTCTATGTCTTCCTGGTTCAGATTGGGTAGGTCATATGCCTCTAGAAATTTGTTAGCATCTTCAGGATTTTCTATTTTACTGGAGTATAAGTTTTCAAAACACTTTTTAATTATCCTCTGTATTTCAATAGTGTCTGTTGTGACATTTCCTTTTTCATTATGAATTTTAGTAATTTGAGTTTTCTCTCTCCTTCTTTTCATTAGTGTGGGCCTTGACCCACAATTTTGAATTAACTCAGTAAACTTACCAAATACCACTTTTATACCAGGTTCAATTATAATGTTAGAGAATGAATGCATAGATGAAAGAAGCATTCTTTTTCTAAGGAGCTGGGACAGGAGATAAGAAGTGAGATCAAAGAATCAATGTATTTTAAAAGTAACAGAGCCCAATGAGACCTACTGCCTGACCTCAGAAGAAGGAGATGGAGGTCCAAGTTGTAGACACCAAACAAGGCTTTCTAGAAGTGGTTGTACTGACATCAATCTTGACAGATGGTAGAGTCTGAGCTTGTAACAATCAGGATAAAGGCAGAACATATCAGAGGAGTTTAAGAAAGTCAATGGCAGGAATGTACTCAGGGAAATGTGAGATCTGCCATTAGGATCAAGTACAGGGTGAAGGATTGGAGCAACTGAATATATAATAGAAACGAACGTCGGGGTTGTATCATCTGTTACTTTGAATGTCAGCCTGTAGAAAGTAAGGAATTTGTGATAGGTTTAAGTAGGCATGAGATCTCATTGGGTACAGTGCAGAAGGGGCAGGAGAAGAAGGTTCCGGAGACATTCTCTCCCCACGCTAGGGCCCTGTTGCAATAGTTGAGGTATATGGTGTGAGGACTGAGGATGCAGAGTGTGCAAATGAAAAAGAAGGGGAGCCGGGTGCGGTGGCGCACGCCTGTAATCCCAGCACTTTGGGAAGCTGAGACAGGAGAATTGCAAGTTCAAAGCCAGCCTCAGCAACCGTGAGGCACTAAGCAACTCAGTGAGGCTCTGTCTCTACATAAAACACAAAATAGGGCTGGCCAGTTTAAGAAGGGGACAGAATCACCTGTCACTCATCCCTTTCTGTTTTCATCTTCCCCAGAAGGCAGACTGGGCCCATGGGAGAGAAAGTGGGCTCTCACAGATAAATGACTTCAGATTGTGGACTCTTTCTCGGGAATGACTATGGAAAGAAACTCTTTCTAAAGCCCTTATGGATCACTATTAGAGGTGGCAAAATGGTGGGCTCCCTGCACCTGTTGCCAGCCAGAAATTTCTTTGAACCCTATGACTGCCACTTCCTGACTGTATGATCTGGAATGAATGATTTAACATCCCAGAGGCAAAGTTTCTACAGTTTAAACTGGGGATGATGATTACCTGCCAGAATCCTATGAAGGTGCTCTGACATCACAGTGATGAAGTTCTGGACACATGGTGCCCATAGGTCCATTAACCTTCATGTTGCTGCCTCAACTCTAGGGGTACACAATGGGAGCAATGTTAGCTGCTTTAACAAACAGATCCAAAAGTTTCAGTGCCTTTAAAATAATAATATTTTATTTCTCACTCACCAAGATGTGACTATGTGGGTGTCCCTGGTCATTAAGAAGCCACAGGGTGAGTCAGGTCCCAAGTTCCTTCTTTCTGTGGCTCCTTTCCTGCCTAGGATGGGTAAAGAAAGGATGCTTTGGCCCAGGAGTGAGACATCACTTCTGCTCATTGGTGTGAAGCCATCACATGATCCTCACAAGAAGCAAGGGGTGCTGGGAAATGTGATCACTGAGTTGGAAGCTACTTCTCAGTGACAGTTCTATAAGGGGAACAGAAATCTCCGGGGAGTGGTTAGCCATCTCTGCCATAGGAGGGGGAATGCTGGGGTGGGATTGGGCTATGGAGCAGGAAGCTAGGTTTATAGTGGCAAAAACACATGCCAGCTTAACAACTTGGCATATCCTGCCTCGCTTGGAACCTGGCTATGAACAAGAAAACATTTGTGGTTGGAAAGTGGGGCTGGTGATTCAGGCCTGTTTGGGATTTGGAGAGGATGCCCTCGGACCCTTTGTTCAACAAACACTTCCCTCCTGCAAGGAGGTGAGAGGTCATCTGTCTGTCTACTTTGACACGTTCACCTAGTAACCTTTGGGGCTTCAAACACCTTCCCAGCAGTTGGAGTGAGCTTGGTACAAACTGTCCTTGGACTTGGCTGTGACTGACTCACTCAAGGTCTGAGTGTGAGGAGAAGGCAAAAACAGACAAACAGCACTGAGGACTTTGCCATCCCCAGGCCTGTGACATGTAAACAGGCTGTCTGCTTTGCAGCCAGAGTGAGCCCAGGACGTGGGCTGGAATTGGAGCCTGATCAGCTAAGACCCAGAGCCTTGGACAGTGAGGACTGTTTTCAAAGGGCAGGTTGCCCACATCTAGGGCACAAGGGAGAGGCAGGATGTGAGGAAAGAACATGGCATTGAATCAGACACAATTGGTTCTCCCCACTTACTCAGCTTTGTGACCTTGGATAAAAGTCATTTATTCTTTCTAAGGCTCAGTTTTCCCATCTGTAAAATGGGCCTAACTCTGGGCATCTCAAAATGCTTCAGGAATAAGTGAAACAAATTGTTTATGCACATAGACATATGCAGTGTGATTGCAGACACACACAATTAATATTTCTGCTTCCGTGGTTCCCTCCATATGGAGTAGAGGAATATGTTACCTCTTCAGGTTGATGAATGAATAATAGTAGGCACCATTTCTTGAGCTCCTTTTAGGAGCCATTTAATCCTTGCAACAATTAGAAGGTAGCTTGATTTCCATTTTATAGACATGGACACTGAGGTTCAGAGAGTACATCAAAGGTAGTAAGTCTGATCTTTCTACTGCCCTGTTACTGAGGAGAAAGAAAAAGAATCAAAAGGAACAGATGGGATGATAAATATTAAGTATGAGAACTTGGAGGCATAATCACTAACCCCAGTCTAACCTTGGATAACAGAATTCTAATCTTAATTTCCCCTCATTCAGTTCATATTCATTCATAGCTTATCTATTATTAATTAGCAAACCCTATAAGCTTCCTATACCTTCAAGCCTTGCTACTCAAATGTGGTTTCTGAGCCAGAATCATCAGCATCACTGGGACCTTGCTAGAGATGCTGATTATCAGGTCCCACTGCAGAACTACTAGTCCAGAATCTGTACTTTCATAAGGCCCCAGATGATCACATACATCAAAGATGGAAATATCTTGATAATATTGTGGGGACTATTGAGCACTTTTCCCAGTGCTCCTGCCTTTCTGGTCCCCACAAGGAACAGTGGGGCATCTCTATAGTGCATTTTGCCTTGCTCATGAGTGCCCTATGGTCATCTAGAGCCTGGTGACCCTTTTACACCAGAGGAGGATATATGGGGTGTGCCACCAGGTCTGGACAGAGGAAAGTGCCCCAGATAAGGCTTTGACTTTAGAAAATGTCACCTTTCTCTCTTACTGCACCTTATTTGTGGCCTGGGCTTCAGTTGGTGGTGGAGGGGCAAGACCTGCAACCTGAGGCCTCCGACTTTATATTCTTGTTGTATCACCACGGCACCCACAAGTATCCTACAGTTAACCTTCCATCATGGTGATGCACATGATTATTTATTGGGCGTGATCATGACTGTGTGGTCTTGGGATAGCTCGGCCTCCTCTATGCAACTGTGGCCAGAGATTTCTTGAGGGGATTCTAGATTCACAAAATATTGAAAATAGTGAAAGCCTCATTAGGAAGAAGTTGGCTGTTTAGTAGGTAGCAACTCAAGGTCAGGTGGAAAAGACAGGGCCTGACATGTATTACATTTGTTCCCATGAGCACTTTGGGGAAATCCTGTTATTATTCACAATTGTGAGCATCCACCACATGCTATGGACCTGAAGGAGTGAAAGCACATCGTGTGTTTAATTCTTATGCCATTTTCAGGAAGGAAGCATCATTCCCATTTTCAGAAGGGGAAACAGAGACTCAAAGAGACTGTGTAACTTGCTCATATAGTAAATATGACTATTTACTGTCATATAGACAGGGATATGTCCATGCATTTTTCAATATTTGAAGCAGTGCCATGGTGTGACTGTATCACCCAAGGTTCCACCCAAGGTTCATGTGCTGGAAACTTGTCTCCCTGTCCTCTCCATGCAATAGTCTGGGAGGCGAGGCCTAATGGGAGGTATTTAGTTCATGAGAATTTTACCCTTATGAATGGATTCATGCCAATTATTGGAAGGTGTGAGGCTATAAGTTCAGTCTCTCATTTTCTCTTGTGCATGCTTTCTTGCTTTTCTGTCTTCTGCCATGGGATGACACAGTAAGAAGCCCCTTCCCAGGAGCAGCTCCTTCACCTTGGACTTCCTAGTATGTAGAACTGCAAAAATAAATTTCTTTTCTTTTTAAATTACCCAGTCTGTCTGATTCTGTTATAGCAATGCAAAACAACCTAAGGCAAAGGAGAATTTAAATAAGGAAAGCCAGGCATTTCTTATTTAAATAGAAATGAGAATTGCCATTCAAATAAAGGAAATTTTTATTCATGAATAAAAATTTTTATTCATGAATCTGCCTTCAGAGCAGATTCCTTAGGCTTTATTCCGCTGCCACTTTGAAAGGGGATGTGAGAGAGGAAGTAGGAAAGTGAGCAAAGTTAGCCATTTATGGGGCAGTGGTGATCTTGAATGTGCTCAGCTCCTGCTTCCAATATCTCAGAGCCATCCTATTCCTTAGTTCCCCTCTTCCACAAAGGCCCAATGAGCTCACAGCGGACCAAGAAAGGGGCTGATCCTGGATGAAGCTCATTGCCTTAGCATTTGTTCTTTCCAGCTTCCAGGCCACGGAGTGCCAGCAGCAGGGCCAGCCTCCTGTGATTCTTTGTTGTGGGGCATCAACAACCCAATGACCACTAGGGAGGTTTTGATGCTGCCAGATTTCCAAGCTGCCCTCGTCAGGACCCTGGTTCTGAAGCTTGGAGCTTGTGCAGGATAAAAGGAGATGGGCTGAGGACCTTGGCCTTATGGGGAAGTGCTGGCATCTTGTTAATTCAATAGCACAAAAGAGCTGTCTCTTCCCTCCGCACTCTTTTGAGGGTATAGAGTCAAATCAACATGAGCTGAGATTTCAATTGGGACACTCCTGCATTAGTTTAGTGATTTTTGTCCAAGTCAGGCAGCTTCTCCAAGTCTTAGGGGACTTGGTTGAATAGGATGTTCACATGGGAGGGGCACTCAGTCTGTGGTACGGGTCTTCACTCCCAGTGAGTGTGCAATAAACAATTGTTAAGAATGGCGCCGTTTTGCTTCATGAAAGTTACTTGTTACTTAAATATAAATATTTGGTGTTCACTTATATTCAGTTGCCACTATAAAACCCACCTTAAAATGAATCTAAGTGTAAACAAATAAAATTTTATGTATCCTGCAAGTCCAAGTCCAGCAATAATCTACCTTCAGGTACAGCTGGATTCAGGGATTCCAACAGTGGTGTAAGGGCTCAGATTCTCTTTACCCCTTAGCTCAGTGCTCTTCTGAGTGGCTCTCTCCTGCAAAGGGCTCTGACCACCAAGCTCTGGAGTCACGTGTTTTCCAGCTAATTAATGATTAACTCCCAAAGGGGTTCCCTTTTTCTCTTTCTTCTCCTTTTCTTTTCTTCTTTCTTTCTTTTTCCTTTCTTTGTTCTCTTTGTCTCTCCCTTTCTTTTTGTGGTATATGGGATTGAACCCTGGGGTGCCCTACCATTGAGCTACATTCCCAGCCATTTTAATTTTGAGACGGAGTTTCACAAAGTTGCTGTGGCTGGCCTCCAGTGAATGTTCCTTCTGCCTCCGCCCCCTGAGTAGCTAGGAATATTTGCTGTGCACTGCCCAAAGCCCATGTGTTGACTTTGATCAGCTTTGCTTAGATCACATGAGGGCTGGGAATGTAGCTCAGTGGTAGAGCATTTGCCTAACATATATCAGGTCCTGGGTTTGATCCCCAGAACCACAAAAGTAGGGGGCTAGGATTAGATCACGTAACTACACCTGGACCAATCGCTATTTCTAGAGACATAAAGCCCTGAGATTGGCTAATTTGGAGTCACATGACCAGCCCTGTGATCAGGTAGGGGATGCTGGTAAATGTGGGGATTGGCAGGTTTGCTGGGATAACACAGAATGGAGATGAGCTTTCCCCAAAGGCCTTAAGGGTGCTGGACAGACATGAGCAAAGAGAGTCCACCTCAAGGGCCCTAGAGAAAGGACCACTTGCTCTCGATTCATCCTTTGTTCTCCCGGTGACTTGGTGCTAGTCTTAGGTTGTTTCAAAAGTCATCAGAGAACGCTGTTGACTTAGAAACACAGATAGCTTGTAAGCACAGTACATGGACTTGCAGAAGAGAGAAAAGAGCTGCTGCTGAACTGTGAGTCTGAACTATAAGCAGGAGCCCTAGGCTATGTCTGTGACTTTGACTCAGAACAGATGGGACGCAGGACAAAATTTCACTCCACCAGCTGGGTGTCACATGGACATCCCCTGCTCTACTTGCTTTTAGATCAATGGCGTGCACATCAGGACACAATGGCATGTGTGGAGTTTTGCTCTGCATTTTAAATGCTTCATTACATTTGCCCCCAGAACTTTCCAAAACAAGAAAACAGCCAAACACCACAAAACCCACCTAATGTCACATGGGTAGTTCTTGACTCTGCAAGCTCTAACCGTGCTTTTTCTTGACAGGCACTTGGTACCATGCTGAGTTGAATTTGTGGAGGTCCAAGGCCTGTCTTTGCAGGCTAGTAAGGAAATGCTATTTAATTTCTGCCTCTACCCTTGTGGGTCCTTCGTGGCGGTAGGAACCATGGTGTTCCCTCTGAGCTTTTCCCTAGTAGTTATTTCATTTGTTTCACAAATACTTGTTGAACACCTGTTTTGCGTAACTGGCTGTGTGAGGAGACGAGCCCACATG
This sequence comes from Xerus rutilus, assembly GCA_028644305.1. Lineage (NCBI taxonomy): Eukaryota > Metazoa > Chordata > Mammalia > Rodentia > Sciuridae > Xerus > Xerus rutilus. The sequence continues at coordinate 161,658,228 of CM053399.1, forward strand.
TGTAAGCCAGATGTGCGCTGTGCTTCAACACCTCACTCTGATTCCTCAGGTCCTTCTACCAGTGTGGAGCAGGCTTCCAACACCTCTTTCCTCAAAAGTTCTGAAGGGAGGTTGAGGAGGGGTGTGGCTGCGCACATCTTGGAGCCAACAGTTTACAACATCCTCCTGCAATAAGTTTATTTTTAAGGCTGGTTCTGGGACGTGGCTAGGTTCCAGTCATGGATTCTCTGCTTTCCCTTTCCCCAGGCTTGCTGGTCCCAGTTTCTTCCACTGGAGCATCCACTCCTCTCTCTGCCTCCCACGTGTTTAGCACTCTCTCTTCTATGAAGTCAAACAATGAATCTCTGCTTCAGCTTTTACCTCCAGTCTTAAACATGCAAAGGGCATCATTATGCTTAGAAAACTAAAGGAATCCCCAGTTTCCAGGCTGTCCATCTTCACAAAACAACATTACTAGCTAGGCTGTGGGGGCGAAGGCTCACTCATACATTGCTGGTGGGACTACAAATTGGTGCAACCACTCTGGAAAATAGTATGGAGATTCCTCAGAAAATCTCTATTGCTCCATATATACCCAAAGGACTTAAAATCAGTACTACAATGATGCAGCCACATCAATGTTTATAGCAGCTCAATTCACAATAGGTAAGCTATGGAACCAACCTAGGTGCCCTTCAACAGATGAATGGATAAAGAAAATGTCGTATATATACACATAGACTATTATTCAGCCTTAAACAAGAATGAAATTATGGCATTTGCCAGTAAATGGATGAATCTGGAGATTATCATGCTAAGTGAAATAAGCCAATCCCTAAAAGCCAAAGGTCACATGTTCTCTCTGATATTCAGATGCCACACAAGGTGGGGGTCAGGGTATAGAGGTTTATTAGATTAGACAAAGGGGAATAGAGGGAAGGGAGGGGGGATGGGAATAGGAAAAATAATAGAATGAATTGGACATAAATTTCCTATGTTCATATATGAATACATGACCAGCGAAACTCCATATCATGTACATTCATAAAAATGGGAAGTTACACTCTGTGTATGTAGAATATGTCAAAATAACTCTATTGTCATGTATATCTAAAAAGAACAACTAAAAACAAAACAAAGCAACATTACTGTGTTAGTTATTTAGCAGCCAAAAGCCAGAGCACCATTTCTTAAATGGGAACTGAGAATACTCCACCTAGGGTGCTTGTTAAGAATGAAGAGTCCCAGAATCTACTGCAAATAAATAGAATCTCTTTGGAGGAGAAGCAGTGTTCTCAACTCCGTCTTCACATAGGATTCAACAGGAAACCTTTTCTTTTTTCTTCTCTTTTAGTGGAACTGAAGTGGTTGAAATGCTCAGATTTCTAATCATTCAAGTAGAAGAACCTGCATTTTTTTTTATTTGGTTATAATTTTTGTTTATTTCTCTTTCAAACTCAGCCAGGCCCCCAGAACTATCTATCATGTCACTGTGTGGGGGGCAGAAAGGTTTTATTCTTTTTTAAAAAATCTTTTTAAAATTTTTTGTTCTAATTAGGTTTACATGACAGCAGAATGTATTTTGATTCATTGTACAGAAATGGAACACAACTTTTCATTTCTCTGAGCACAATTTTTCATTTCTATATTCTAACAATATAGAGTTACACCATATGTGCAGTCACACATGAACCTAGGGCATTGTTGTCCATTGCGTTCCACCATCTTTCCTGCCCCCATGTCCTGTCCCTTCCTTCCTCTCCTCTTTGACCAAATTTTTCCATTTTTCCCATGCCCCTTCCCACATTATGGATCAGCATCCACTTATCAGAGAGAACATTTGGCCTTTGGTTTTTTGGCATTGGCTTACTTTGCTTAGCATGATGTTCTCCAACTCCATCCATTTACCTGCAAATGCCATAATTTTATTCTCTTTTAATGCTGAGTAATATTCCATTGTGTATATATACCATAGTTTCTTTATCCATTTATCTATTGAAAGGCATCTAGGTTGGTTCCACAGTTTAGCTATTGTGAATTGTGCTGCTATAAACATTGAAGTGGCTGCATTAATGTAGTATGCTATTTTTAAGTCTTTTGGGTCTAGGCCAAGGAATGGGATAGCTGGGTCAAATGGTGGTTCCGTTCCAAGTTTTCTAAGGAATTCCCATACTGCTTTCCAGATTGGTTGCACCAATTTGCAGTCCCACCAGCAATTTATGAGTGTACCTTTTCCTCCACATCTTCATCAACACTTGTTTGTATTCTTGGTAACTGCCATTCTGACTGGTGTGAGATGAAATCTTAGAGTAGTTTTGATTTTCCTTTCTCTAATGGCTAGAGATGTTGAACATTTTTTCAGGTATTTGTAGCTTGATTGTATATCTTCTTTTGAGAAGTTTCTGTTCAGCTCCTTGGCCTATTTATTGATTGGATTGTTTGTTTTTTTACACCTGTATTTTTAACAAGCATCTTAGGTGACTCATATGCAACTAATGTTTGGGCTATGGGAATCCAGAGGAGAACCTATTTCCTATTGGGCTTACAAGAAGGTGGAGTGAGAAAAAGACTTTCTAGAGGAGGTAGCTGGTATTTAAGATGGTCCTAAGAGAATGGATGTAGGCTTAAAGGAGAGCCCGGCTGGTGTAGATCACTCCATGTTTAAACTCTTCATTATTTAAAGAAGAGCTAATGGTAGATCAGCTCTTAAAGTGGATTTGAGTCTAAAATGGCATGGTGATTTTCGGGAAAGCCTTTGTACTATGTGTCCTTCCAGAGCAAAAGCCTTCACCTCCACCAAGAAGAGGAGCAACTGCTCAGATGCATCACTAAGGGTCATGGACTTTTCTAAATCTTCAGCCCCACTGATGCTTGTAAGTCATGAGAATATTCCCCAAATCCTGATATTTAAGTATTCATATTCCATCTCCAAGGTGATCTCTAATATTGGATTGTGGCACAAATGTCTATTGTCAACCATGTGTTTCAATGGGGCTTTAGATAATAATGCTTCCATTCCCTAGGTGGCTGATACCACCGGCTGCCCTCTGAAGGTGCTGGAGCCCCTGCCTGTGGAGTCCAACACTGATAACCATCAGTCAATACTAAGGTCAGGCTGCTGCTTCCTCGCCTAATGTTTGTCTTACACCAGTGAGAGTCCTTATTAAGGAGCTGTTAACACACTAAAAGGCTGTTTGTCGAACTTGCCAAGGCGATAAGATGTTTGCTCACCCGCTCTCCAGACTGATGTAGGAGCCTAGAACTGTGTTGAAGTGGTTAGCTTTTAATGAAGATGCTAGTCAGTTCTACAAACAAGCCAATGGCTCAAGAACAGAATCTCCAAAGCTCAAAATGTCCACAAATGTTTGTTGGCTTGTAATGGATTTGCTTGGTTATAACCACAAAGCACACATAATACCCACGCGGATGCACGTAGTTTCATTGTACCAGAATCTACTCTGAGGATCAGTGTTTTCTGAGTTGCCCACTTAGGTATTTTCTTTCTCAACAGTGTGAGTGAATTGTGTATGCCTGTGTCCCAGGGAAAGGAGACACTAGAATTATAGAAGACATGAGGCCATGGAGGGATTGCTCACCTCAAGCCCATGTCCTCTTAAGATGAGCAAATGTTGACTTTCTGGAAAGCAAGGTTTCTTCAGGGCGTTTGGGCATGCTGTCCCCAAGTGGGTATGCCCATAGAATTTGCCAGTTACTGGGTTGAGGGGATCTCTCCCCTGGTCTAGTGCAAAAGAATTAAACCAAAGTTTTCTCTGTGTCTGTGAGCTACCTGCCTACTTCTGCAATGGTATTAACCACATTCTTGTGCCATGACATTAAAAAGTCATCTGTGGTCGCTTGTGGGACTCTTAAGATTTAACCAACAGGTTCCTACATGTTTGGAAAACTCTAGAATTAAAGCTGCAGAGAGGAGTTAAGAAGATCATAATGAATAGTCATATAATTTATTGCCTAGACCAGGCCCTCTGGAAAGTGCAAGGGTGTGGAATGATTGATAGTGCCAGGACTACAGGTGTGAACCAGGGCTGTCCTAGGTGGGACATTTGGTGTTACCAGTAATAAACAATAAGTTAATATTTATTGAGCTAGGAATTTAACTCACCTTTTAATACTCTCCTCCATTAATCCTTACAGGAACCTGCTTCAGTAGATGTTATGGCTCCCATTGTACAGAGGAGGAAATAAGGACGCCAGCAGCGACTCATGCGAAGTGACCCCAGTCACGCCCCGGTAAGAGCAGACATGAGGAGGGGTTTGGACTGAAGTCTTGTTCTAAAAAGCATGATTTGTCCACATGGCTCCTCCTCTTTTTTTTTTTCCAAACTGGGCTCTGAGGGGACACAGGGTGCCAGGTAGCTGCCATCTGCACTCTTCTGGGCAAGGAGGAGACCAATGAGCAAACTTCACCACCAGCAACTTCCTTGTCCTGTGTAATATGCCAGCCAGCTGGAGGATTTTATTTAATTGGGGGAAAGGGCCTCTCCTTCTTGAAAGAAATTTAAAAAAAAAAGGAAGAGAGAAGGAGGAGGAGGAAGAGGAGGAGGAGGAGCTATTTCCATAGTTTACTTTCTTTTGTTACTGGCAGTGAATTGCTGCTCCTTAGGGAATCCTTTCTTTAAAAGGAGGATTAAGTTGCTTTTTAAAATTGAGCAGGAATAGGTGTCACAGATTTCAGACGTATTATGGAAGAAGTTTTAAATAAAGACAAGTGTGTTCATGTTGAAGTTTCTTTTCTTTCTTAGTAAGAAGAAATGTAGTAGTGATATGTAGTAGTGATAGAATATTTTTGAAATACTTTTTTTCTCTTTTTTTATTGTCACCATGGTCCTAGTCTATCTGAAGACAATGAAATAATAGTAATTTCAGGTTGGAAAGTGAAGCTGCAATCACTTCTCCATAATTCGGGATCAGGGATAAGAGCAGAAAAGGAGACCATAGTCACCATGGGGACAGAAACGTGTGAAACAGCAGATTCTTAGAAAGCCATCACCTCTAATTTCCCATGTAGTGTTCCTAATACCTTTTTTTTGGTACTGGAGATTGAACTCAGGGGCACTCAACCACTGAGCCACATCCCCAGCCCTATTTTGTGTTTTATGTAGAGACAGGGTCTCACTGAGTTGCTTAGCACCTCACTGTTGCTGAGGCTGGCTTTGAACTTGCAGTTCTCCTGTGTCAGCCTCTCAAAGTGCAGGGATTACAGGCGTGCGCCACTGTGCCCCGCTGTGTTCTTAATAATTGGTTAACCCAACTGAGTGACCCTTTCAAGGGAGAAGTCAGTTGGGGGCTGGGCCTTTTGGAGAGATACAAGGAGGAAAATCTCAATAGACAAAGCTTGGGGTTCCATCCTCAACTTCCCTAGAACTGCTCCACTTTAATCTACTCACATTTATGAAGGGCTTATGGTGTATTGAGGACCTTCCCAAACACATACACATGCTACTTCATTTAATTTTCACAACCTTGTGAGGTTGACGCTCTTATTGTCCTAAAGGTCAAACAGCCAGTATATTGTAAAGCTGGAATTCAGATGATGACAATTCAGACACTCACTCAAATGTCCAAGAATCAGTTAGAGGCCACACTGTGGACTGGGGCTTGGACTAAAGACCCTCATCTCTTTGGTGACGGATGCTATACATGCTGGACATCAACCTGTGGGACGAGGACAAGGGAGTAAGAGGGATGACATTTCCTTCTCTTCCTTGAAATTCTTTCTTTTCTCCTGAGCCTTGCCCAGGGATTGTCTGGAAAGTAGGAATAAGTATTCACAAGGTCTGTGGATAAGCCCATTTCTCAGCAGATTCCTCCAGTCTCTTCCACATCTGTTGTACCTGGTCTCTTCTCTCCATATGCTTTGAGCTTTGTAGGGGATGCTTTTCTCTGGGCTGAAGCTTGGTGGAGTTATAAGCATTGACATGCTGAGTATAGAAATACGATTAAGCTTTCCAAAGCAGGAATGTGATAATTTAAAATCTCCTGGTTTTTTGTTTTGCCATACTGGAGTTTGAATCCAGGGCATGCTAGGCAAGCACTCTAATACTGAGCCACAACCCTGTCCCTAAATCTTCTCTTTCATCCCACTATCACTATGTGTTCCAGAAATTTGAGGAACAGAGAAAGACTGCAGAATAGGAACAGTTGTATCAACCTTTTGCATTTTAAGAGTGGTGAGATATGACATTTTTGGGGTGCCATTTGTTTGGGTCCATTTATTTTGGGCCAGAATCTGGCCCATAATGGGTGTTCACTAAGTGCTGGAATGCAAAAATGTAGTGGTCACACTTCAAATATCCCTGGAGACTTTGGTTTGCAACTGACTTTAAGGGCTAACTGACCACCCCCAATGATTTGCTAAAAAATTCTCAAAGCCAATGTCCTCATGTCTTGTCATTTTCACTTGTCTTTTTTTTTTTCTTCAATTTTTTGAATGTTTATGATCCATAAGGCACTCCACGCAGCTGCGGCTTAGCATTCAAAGCCCCGCACTATATGGGTTGCAACCTACATTTTTTACATCTATTTAGTTAAATGTATGTTGCCTGAAAATAACAGAAAATCCCAATGACAGTAAGTCAAATAATTAAGGGATGTATTTGTCCCATGCAATGAGAAGTTCAACGTGGACAGCACGGGGCTGATATGGCAGCTTATCAGTGCCACCAGCAATCCATGGTCCTTTCAGTTTCCATCTCCGCTGTCCACAGACTTCCTTCTTAGAAGATAATGAGGCGACTGCTGTACTTCCAGGTGCTGCATGTGCAGCCTTGGCAAAGAAAGGAGAAAGGTGATAGGCAAAGAGTGGCCTTGACAGGAACTTCCTCCCGTCTCATGAGTACTCTGCCACCTGGCAACCTGTAGGTCTGAGTCAGGGAAATCCACGGCTGTTTAGCTGGACCTGTTGTCAGTCTGAACAAAGACAGACTTTCTTTGAAAGGTGGAAGGAAATGGCAGATAGATGGCCACCAGAAAAGCCTGTGATATTTTCACACCATGAGGATTTCTCTGGGCTTTGAGCAATTCATTTAGAAATACAGAAAACAGAATAGATACTGACTTTTCAGATGGAGGTTGAGCCCTCTAAAGAAAGTCCGATTCACTCAAACTGCTTTAAGTTTTCAGGATTATGGCAAAAGGGTTAGGCGGAGAAGAGAAGAGAGTCCTCTTCTCTGCTATATCATGGCTAAACTATACATCAGTTTCTCATTTGACTTGTTTCAATAAAACCAATGTGATTATTTATGTATTTATGAGACAGGTGGGTGAATAGATAGATTGATTAATAGATAGACGTTTCCTGACTTATAATGGGGTTATGTCCCAACAAATCAATAAGTTGAAAATATTCTCAGTGAAAATTACATTTAATATACCTAACACACTGAACATCATAGCTTAGCCTCGCCTACCTTAAATATGCTCAGAACACTTGTGTTCATCTACAGTGGGGTAAAATCATCGAACACGAATCTACTTTATAATCGTG
>CM053399.1:161666210-161739219 GCA_028644305.1 Xerus rutilus
GTCTTCATGTTAAAGATGCCAGGCAATTTGCTTCCTAGCACTGGGGCTCTGTTTTGCTTTTGGATCTCCCTCCAGACAAAACCAACACTTGGCGCTTTGTACAAAAAGTCATTAAACACCCATTAAGTGAAAAAATGGTGTTTGGTCTTTAAATTAATAACCTTTGTTTCCTGCAAGAATAGGCAGGAATAAATGCCCAGATGGACCGATAAACCACAAAGACAAATTAATATTGTGCAATACCGTTAAGTATTCCTACCAGAGGGGCATTATTCTCTCCAACGCTTTCCAAGTTTCTATTTCCATGAGAGGTGGGGGGTGGGGTGGGGGTGAAGAAGTTTCTTGCCTTGGCCCCTTATTGAAGGCAGCTCTGTGATGGGGTTTCTTTATAATTGGGTGAGGGGGTGTCTGGGTCAAAGTGACAGCCAACGTGTGCTGCTATTACAACATATTACATAAATAACTCTACATAATTGCTACCATCCATCAATTTGGGAAGATCAGTGGTGAGAGACGCTGCCAGTTTCTTGGAATGAAAACTAAAGCTCCAAATAGTCCATACAGTCACACTCGCTAATCAATGCCAGTTTTTTAAAGGAAGGGTAAAAATTGATCTAGTCACCAATTCAACCTTGAGAGGGATTCCCTTGTGTGTCCTTTCTATGGGTTGACAAGGCTAATTGTGCCACAGCCTCATTTAAAAAATGTGCTTTCTCCTAATCTTCCACTAAACTCCTTTTTTTTTCCCCTTCACGGTATCGTTTGTATGTTGCAACCTGAAACCTTTGCCGAGTCTGCTAAGGCTTGTTAGTGTTCTGATAGGTTTAGGTTAATCTGACCATTCTAGGCAGCAGGACAGAACATCCTGGCACGTTTGGGAGTTTCAGTTTTCCCGTTTCTGTGACTGCATGGGTCGCGTTAACCTGATGCTTTCTCAATTCTTTCTTTCATTCTAGATCGGCAAGAGTAACACCAAGTTAAAAAACAAGTAAACAAACACATGGAAACAAACATGTTAGGCATGTGGCATGCAAAAGCGTGGAATCTCTCAATGATCCTGTGTTGCTGGTCTTGAACTCAATCTCTGGCTGTAGGCATCTCAAGCAAGGGGCTGGATCTCGACTCCCCGGGGCTTTGGACAGTGTGCTTGGCACCAAGCGGAAGAATAATCTTATTGAATTGATGTTGAAGTAATGAAAGTCACATTATATACCTGTAGAGGCTGCTAGAATATTCTATATCCATTCTGTTGTTCACTCAGTTCACATAAGGACTCAGTGAGGCATTATAATCTCCATTCTACTGATGCAGAAACTCAGGCTCAAAGAGAATAAGTTATTCTACTTGAGGCCATACACTTTTATTAGCAGAGCCCATGTGTGAATCTAGAAATGTCTATCAGTTATTATTCTTTTATATCTCAGCTTGATGATATTGCAATTGACTGAAAAAAAATAGAAAAAAAGAAGAAAAGAGTCTAGAAACTCAACTAACTTTTGTTGATTGAAAATTAAATCAAACAGGAAGTCATCACAACTAAAACTTCTGTGAGTAGAGTTGCAGAACTATGTAGTCAAGGATTTGCTTTGCAAGAACCCTGAGCAAACTCTTGGAATATAGGGACCTTGTTTAGTTCCTTTGTGAATGTCCCACAGGGTCCTTTCTGGGATGGTGATGGCAGGGATCATATATGTTCAACAGACCCAAGTTACAGACACAGCTGAACTCTCTACCCCTAACATGTAGTCTGGTTTTCTCTCTCTGTAAGTGTGCCCCCTCCATAAAAACAAAGCCCCTTTTCCGCAGGAACTCCCCTTCTGCAGGCTTACACAGGGATGAGCTGCAGAGGCTCTGAGGTTCCTTTAGCTTCATGTGTCTTGGTCTTCCAGAGATAGTTGTCCAAATGAATGCTTGATGCTCTTCAGAACATTACAGCCTATTATATTAGTCAGAACTCCTTTTGTGGATAATTAGTAGGAAATGAAAGGATTCAAGGGTGATTTGGGGTTTCCAAAAATCCTTAGAAGTTCTTTAAGAGGAAAAAAAAATAAGTAAGTCTTGCTAAACACCCTCAAACCACGGGACATTGTTCTTTTTCATGGAAAATTGCTACTTAGAAAAATGCTATAAAACGTGTTATGCTCTTGGATCAATGGACGTTGTGCATTTAAATGGTCTTGAGCAAAACAAGGTCTTGCCGGCGGTGGTTTAATCTTTTCTAGGTGCTGTGAAGTTAAAGGGATGGCCAGGTGGGCACCTTTCCCTTCTGGACAGGCAGCATATGACAATAATGATGATATTAGTGGTCATAACAATATGCTATGCTGGCATAACAATTCATTCTCCCTGAAATTCCATTCACCTGCATTTTCATGAGGTCCTCATAAAAAGCCTGTGAGGATGGTCAGGCAGGTGTCACAAAGATGAGGACACTGAGAACCACAGAGAAAGTGGAAAGTGGCTTTCTCAAGATCTCAGTTAGGTGACAATGTGGGGACTCAGGTCTCCCTATCTCCTGGCTCTCCTCCCTATCTCAGGCCATGCCAGTTCCTGAGAGCAGGCCCTGACCACATCTCCATTGCCACTTATCTCAAGCCTGTCTCCTGCCGCCATTTTTCAAGTGAGTGATTCTGTCCCTGGGCTGCTTTCTGCAGAGCCCTGCCATAGGACCCCTTCTTCTTCTGCTCTGCTAATGTGGTTCTTAAAGAGACTGCTTTCCTTTGATAGGAAAAAGTGCTTTTGTGCCTTCCCCACTGTCCTGGCTCTACATCCAGGCCTGCGTCACCTCCTCCCTCAACTCTACTTCTCTTTGGGTCCCTTGCCATTCATTCTGCTTCTTCAAAGTTCATTTTCTCACTTCCAGCATCGTCCTAATGTAGGGATCTGTCTAACAAATTCCCATTGGAGAAGTCATGCTCTATAGAGACTGGCATTTGTAGTCTTTGGTGACCTGCTCCCAACCAGCCAACCTCCGTACCATGTCACCTTGAGTGAGCCTTGGATGCCAGCTATACTCTCCTGGTTGGGCCTTCATTGTCTTTATTAAACTCTCCCACCTCTAGGACTTTGCTCACTCTGTACTAATATAAAATTTAATAAATCCACTTGCAAGGACTATCATAAATACTATTACCCCTAGAAAATGTCAAATCTCAGCTCCTGCAGGAAGGCAGTCTCCTTCACCAGTGACAGCTGGTGCCAGGGTGCTCTTGTTCATTTTCAGTAATCACTGATTCATCTCAGCCTGAATGATGCTGTGAGTCCCCTGACATTCAAGACCCACCTAGGTCATCTTTGTGTTCTTTGCATCTGGCATAAAAGAGACACTCAAAAATTTCTTTTGAAATTGAGTCTAGTACTCTATAAATTATATACCAAGGGCTCAAATATCTATCCACTTTCCTCCAGGGCAGAATTATTGAAGAATATTAGAATATCCATAGCAAGGCAGTCAATTTGATAAGGGTAGCAGAGAATAAAGAGAGAAATGGATGCTGAATTTGGAATTCCTGTTCTTTGTGGACCCTGAACTTTTAGGCTGGCCTGTGGGGCTGAGACACTGGTGCAAGGAAGAGTGAGCTCACTGGAGGGGGCTACCAAAGGAGCGTCTGGGTGGGGATGCTCCCAGACAGAAGCACCGTTCAGTGACATTACTCTCAGAAAAGAAAAAGATTGGGCCTTGGGAATTGGAACTCTTTCAGTCCTGCTTTGTCCCTTGGGCAACAACCTTGAGCAAGTCTGTTGGTTTCTCAGAGTTTGGGGTTTATTATGAGAGTGATCCTTACAAACTTGAGCTGGGACTTTGAGCCATGAAGAGACACTACTTAAGGTAGAAAAGGGGTTTGATAAGTTGTTAGTAGCAAGATCAGATACTTCGAAAGAATATTTACCTAAGAGAAGTGAAAACACATGCTCACAAAAGACTTGTACAAGAATGTTTTCAGCAGCTTTATTCATAGTAGCACAAAACTGGAAGTGACTAATGTTCATCAACAGGAGAAGAGGTAAACAAACTACTGTGACTTCATAAGATGGAATACTACGCAACAGTACAAAAGAGATATGTAGATATGTAGATATGAAATAGCATGGCTTAATCTCAAAAACATGTAGAGTCAAAGAATCCAGAGGAGAGATAAAAAAATAATACTGTATGATCCCATTTCTGTGAAATTGCAGGTCTAACTATTAGAGGCTTCAGGAGAGGCATGAGAACAATGGTGTCCGTGGGGATGCAGTGGAGGTGAACTCAAAGAGGCAGGAGGGAATAGTCCAGGCAGATGATAATGTTCTAATTTTTTGGGGAGGTACTAAGGATTGAACTCAGGGGTACTCGACCCCCAAGCCACATCGCCAGCCCTATTTTTGTGTGTGTGTTTTATGTAGAGACAGGGTCTCACTGAGTTGCTTAGCGCCTCGCCATTGCTGAGGATGGCTTTGAACTCATGACTCTCCTGTCTCAGCCACCCTAAATGCTGGGATTACAGGCTTGCGGCACTGCGCCCAGCTGTTCTAATTTTTGATCAGCGCGTTTATTTCATGAGTGTTTATATTTGTCAAAACTCATCTAATTATACACCCAAGACTGTGCATTTCAGTTGTCAATTAAACTAAAAATAACTCTCAGGAAGGGTCATGTTCCGTGACACTTGGAAATGAGCTTGTGGCAGGGGAATCAGAGAACCAAGGGCAGCAGAAGCAACTTCTCTGTGACTTATATTTTCAAGGGAGGTTTTCAAGAGCTGAGCAGGAGGAGATGTTTGAATGAGCTGTGGGAAAAAAAATAGGAAACTGCTAGATAGACCAAGGGGTAGAGTATTCCAGGAAGAGGGGAGAGAGGAGCAAAATCCTTAGGTTGGAGAGGTAAGTATCTGCTCCTTGCATGTGGAATGAGGGCGAAAGATAGAGGTCAGTGAGGGAGCAGGGAGACAAGGCCACAAAAGCAGTGCAGGTGACCAAGGCGATGGTGGTCCCCTCACCATACACCAGGGCAGGGGATATGCAGGGAATGTGAAGGACAAAAGTCTGGAGATGAGTGATCAGAATGGAGGGGATAGTTAAAACATTTGGAGATGGAGAAGCTGACAATAATTTAGAGAAGCATACAGTTGCTAAGTCGGTGAATCAGGCTCTTGGGCTTCCTTGTAAGACTAATGTGGTGACTTGACCTGTCACCGGCTTCGCTGGACTTGGGGCTCAGCAGCTGAGGAGGGACTTCAAGCTGGTTTCAGGTCCAGGCCAATAGAAAGAGAGATCAGTCCTTCTTGGATGACATGTCTAGAGAAAGTGAACATGGTCCCCCACTTCTCTCTGAGCTATAGGTGTTGCCTTTGACCCGGGCATCCGCAGTGACAAAAACTCATACACCATGTGGTTCAGGCCGAATGGAACAAGGCCATCCTTCAGTCTAGGAGAAAGGAAGTTTCAGGAAAGGAGTCACTCCCCGAAAAGACCAGACTTGGTGCAGTTTTTTACCTCCTGCGTGTGTTTACTTGACTTCTCTATGCCTCAGTTTCTTCATTTGTAAACATAGAATGTTATTGCCTATACCTCAGCATTTAAATTATGATCCAATGCATCGAAAGGTTGTGAACGGTTCCTGGTACATGGTAAGAACTTTATAAATGCTCTTCAAATAAATATATGTAATTGTTAAATAAAAAGCAGACTTTTCAATGGAAAGAACTATAAAAAAGAAATTCCCAAGAATTATGATGTTTAACTGCTGTAAGATTATGTTCAAAGGAAGACTAAATTGATTTTTTTAACTCAATTTGTATTTTGGAAGAATTTTAGATTTATAGGAAATTTGCAAAGATAGTACAGAGAGTTCCTCACCAACATCATTTGTCACAGTACATGCCCAGTTCTAACCATGTGCAAAATGCTAAACTAGGCTGGGGAAGGGTTGGGAAGAAGGAAAGGGAACTATAGGGTAGTGACTCATCTAGTCCCTTGTACCTGTTAAACAGTGGGGAAAGACCAGTTTCTGTTTGTGCATGTGTTCAACGACCGCTGTGAGCCAGTGGGCTGTTAGGTTCTGAGGATACAGTGGATAAATTCGTATATCCATCAACCACCATTGTGTGCCTTCTGTGTTCAGGGACTATGCCAGGGACCATGGATGTACGGTGAAACTGGGACACTACTATAAAATGCAAATGAGAGAGAAGGAAGAGAGAGAGAGAGAGAGAGAGGTGTCAAGAACTATGTGAGGTTCAAGAAAGGAGACTTCTGGTGGGGTGTGGTGGCACACACCTGTAATCTCAGCAGCTCAGGAAGCTGGGACAGGAGGATCGTGAGTTCAACGCCAGCGTTAGCAAGACCCTGTCTCTAAATAAAAGAGCTGAGGATGTGGCTCAGTGGTTAAGCGTCCCTGGGCTCAATCCCTAGTACTAGAGAGAGAGAGAGAGAGAGAGAGAGAGAGAGAGAGAGAGAGAGAGAGAGAGAAGACTCCTGTCCACAGGGGAGGAAAACTCCAAGAGACAGGAAGATGGATAATTGGGAGAGGGGTCTCCCTCACCTCTCGTGAAGCCTTTTGGAAATGACAGGCAGTGTTAAAAAGGGTTGAGACTTTGAATTTGAAACATCTTTGACATTGTGCCATTGACTGAGATGTAAAGGGATCAAATCAAACCAAATTATTTTTTAGCATGGACAATTGAGGGGGTGGGAGAGAGAGGTAGGAGGAGAGAGATTGGAGAATTGGGGTGGCCAGGGAAGAAAGAAGGGAGATGGATTATTAAGATCTGTTTTCCTATTAGGGTAGAGCAAAGTCTAAAGGATTGCTGGAAGCCTGGTTCAGGCCTCAAACATTTTACCACTCCGGTCCTCTATGGGTGCTTATTCCCAAGTTCTTCCTGCAAGAGCAAAGAAAGGGACTTGTTCCTTAAAATGACCCAAAGAATGTCGCAATTACTCAAATCAGAAACCACTTTATATTTAGTCACTTTCACCCCTTCCTCCTGTGAGGGACTTTTTGTATCAGATGAAGGTGGCACACAAGCTATGTGACCAGCTGACCTTGTGCCCCTGGAGAGGGTGGCTGCCTGTGACCTAGGAAATGGGTGGGCTCTTCTTTCTGTGACTTGCATGACCCACCCTCCATCCCCCACTCTTATCTGCTCTTGTTAGCTTCCTAAGGAAGTCTTGGATGCAAAGAGCATTTAGAGGACAAAGCATATGTCTGGTCACTTCTGCGTTCCAGCACAGCCTGCCACACGGTAGGCAGTAGACTCAATCCAGCTGGCTCTCTGTATCTACAACCTTTGTTTCTTGTCATTATTCCCTAAATGATGCAATATAACCATTATTTACATAACATTTACATTGCGTTGAGCATTATAAGTCATCTAGAGATGATTTAAAGAACATGGGAGGATATGCATAAATTGTATGCAAATATGATATCATTTTAAATGAGGGGCTTGAACACCTGTGGATACAGGACTCCAATCCCCCAACAGATACCCAGAGACGACGGTCATTGACCAAAGCGGGTGGAAGCCTCTCGTTCTGGCAGCATTACTGGGCCTGATCCTCAGAAGTGCTCCTTTACAAACACCTTCAAGAAAGCCTGACCTTCTCAGGAAGGTCCATCATGGAAGTCAGAGACCCGTTGGACCCTCTGAGTGCCAGCCAATTCCTTGAAAATTTTCAGCCCCTTTTAGTACTCACTGATTAAGTTCACTGTCTTTCCCTCTTTTTCCTAAAACTGTTCCTCCTTTTAAAAAAAAAAAAAAGGTACTAGCTTCCTCTTAGACACTCAAATTAGAAAACTAAGAAAGATTCTAAACTTTTCCTATTTTATTCCTCACATGAATTGGTCACCGACTCTGAATTCTGCTACCGCAGTATTTCTCTGAAATCCCCAAGCCCTCATCATCTTCCTCTATGTGATTTTCATGCCTCCTTGCTGTCTCTGACTCTGACCTTGTTCTAATCCCCTTCTCAAGGTGGTCCTGCTAACATGCAGAACCCACTTGTCCCTCTCTGACTTAAACTCCACCTTTGCCTTCATCTAAGTCCCAAATAGAGACTCTGCCCACTCCTTAGCATGCGCACACACATACACACACACACACACTGATCCCCTCACCTCGTCATCCCACGCCCCAAATTACTTGTTTGTCATAACAAACTTCTTTTGATTTCCTAAAACTGACTGATTCTTTTCCTGTGCAGGATGCGTCTTGTTGAAGCTTTGGGAAGTGGAGAGCTGGAGAGAGTTGACACATCAGATTATCCTGCTGGGTCCACTGCCACTGCCTCAAGTCCCAGAAAACTCTCAAATTGGGTGAACCCAAGATTTGAAAAATGGTTGAAATGCCAGTGAAGGTAATAAAGGCAGTGTGAACTTTGTGAGCTAGACAGAGTCAGCAATTTTGTATTTATTCCAGATAGAAACATATAAGCTCATCTTGGCCTCTACAGAACTGAAAATGGACCAGTCAATGGAAAACAAATCAAAGGTAAAATTCCATAACTACACTGGAAGAGCACCCAGTGGGCTCGTTTCCCTAATTCCAAGTTCAGATCATTTTTGAGGGGGTGTCCTGGGGATAGAACTCAGGGGCACTCGACCACTGAGCCACATCCCCAGCCCTATTTTGTATTTTATTTAGAGACAAGGTCTCACTGAGTTGCTTAGCACCTCGCTTTTGCTGAGGCTGGCTTTGAACTCGTGATGCTCCTGCCTCAGCCTCCCAAGCTGCTAGGATTGTAGGTGTTCACCACTGCACCCAGCTCAAATCATTTTTATGACGCTGAAGACCTTAAAATATGATGTGCTCCCCTTCATCAAACACCACGTTTGAATGCTTCTTTCCTATAGACACTCATTACAGTCCTCAAATGAAATATAGGAAGAAAGAACCAAAGAACAAAAGCCATTCATTAAGACCATTAGTCATCTAAATAGTGTCCCTGCTAGGACCGGTTTAAGACTGAAGGAGAATTAAAGGGTCTGCAAGTCCTAGGGTAGAGAGGTCTTTAATAGAATTTTGAGTCCAGCTACTGAACTTGGGGTTAAATACAACTTGGTTAAGAATTCCTTCATCATTAACCAAAAATTTATTGTTTCTTGTCCTGTAAGACATTCATCAGTTTTGCATCCAATCTCAAATCTTAGTTTAACTTTTTAAAAATGAAATTCTCCACACATATCTAGCTTCTTAAGTTCTTATTTGAGCTGGTTTCAACATCTTATTAATTAAAAGGTAAAAAAAATCCTAGATACTTGTTTTGTATTTGTAGGAAAGTCACGTTTTAACTTTTTCAAAATCACATTTTGATGACAATCTTGTACTTTTAATGGCACACATACTCCTGAAAGGGGGAATCAGCTGTTACGTCTTATTTTTCCCACCTAGCTTAGTCTTGTGTCTTCACTTTGGTGGAAATGACTTCTCTCTGCCTCTCATACCACCTGTTATTTCACAAGTTTTATTCTCCTTCACTGCTATAGCATTTGCATATAAACTATTTATGACACAATTAAATGATATTATGAGTATTTACATGTGGTCCCCCATCCCTGTCACAAATCTATAAATCATTCAAGGACAGCAACTATATCTTATTTCATGGTAATACCCTTCTCAGACTCTTACAGACCCAAATGGGCATCAGTGCAGATTTCAGATGGATGGATGGATGGATGGATGCATGGATGGATGGATTAGGCAAAGAAAAGAAAGATGAATAAAATCTGCTTACTTGATGGAGAAACAGACTTAGATGTAAATAACCAATACAAAGCACGGTTGCATTTATGTAAGTCATACTTTTACTTAACAACTGAGCCATATTCTCAGCCCTTTCTTTGGTATTTTATTTAGAGACAGCATCTTGCTGAGTTGCTTAGGACCTTGCTAAATTGCTGAGGCTGGCTTTGAACTTGTGATCCTTCTGCCTCAGCCTCCCAAGTCGCTGGGATTACAGGCGTGCGCCACCGGGCTCAGGGTAAGTCATCATTTCTAATTCCCAAATCATACATACTCCCATTCATTTTGCCTGGTGTCAAGGAAAGCTTCCTGGACCCGTTGTTGCATATGTATTTTCCTTCTCACGAGGACAGCTTCTGGATGACTGACGATTGTTTAAATAACTCCAACTAAGCAGTTCTGCTCATGGGATTTGGAAATACTGAACTATTCTTTGGAATAGGATATGGTATTCATTCAAATACAGTGCAGGCCAAACATCATTACAAACATATCTCATGAGAAACCAGATGTTGCCAATATTGAGTTTACTTAATTCAAATAACGTTCAACATACAATTCAACTTCATCTCTAACATTTTTGGATAGCATGTTATAATTCATTATAATAGGATTAACTCGTTGCATTAATTACTCCCTTGATTCCCAGGAAATTTTTTTTTTTTAATATTTTTTAGTTGTAGGTGGACACAATATCTTTATTGATTTATTTTTATGTGGTGCTGAGGATCGAACCCAGGGCCTCATGCATGCGAGGCACAGCGCTCTACCACTGAGCCAAATCCCAGCCCCCCCAGGAAATTTTTTCACGTTCCGAATTGAGTGTGGGTACGAGTCTCTTTGCTGCCAGTTTCTGTCTTTTCCTTTGTCCACTGGAAAAGTGTGAATCTTTATGTTCTCCCCGGGAGTCACAGAATGGCAGGACTAATACCTGACTCACCCTGGATCCCCAGCACCCAAGGCAGGGGCTGACACTATGCAGTTATTCAGTGAGGGTGTGTTGAATGCGGGGAGGGGAGCAAAGAGCTCGGGCTCCTGGTTAGACCTCAGTCCTGTTAAATAATCATTTCCTTTTTGATACAAGGAGTTGAACCCAGGGGTGCTTTACCACTGAGCCACATCCCCAGCCCTTTTTGTTATTTTGAGATAGGACCTTGCTAAGTTTCTAAGGGCCTCACTAAGTTGCCATAGCTAGCTTTGAACTTTGGATCCTCCTGCCTCAGCGTCCGAGAAGCTGGGATTACAGGCATGTGCCACCACACCTGGCTTACATGATCACTATTTTTAAATTTTTAATTTAGGTTTTTAGTTATACATGACAGTAGAATCCATTTTGATATAATTATACAAGCTTGGAATCTATCTTATTCTAATTAAGACCCCAGTCTTATGGATATATACTTTTAAACAAGACTAGCTTCATGATTTTCAAAACAGATAAAATTAAACACATTAGGATTTTATCTAAACTAATTAACATGAGAACCAGATGTTATAACTAGTTCCAAGGAGAGTTTAAAAGAACAAGTCTATGTATAGATGAGAAATATTGAAATAAATATGCAAATAGAAACAAAAAAAAAAACTTCTTCCACTGTAGACATTGAATCAATTGAACCTGGTGGTTAGAACAGCATTTACATTTCTATACACAAGAAGTAGTTTGCATTGCTATTGGTTATCTACAATTTCCAGAGAAAAATAACTCCCAGAGAATCAGAATCAGATAACCTGGAAGGTGTTAATGTAGACAATAGACAGCTTCCCATTAAAGCACAGAATTTCCACTACACAGTTCTAATCTCTAGTGAGCTTACCAGAGGGAAGGACATTCTCGTTACTGATAACTGCCAGCCAAGGCCTGGAGGCACGGAGCTTCATGTTTCCATCTTGAGAAGGAAGATGCTAGAAAGAAGAGTGGAGGGGGCTGGGATTATGGCGCAGTGGTAGCGGGCTCGCCTAGCACACATAAGGCACTGGGTTCAATCCTCAGCACCACATAAAAATAAAATAAAGATATTCTGTCACCTACAACTAAAAAATAAACATTAAAAAAAAAAAAGAGTGGAGACACAGGTTGCATCCTGATCGTAATAGCTCTGGAAAGTCCAAATAAGAATTTAGATCTAATCCAAACTTTTTAGATCATACAACCCTTAACAAAAATATATTTCGAGTACTCGATGGACACATTTATATATATTTCATTTTGTATTTATATATGCGCACATGTTGTAATGCCAGAATAACTTTAGGAGCCTAAGTGCAGACACTAATTGGCTGTGCGACCACAGGCAAATTACCTAACGTGGTTGTGCCTCAGTTTTCTCGTCTTAAAAATGGAGACAATAACCCAGGGATGTTGTGATGATTTTATGAGTTAACAGTAAATTCTAGAACAAGATATATTATAAACATTCACAAATCAAAATTAAAATCAGCGGGATATAAAGTAAAAATAAAGTGCTAATATTCCCCTTTCTGTCCTGAGTGGATCAGCTTGACCACTCCACTGGGCATGTACACCTTATTTTAGGGTAAATAGGAGGCTTGATAACATCTGTGGGCTGTGGAGACTGAGGCTGGATGAGACAAGGCTCAAAGGCAGGGAGATGAGAGGGGAGATGGTACTGTAGCCCGGGGTAGAGGTTCTGGAGCTTGAACTAAGCACCACAGGAGACACGAGGAAAGCTCCTGAGGTCACAGTGGGCCAGGTCTGAACACTTTTGGACAAGGACTGAGCAGGGATAGAGGCAAGAAGAAGACACGGGCAAGATTCTTAACAGATGGTTCCTTGAGAAGAAGCTTGATAATTGGGAATCTAGGCAGAAAGGCTCAGAATGAGAAACTTTCTAGGAGATGAGCTCATATCCCATTGTCCCTACCACTATGGAGGTCCTAGAAGCCCTCACAGCCCAGGCTTGCCTTAGCATATATGACTGAGATTAGAGTGGGCCCTGATGTGGTCCATTACTCACAGCCCACTGGTCTGCACAGACATGGTACTTGTTACCTTGCAGACAGTATTTACTTCATGGAGTCTTCCGCATAAACCTGTGAGAATTATTATCCCCATTTTACAGATGAGGAAACCAAGGCTTACAAAGGTTGAATGGCTTGAGTCAGCTCTTTATGTCCTGCTCATCACAATTCCCTCTGCGTGGTCACTCTTGGCATCATTTTGGAGAGGAGCCTCCTCCCTGCTTCTGAGATGGCATCTGAAGAGCAGCTTAGCCCAGCACCTCCTTGCTTAGAAGCACTTAACAGATCTCAGTTGTCACCTGGGAGGAAGACCGGGATGGGGAAAGACCTATCTTGAGGGCCTGCCAGAAGTCTCATGCAGCCCAAGAAACCTACAAAGGCAAACCTACACAGGATCTTGGTGGGCTGTGAGGTGGGCAGGTTGGTAGGGGAGCTAATCTCAATTCAACCTGCAGAAGGACAAACTGAGAACCTCCAGGAACTGCAGGCCTCTGCAAAGGAGGAGAGGCAGTTGCCTCCAGGTCTCCTTTGGGAAAAAGGCCTACATACATCTTTGATGCCCTGTCTACCACTCTGCCCTCATTAATTGCCAGTTTTTACTACTTTTAAAGAACTGGATAAAGTTCACCTTGAAATAGGTAAGCCATAGACAAGTAGCCAATATATGCTTTGCCATTTTAAATGACTCCAGCGATCCTCAAGTAGAGGGTGAAAAGGTGAATGAAGTCGCTCTGATGAGGGGTCACCATGATTTATAAAGTGAGCACTTCCCCTTTGATGACCCCAGCAGCTTATAAAGCAATTTGTGAATTTCAACATGTGAAAATCTGAGTCAAGGGTGCTTCTAAAATGCTTAAACTCTTCCTTATCTGAAGTCTTGCTTGGACTTCTTTGAGAGGCACTTGAGGTTTGTTGAATGAATAAGTGAATGATAATCGTCTTTTTATCCCCCAAAGGCCAGCTTCAGCCACACCCTTGACTGAGTCATCTCCGACTCCCGGAATCGCTCATAAAAATGAAGGCTTCCCATAGATAGTATATGTGCCAGGACTGGATTAGAATGAGTTCTGTTGAAATATTTTATTTAAACATGGGTGGTACAGTTAGCTTTGGGCCTGTACATTAACTTATATTCTGGATCCTGATCAGGAGGATGGCTGGAACAATTACTCCCATTTACTGGGTTCTGCAGAGTTTAAAATTCTTCCAGGTACTTGTCCTGCATGGGCTGGATCAGTCTCTCTATATCCTTTTTGCATGTAGAAATGAAGACACTGAGGCTCGGAGATGTCTCAGTTTGCTCTGATGTCCCCCAGCCTCTGGCCATAGACCACAAAGCAGAAGGGTTGCCCTTCGACCATAGCATGAGCGGCTTCTCTTGAAAAGGGGATATTGTTCTTTCTGTTCTCTAAAGAGACAGCTCAAACTTGTTGAGGGTTACGGAGAAATCAGCTTCCCAATTCAGGGGAAGTGGAAACAGAGCAGTCTTCATGTGAGAAGTAAGTTTCTAATTCTTGGATTTTTCATTGAGTTCTTCTTCTCTGGGCTGGACACGTGGCATTCTAGCAAATTAAAAATGTTTTAAGTTCAGGCGAATCCTTCATTTGAAATAGACCAGCGACAACAACACAAAAAAATAACAAAGTAACTAGATCTGAATGTTGCAAACTCTTTTACTAAATAGTTGTGAAATCATGTTGACTTTGCCAGTTCCTGTTTTCATTTTCCATAAATCTATTCTGGTATCATTTTATTCCCTTGAAGTAGATGTAGCAAGTTCTCTGTGATACCAAGTAAAATAAGAAGATCATGATAATATCTCCCCTTCAATTTACACTTAGGAAAATTATTTTTTCATGGAAAATTTAAAAGGTTTTAGAGAATCTACAAAACTACTTGGAAAATGTCTCCATGTCAACATAAACACACCTGTAGTGAGTGATAACCACAGGAACTGTAAACTGGGTCTGTTCAGGCAGAACACCAAGATTCCAGGGTCTCACAATCTCTGTGGTACTTACCATGGGGTTGAGAGACAGCACAGGGTGGGGCCTTGTGGCTTCACGCGGGACCTTGGCTCAGCCTGCCACTCCAACTGCGTGAACTTGGCTGAGTGCTTTTGCTTCTCTGAGCTCAGCTCTGAAGGGAGAAGGATGATACTGACCTCAAAAGTGGGTCAGGGACAGGTAGGGAGGGCAGGGCAGGGTCTCCACCTCGCAGGAGCTCCACACCAGAGGAGATGCCCTTCCTGTCCAGGTGAAAGAGAAAAGGCATGAAGAAAAAGAAAATCAAAGCTTTGTTCATGTGAGGCTTGAGGCAGGAGAGTTGAAGACATACCTGGGAAATCCTATCAGAAGCAGGTTATTGCCTAAGCAAAATACCCCATTACCTGAGTGAGGCTTTTGGGATAAAAATCTGACATCAAAATTCTTTCCATGTGCTACTAATAGCCCCGCTGAGCCTGCGAATGGAAGGCATTTACATTTCACCAGCTCACCCCTCTCTGGCTTTTGATGGGGTCCTGCAGCTCAGGCGAAGTTAGAGCCAACTCCAGGCAGCCTGAGCCAGCCCAGGGCTCCTATTTGTAGCTTGTTCTTATGTTTCTGCCCTAACTTTAGGCTCGCCCTGCTGGGCTTTCCTCCTTTTCTGGTCCCTTCTAAGGAGGAAAGGCACAGGGCCACAGCCATTCTGAGGGAAGAGAAGCTTCCATCTGGTCTGATGTGTTCCTCATTGTCTCACTGGTTTTTATGCTGTTGATGAAATGACAATATCACGCTGGGGTCATTTGCCCTCCTTCTCTTTGCTGGTCTGGCCATGAGAGCAGGCCCTCCAAAAAGTCAGTGGACTGGAACACTGTGTCTCCTCAGGGAGAACAAAGCCTCAGAGCTGGCCAGGACCACAGGATGAGAGTCATGTCAATTTTGTTCGTCTTCACAAGCCCAGGTCCTGGAGCTATGCTCATCCATGACACCCCATGGACCCCTCTTGAGGACTCACTCTGTGTGTGTTGCCCCTGCCCCCACTCTGCACCTCCTCCCCGGGCTCTGAGCACAATGGTAGAGGCTGTGAGCCTCCTACCCACTGCCGTCTCCAGTGCTAAGGTGGAATTTGGCACGAGTCTCTACTCGGCGTGCATTCTGGGATGAATGACTGGAAATGAATCTTGTATTCTGCTTTACAGCTTCTTGTTCCAGGACTTTGGGTCCTCAATAACCTTTGAAAGTCCCCATGAAGCACTTTCTGAAAGACCATAAAAGTAAGCATCATAAAAGGTTTAGCTTTGGGTTTATTCCACCTGGGAAGACGAAGCGTGTAGCAGGAATGGAAAGGTCCTAGGGATCTGGCCCAGCCCCTGTGTGTTACAGAAGAAGAGGGAACACGGTGTAAAAGCTCAAGGAGGTGGCAGAGCCACCATGGGGCCCTCGCAGCTGTGGTTTGGCAAGGGCTCCCTTGTCCCGAGAAGCAGTGTGTGGCATGGTGGTTTAGAGAGTGGGTTCCAGGACCAGACAGTGGCTCAAATTTGGTGAGTAATTAAACCTGTCTGTGCCTCAGTATTCTCATCTGTAAAGCAGAGATAATATTGGCCTCTACCTCCTAAAGGTCCTCAAAAGATCAAATGAATTAATATCTCAAAAACACTTAGAGCAGTATCTGCATCCATCAGCACTATATAAATGTTCATTAAAATTATTATTACATTCTACAACAATGGGGATGACCTACTAATCCCAGTTCAGTTATGATTTTTGGGCCCCATTCTATGCCAGGAACTGCATGTGAATGGAAGATTCCAGATGAACAAGTTGTGGCTTTGGCCCTTGGCTGCTTCCAAAATCCTTTGAATGGGAACTTGATGAAGGAATAATGAACCTGACCCAGCTCTGGGCTTACAGAGGAGCAAATCCCTATGAGGGCCTGAGCAAGACATAGAAGCTGTTGTAGTTCTCTTAATCACATGAAAAGGAAGGTGAAGGCCTCCAGGGAAGTGTCCCTTCCTACCTGTGCCAGATGGTGTTTTCCAAGGATAGCAGCAGCAATACTTCCCATTACACATGGTTTTCAGGAACCTTGGCATTTTCCCATTAAGAAGTGGCGTCTAGGGCTGGGATTGTGGCTCAGTGGTAGAGCGCTTGCCTCGCATGCGTGGGGCCCTGTGTTCGATCCTCAGCACCATGTACAAAGCAATAAAATAAAGACATTGTGTCCATCTACAACTGAAAAAATATTTAAAAAAAAAAAAAAAAAAAAAGAAGTGGCATCTAATTCTCCTCCTCTTGAATCTGGCCAGGAATCCCAGCTTGCTTGCAGGAATAGAAAAGAAAATGTTCCTGAGGTGATGCTGAGGGACTTTGGAGGATAAGACACAGAGGTTGGGGCAGGGGGCTGGAGGAGCTGGGATATTTGTCTTTGGAACCTTGAGGTTGCCATGCTGTGGGGAAGCCCAGGCCACATGAAGAGGGCACATGACATTCTCCGGCTGAGTGAAGATGCCTGGAGATGCTTCTCAGCCCTGGGTTTGAGCTTTCCTGGATAAGGCTTTAGATATCAGGGAGCAGAGTCAAACCTGTCCCATTTCCAAATCCTCAACCCAAGGATCAGTAAGTATACTTGTGTTAGTCAGTTATCTGGTGTAATCAACTTAAGAGAAAAGATTAATTTTACCTCATGGTTTTGGTCCATGGTCACTTGGTTACATTGCTTTGGGGCCATGGCAGAAAGCTCATGGTGTAGTTGTGACCTCATGGTGGCTGAGAAGCAAAGAGAGAGAGGAAGGGACTGGGACTACAGTGTCCCCTTCAAGGACAGGCCTCCAATGACCTAATTTCCTTCCCTCAGGCCCCACATCCTAAAGGTTCCACCACCTCCCAATTGTCCCACCAGTTTGGAACTAAGATCTTAGTGCATGGCTTTGGGAGACATTTACGATTCAAATAATAACAGTATGAAATGGTGATTTGAAGTCGCTATGTTGCTGGAAATGATCTGTCATTCAGCAATAATAACCAGAACACTGCCCTCTGACCCTTGGCATGGATCGGTCCCTTAGCACTCTCAGCAACAGACACTTCTTTCTCTAGAGACCTTAGAGGAAGAAAACGTGCTCACCACACAGTTAATAAGATTTGTTTCTTCACGAATCTAGAGTACTCCTGGTGATCAAAGATGGTACATCTGGAAAAGTTTCTAGAGCTGCCATGCTGGCTGACATCTGGCTGTGACAGCTCCCACGGACGTCATCACCAGTATCGCCAGCCAGGAGGGTGATGGTGGGTGATGAAGCTCCCCTCGCAGGCCTATCTCACAGCTCTTCTGCTGAGCTGGCACAGAGTACAATGGCCTGTGCAGATAAAAGTGTCAGGTTAACATAGGAGAAATGTTAAACCCACCTGGAGGGATAGAATTCCCCCTAAAGGAAGAGGGGAGCTATTCATTTGGTCCTCAAGATGGCTCTCACATTTTCAGCCTCTGTTACTCACCTTATTATCTGATGGTTTTCCAGAGCTCTGTATTTTATGTCTATGATTTTGTTTGGTCAGATGGGAAAGAGATGGTCAACCTCATTTTAAAAATGTAGGAACTGAGGCTCAGAGACCAACTGTTATGGTTTCAATGTGAGGTGTCCCCCAAAAGCTCACATGAGACAGTGCAGAAAGGTTCAGAGTAGAAATGATTGGGTTATAAGAATCTTAACCCAATCAGCAAATTCATCCCCCATAGGGATTAACTGAGTGGTAACTGAAGTGGTAGAGCAAGGCTGGAGGAGGTGGTAATTGGGGGCGAGGCTTTGGGGTATATAGTTTGTATCTGGAGGGTGGAGTCTCTCTGTCTGCTTCCTGGCCATCATGTGAGCTTCTTTTCTCTGCCACACTTCCACCATGATGTCCTGCCTCACCTCAAGCCCCGAGGAATGAAGTCTGCTGTCTATGGACTGAGACCTTTGAAACCATGAGCCCTCAAATAAACTTTTCCTCCTCTACAATCGTTCTGGTCAGGTCTTTTAGTCGCAGCAGTGAAAAAGCTGACTACAACACTAATCCAAGGGCACATTCATCCAAGCAATGATGAGCTCAGGCTTAACTCTACCTTCTGATTCTAAATTCACATCTCTTGTCATTGTTCTCTGAAAAGCATTCCTTTCCTAGAGCAGAAAATTGATGTCTGCTTGTTCCAAAGTTGCCAGAAGGGTTTTTATTAAAGATGTGATATTTTTCACTTTTCAGGCCATTCCAAAGTATAGGGATTCTGGGCTTTATCTGTGCAAGGACATTATTTTTCTGTTCTGAGCATTGGCTTTGTATAAATTTTTCTGGGAGTAAAATAGAACCGGTAGCATGCTGGATCATCCTCTTCATCCCTCCAAAAATTCATTTAAAATATTTTTCCATATCCATGCTGTAAATGCTGCCATTGTGGCTGACTTCAAGCCACCAAGTTGCTGTTATTCACTGTGCTGTTGAGTGGAGAGATCCACCTTGAGCCAGCACTAGCCAGTTCTAGAAATGGATGAGACCAATGCAATTATAGATGTGTTGATTTTTCCCCCGAAGTAATCAAACCTCCCAGTCAAGTTTTTTGAATTTTTAAAGACAGAAAAATAGTGCTACTGAGGATTATCTATCAGTCTATCTATCTATTTATCTATCTATCTATCTATCTATCTATCTATCTATCTATCTATCTATCTATCGGTACTGGAGATTGAATGCAGAGATGTTTTACCACTGAGCTACATCCTCAGATTTTTTTATCTTTTATTTTGCGACAGAGTCTCATTAAGTTGCTGAGGCTGGCCTCAAACTTATGATCCTCCTGCCTCAGCCTCCTGAGTTGCTGGAATTATAGGCATGCACCACTACCACTGGCTGAACTGAAGACTAACTTAGGCAGAACGTTTTTCTAAATGTCACTATTCTGGAGTGTTAACTAGAGAGCTTCTCTTATTTTTCACCAATTCAAATGATATAAGCCCCAAATGCTGGTATCTCAGTTTGGTGTGACCCACTGGCTTGTATTAGCACAGGGGTGGAGGGAAGACAGCAGGGCTGGGCAGGAGCAGGAAACAAGCCCATAATGTCCACCTGGCTTCACAAGTCATCCGTGGCAGGTTGTGTTCTTGGCTCCCATGCTCCTGGGCTGTGAGTAGAAGCTGAAAGGGAGTAAGAGGTTCCCAGCACCTGTGTGGACAGTCCCCTAAGGAGTGGCTCTACACCAGGTGGGAAAGCATGGCTATCCTTCTTACCGGCTGATCTCCCCAGTCCCTCCCTTGTCCTGTCTCTCTTCTCTGATCTCTTTGCCCATAGATAGCTGGTGGCATGTCCTCCTCCTATAGAAGAACAGAGGGAGAGAAGTGGATGGAGCCCTCAAGGCAGAAACCTGGTCCTGATGGAGAGAAAGGGAGAGTGTTGAGGATAAGAAGCAGCAGACACCAGGAGAGTGGCAGGTGAGATCCCTGCGTGAGTGAGGCCTACAGCTGGAGAGGCCATTGGAACAAGCACGAGGGTCTTTGATCTGGCTCCTGCACTCCTCTCTCCCCATCTCTACCCACTCCCAAACTGAGCTTCCTGTCATTCTCCCGACACCAGACCTCTTATGCTTTGTAACTGCCCTTCATTTTCTCTAAATTGCCACCCCCACTCTGCCCACACCAGCAACTTCTTACCATTTGAGGCCTAGCTTAGGTATCACATCCCGGAAGAATGATTTTCTGCCCTCGAGCCCTCACCTCAAAACACACACACACACACACACACACACACACACACACACACACACCACAATCTGAGCTAGAAATGCAGCCCTGGATTCTGGCCTCCGAGTTGCCCTAGCCTGACTCCCCCCGCTGCCCTCTCAACCCACATTTCCTCATCTGTAAAACCCAGGGATGGGTGAACACTTAGCTGGTATCGAGTTCTGAGGAATTGTGCTCCATGATTGTGTACCCACGTTGGTGCCGAGCAACCGGCGCAGATTCTGCATTCTATTCTCAGTAGGAAAAACGTGCCCCAGGTCAAAGCAATTTATTTTCTGGCACTTACGATGCAGGCCTGCCTACAGTGGCTCCAATTCCAATGCTGACATTTTCGATAGAGGTGGCTTAATGGAGAAAAATGACCCTATTCCCCCAACGAGACAGACTTTAGCTGGGGTTGGGGTGAGTAGTGGGGGAGCTTCTATTTACATGTCACACGTCCCTAATTCTGAGGAATTTAAGCATCCTCTTTGCTTTGCGTCCCATTCCTGACCCATCCCATTAATAAAGATTAATGAAAGGACTAGAATGTATTGAGGAAAACAAATCAAAATAGCAATCTTCAGTCCTTTTGCCTGGAAACATGGCATGCCCAATTTGAGCATCTCAGAAAATTCTATCCAGTTAAAACTGTGGTTATTAGGCAATTAATACTTAGTTTTGGTTCTGCTTATGCTCTGGAAATGCTGTTTTCCAAAAACATAAATGTGACAGGAAATTTCTTCATTCAGTTATCCTTGGTAGTTTAAATATTACTTCATAACTGCAAATGGGCTTTTCCCTTCTTGTGCAGGCAGGCCGTGGCTGGTCTTCTTATCTGTAGTGTGGGTGTAACAGCAGGCTTCTCCCCAGGGTGACACAAGAGCAAACGAGTTCATGGATGGGCAAACTTTCCAAGCACCAATCACAAATGCAACATGACTGCATGGCCAGTGGTGGTCCTGGACAGGACTTCAGTTCTAGGAGGTCAGTGTCCTTTGAGCAGGTTTAACCTGGGTTCTCCAGAGACAATGGTGTGACACTCAGAAAAGATGGTGTCATGCAATGAGGTCTTGGAGCCCAGAACCCACGGATACCTCTTAATAAGGGGTATCAAGTGGAAATGCTTGCACAAGACCATGTTCTTCTGTATTTCTACTTTCCTCTCACAATTTATTCTCCTACGTGCCCTTTGCCCTCTGATAAAGAAGTGCTATTTCTGCCAGTCCAGTTCCTCAACCTCAGAATTCGAGGAATTTGCAGTCATCTCATGTGGCATTGCTTTAAAATTTCCCCATGAATATTTTCATCCCACATCTGGAAGTATGTCTATCAAGAGAGGTCCTTTGGGTCCTTTGGTGCACTGAAAAAATTTACATGCCAAAGAGTCTTGTGTATACTTACCCTGAAATGTAAATGGGTCTCTGAGTATAGCAAGGTTCCTCCCAGGAGAGGGATGGTTTCCTGAGAGATATAAGACCTCAGAGACCAAGGCTTTCACAAAGTCTTGTAGATTTTTTTTTTCTTTTCCTTCTGAGTCTGACAAAGTCCTGGCTAATGGATTTACTGAGGGAAAATGAATCCATGCACATTTATATGTCCTCTCAGTCACATAGAAGACTGACCTATTCTGGTCCTTTTCTTGTTACTTCTGCTACATGAAGTTTTTTCTTACTTGGACTAGAAGACCAGCATAAGAGAGGAACTCTGATCAAGTAACCCTCCCACTTTAGAAGAACATGTCTACTAGAATATTGCAGAGAGTGTAGCTCTCATTATTCAAAACATCAAATAGAAGATTTAATGTGATCTTTTTGCATATGCCAATAAATGTTTTAATTTGAAGCTTATCGCACATTTAATAAGATCAAGTGTTTATTGATTAAACACTTGCTATTAAGCATCAGAATGGGAGAAAACAAAGTGGATGAAAGTCCAAACCAATGGGTAGAAATATAAAATCTGGACTGCGGTGTAGCTCTGTGGTAGAGTACTTACCCAGTTATGCACCAAGCCCTGGGTTTCGTCACCAGTACTGAAAAAAAAAAAATGAATGCACAGGTATACAAATAAATAAATGAGTAAATAATAAATGAAAATATAGCCTCTGAATAGTGTTTACAGGTCATTCTACATATGTCCATCATCATCTCTAGGTTCTCCTAATTTCCAGGTCAAATAGGCAAATCTAGGCTGCTTTGTAAACAACAAAGGTCAAAGAGAAGACTTAACTTGCCAGAGGATACACAACCAGTCCACTTCTCCAGCCAAGTCAATTCCCCTGAGTTCCTGCTTCTCAGGATTTCCCTAAGGCCATGGGTTGTGTTTCTAGGAAGCAAGGGCCTAGAATCCAGAATACTTGCAGATGACAAATTTTGAATTGCAACAAAGAGGGATAAGGTCCAAGAGATGTCAGCGTGAGGCAGTGCAAAAGGAGCATGAGCAGACAGAGTCTGGGGCAGACGTCATTGCAACAAGCGGAGGACTGGGCTTAGCTCTGGGCAAGCCTACCCTTGGTGGTCTGGTCGGAGGGTAGCTTTATATGTGGACCCAGTTTATTTTTATTTTTTTTGAGGGGTGTACCAGGGATTGAACTCAGGGATACTCGGCCACTGAGCCACATCCTCAGCCCTATTTTGTGTTTTATTTAGAGACAGGGTCTCACTGAGTTGCTTAGTGCCTCACTTTTGCCGAAGTGGCTTTGAACTTGCGATCCTCCTGTCTCAGTGTCCTGAGCCGCTGGGATTACAGCTGTGCACCACCGCATCTGGCTGGACCCAGTTTTTGTGTTATGTATTAGATGCTCTTAGAACATCCAAATGTTTCTGCCCCAAACCAAGAGTTTCGGATATCTCACAAATTTACCTGAGATACCAGAGTTTCCAGGGGTTAGAGAAACTGAGGTTCTCTTAGGGAATGTGGTTCCAGCTTCCTGGAAAGAAAGCCAAAGATTTGTCATGGGTTTCTGTCTCTGAATAACCTTCATAGATGCTGTGGTCAGAATATGACTGCTTAGCATGTGGGTCTATTACCAGGAGCCATAGCGGACTTGTCAGAATCTAGCCCTAAGATTAAGAAGAGTAACGATAAAGGCTGCACTACTAGTAGATTGATAAATAGATCAAATAGAGTTCAAGGACAGCTAGTCTTCTACTAATTCTTTTTTTATTTACATAAATGCAAACACTTGGATGAACCCTGCTCTACAATGACACTTGCATTAGAAAATCTATTTGTATATTCTTGCCTGTCATGCTATCTTGAAATTGATAATCGTTATTTTTTTTAGTTGAGTGATGAGGAAATTGAGACTCAGAGAAGTTAGTGTTTGACCCCAGGGTGGTGGCAGTGAAGTTTCTGAATTCAAAGATTGCTTGTTCTATCATACTGGTGGTGGTACCATGGCACCTGATGGAACCAGGAGGGGTCTGTGACTATAATTTGGGGATGCTTCAGTAGAGAAAAGAAGGGGCAAGAGGGCCACCATCTAGCCCTGATTCATAGTAGTTCCAATTTTTATTTACTTTATATACTGGATTGCATAGACAATTTCATTTGAATTCAGATTAATTTACAGTTGAATTAAGATTTTGAATAAAACATTTGTATTCAATGAACTAAATAATTTTTATTTGTGCTAAGTATTAAACCCCAGACCTGCTACGCAGTGTTCTACTACTGAGCTACCTCCCCAGCCCTGGACATCTTAAAAGAGCTGAAATTGATGATGCTTCAGCTTTTAACCAAATATTTCCAAATGAATAGGTGGAAGATCTTGGATATATTATTTTTCTATTCACTTGATCCTAGTGTGGGCTTTGGATTCACCTCTGTAAATACCCACGTGGTAACCTGGATATCTCTGTCATCTGTGGCAAACCCACTTAGGACAATGAGGTTGTTTTTGTGTCCTGATTGTATCACTGAATCTCTATGTGACCTTGAACAAGTTACTTTCCTGTCTATTATATTACTTTCCTCTCATCATATGACTGGGTCTGCACATCACAGGTCTAGAAATAGGAAATTCTGCAGCTTAGAAAGAACAACAACAGAATTTCTACAGCATATTTTTCCATATTCTTTACCCAGAGAGAGTTCAAAGGACAAGTTGTGTCAGAGATAGGCATAGGCAATGTGCATTTCATTCTGCATATACAATAAATGCCTATATGTTCTTTGCGTCTCTCTGTGACTTCAATTTCTTTATCTACAATATGAGGATATTGGAATAGATCAACTTCCTGGCCATAAAAAGTGCAAGGAGGTATGGAGATTTTTGCCGTTGGCCAAAATCAGGTACCCATGCTCATTTTCTGGCGGTCCGGAAATAGGTCTGCCAGGTTCAGCAAGGGAAAATACAGTTAAATTTGAACTTTTTTTTTTAAGTATAAGTATGTCCCATGCAATATTTAGGGCATACTTTTATTTTTAAAAAGGTGTGTTGTATATATCTGAAATTCAAATTTATTTGAACGTCCTGTATTTTATTGGGCAATCCTCTCTTGGAGGTATAGTGTTATCTCTATTCCCTTAGCAAATAATTGAAACAAACAAGCAAACACATGAACAAACATGAAAGTCCTTGTTAATCTTTGTCTTGTCTTGGTAAAAATCTTCCCTTTTGATTTTTCAACTTGTGACCTCATGGCACCTAAAAATATTAAATGCAGAAAGTAGCATTATGATTCCTAGTGTTTCCTTTAACTTAATATTTGTTTATTTGTATTTAAGAATATAATACTGGGTTTGCACATCATATTTTTTTTCCATATCTGATGATCTAAAACTCTGAACTTGAACAAACCTCTCTCCTCCCTACTCTAAATATGTCCTTTGGCCAAAACTCACACTGATTTTTACAAGGAATTTTGTTGGCTGTCTGAATCTGAATTTCCTTCAAATATTATTACTAACACACACACACACACACACACACACACACACACACACACACACACACTATCCTTCAATCCAAACCTGCACTTTTTTGCTTTTCAGCCAGTGATTGCATGTGGCTGGTGGTTTCTGCGATTGTGAAATCGTCTGAAATACCAGTGAAGAAAGTCTTCCTCCTGCACTTGTGGCCAAACTCCCCTCAGGAACTTCAGGTTTCTCTCTGCCTCCTTGGGCAGGAGGAAGCACCCATTTGAGGTGGCTCTGAGGCAGGGAAGCAAAGAGCACTTACACCCTTTCCTACATGTGCCCCTTGTTCGCCATCAGAGAGGCTTTGCAGACTTGATCTTAGTGGGAAATCACATGCACCTTGGATAGGATAATGGTGAATCTGTGCATGTTGAACCTGTAGGGGGAGGTATGGGGAGGGATGGGCCCTAGGTCTAGGCAGGGAGCCCCTCAAGAGTAAGACTGCTCAGCAGCCTAGGCCATTGCTGGCTTACTCCTTTCAGGGAGCTCAGTACAGAGGGAAGACTGGTGCTGGGAGCCCCCAGAGAGAAAGAAGTTTAGAAAGCTGGAGCTAAAGTGACTGTCAATGTTGCTTTGATGATGACTCCACCAAAAAACAAGTGGCCTGTGGGCAGACTTTGCCTCTTGGCATGGCTAAGTGTCCAGCTGGAGATGGTCCCCTCCGCACTGGTACTATATGTGCTGGACATCCTGAGCAGTGGCTTGAATAAAGAGGAGCTGTGTGGAAGAGGGACCATGCTTGAGGGTCTGGAGAATGGCACCTTTCCTTTTGGGTCTGCCAGGAACTCATTGCGTGACCTTGGGTCTCAAAGTCCATGTGGTTATTGGGGTTGGTTAGGTGATGTCAGCAAGATGTTCCAGGTCTGCCTTTCTATCACCTTTCTATCATTGTTGTTGTTTTGTACAATAGCTTGGTCACTGGATCACAGGTCTAGAAATAGGAAATTCTGCAGCTTAGAAAGAACAGCAACAGAATATCTAAAGCATAGTTTTCCATATTCGTTACCCAGAGAGAGTTCAAAGGACAAGTTGTGTCAGAGAGAGGCATAGGCAACTTGCATTTCACTCTGCATATACAATAAATGCCTATGCGTTCTTCACATCAGGCTCTGCTTAGGAGACAGAGATGCAGCAGAAAGGGTCCTTCCCCTAGGGAGTTCACAGTCCAAGGGGGCAGAGAGACAGGGAAGCCAACAATCTGAATGAGCAGAGGCATTTGCAATGGTGGAAGCCAGGGCAGAACTCTGCGGGATCCAAGGAAGAAGTGGTTCATGCACCTCTGCTGTTTCTCTTGTGGAAGTGACATGTGGGAGGGGGCGACTTGGACTATTGGGGCAGCAAATAGAGGAAGTACATGCTATCAAAAATAGAGGGGCAAGGAGGAAATAAAAGTTCTTCTGATCTAACAAAAACACAGAGGGACCGGACAAGGGCAAAGCGTGGGTAACCTTCCCTGGTGCTTTGGAATGGAGATCTCTCTCCAAGATAGAAATGGGCTCAGGGAAAGAAACCTTCCTCAGTCAAGTAGTGACACTTGACAGATGTCAAAAGTCAGACCTGTGGATGCTCCTCTATCCCTTAGGGAGGCATATAAACTTTCCCATGGGAGGATGGGGAGGCAGCTCCCAGTGGTTTTATGTTCCTCTTTAGGCCACCTGGTTTGGCCACTAACCACAGATAGGGACAGGCTGGGCCCATAGATGCCTTCTGTACTCAGATCCCCATTGATGGTGTGAGGTTTCCCATCCCAGAAGGTTCTTCTACAGATGTAGGCTGCAGAAGTCCATGCAGAAAGGAGACACTGACCTGAAAATAAGAAGCCAGACTATGATAGCACAAGATTCCCTGACGTGGAATGCAGGCATGGTGTGTCTATCATTGTCTCTCATTTCAATTCTATGAGATCCTTCAATTAGATCTCCAATGCCTTATCCACTCTTTATCCAAACATTCTTCTGCCTAAAAATTCACAGGATAATTCGTCGTTCAGCTATCACTGTTACACACAGCCCTGGGCACACTGTCAGCAGTCAATGAATAGTCATGGCTGACTAAATAACTGGATGAATTTGATAGGCAAATAAGAAAATACAGAAAGTGATCATAGTTTAATGGAGGGCTTGCTAAGCTGGCATTTGATCTGAGTCCTTCGGAGCTCGGGACCTCAGCAGCTCTTCTTTCTCTAAGCATGGCAGACAGACATCCCTGCAGGAAAGAGAAGACAGACAGAGCCATGAGTATGCTCAGTCGCAAGGTCTGTTAAGGAGACATCAAGCTAGCACCCAGATTTGATTAAAATACGAAACTACCGATGCTGGTTGAAAACAAGTCATGAAGGCATACAGCAGTGTTTAGGCTTCCCCTTCTCAGAGAAGGGAGACTATGAAGATGGTGCAAGAAGCTGAGTACAGTGCTGTACTCCTGTAATTCCAGTGACTCAGGAGGCAGAGGCAGGAGAATCTCAAGGCCAGACAGCCTCAGCAAATTTGTGAGGCCTTCAGCAACTTAGTGTGATCCTGTCTTAAAATAAAAATAAAAAAGGCTGGAGATGTGGCTCAGTGGTTAAGTATGCTCGGGTTCAATCCCTAGTACCAACAAAATAAAAAATAATAATAAATAAAAAGGGCAGGGGATATAGTTTAGTGGTAGAACAACCAACCCCCTGTGTTCAATCCCCTGTACTCCCCCCCCAAAAAAAAACATAGTGTAAGAACTGTATTTACATTAGAGCTCAAGAATCATTGTTTAGAAGACTTTTAAAATTTGCGAGAACATTCTTAAATTGATTTTAATATTTATTTATATCTCTTTAACAATTCTGTATTTCTGCTGAGAACTTCTAGGCTTCTCACATCGATGGGTATTCCCATTTTTATTCTGCCGCTGCTGGCTCACACCATGAGACTCCCTGTTGCTTTTTGTCCCACATTATGTCCTCCAAAATCCACAATGTCAAGGGTGATGGAAAATAGTCACAGTTGTCATTAGTTTGGGGTGAATTCCATGAGCACTTGAATTACACGTTGATGAGGCCAGATCAATAAGTGGCCAAGAGAATGCCACACACCCAGTAGTTATTAACCTGCAGATCAGAGAGCTCTTTAAAGCCCTGCTTGAAGTATTACCTTAAGTCAATGCTCATGTTTTCTCCAAGGCAATTCCAGCAAGGAGTGGCTGTGACTGGGAACAAATAGTGAACCCCAGATAGTTACCATGACATTTGATTTTTTGGGGGTGTTACCAGGGATTGAACTCAGGGGCACATGACCACTGAGCCACATCCCCAGGCCGATTTTGTATTTTATGTAGAGACAAGGTCTCACTGAGTTGCTTAGGGCCTTGCTAAGTTGCTGAGGCTGGTTTTAAACTCATGATCCTCCTTCCTCAGCCTCCTAAACTGCTGGGATTATAGGCATGTGCCACTGCGCCAGGCATGACATTTGATTTTTATTATCCTTCTTTGTATATCATTCTCATAACTTGGAGAATTGTCGGAAAAAGACTCATAAGCATCTGGAACTTGACACTGCACAATTGTGTCCCCCAATGTGTTGAAGTCCTTGCTCACAGTATCTCAGGATGTTATTTTATGTAATAATAAGGTTATTATGGATATAAGAGTTAAGATGAAGTCATACTGAAGTAAATGGGCCCTTAATCCAATATGATTGTTGCCCCCATAAGAGCACGTGAAGACACTCAGGAGGAGCATCATTTGACGACAGGCAGAGATTGGTTTGATGAAACTGCAAACCAAGGATCACCAAGGATTACTAGACACCTCTAGAAGCTAGGGAGGAGCAAAGGATTCTACCCAGTCACAGAGGATGCAAGGACCGGTTGCCATCTGGATTTTAGCATCCTATCCTATGGAAGAGTAAGAACTTCAAAAGAGTCAATTCCCATGTTTTAAGCCCCCCAATTTTGTGGCATCCTAGAAAACGAATACAGAGACAGTCCAAAAGGAACTGAGAGCATGTCCATCCCGCCTTTCTGTCCCAAGAGCAATGCTCAGAGGTGGATTGCATCCTCTGAGGAGCAAAATCTAGTGAGTTCTTCCAAGGACTATTCTGAAGGACCTGCTAGCACATTGTCTTGTCTCCTGGTGCCTAATTTAACAATGCCTTCATTAAACCAGATATTAAGTTATGGTCAAAACCTCATTAGACAAAATGGAGGGGAATTCAAAATATGGAAAACATGAGACTGTCTCATTTGTCCTTTGTAAAATTTGTCATTGCCTCTGCCATCCTCTTCCATTGGTGCACAGGTACATGTGCTTGTGACCTTAGTCCACACGCACCTCTGTGAATTGTCCCTTCCCCCCTGCCTGATGTGCCATCCGGTTGTTACACCACAGTCATTTCACCATCCTATTCGTCTTGGTCATTAATGGGAATTTTTTTTCTTTTTTGCTCATTTAGATATAGTATTTAAAAGGATATATTTTTGTGTACTTTTGGTTTTTGCCTTTAGATAAATTTCTAGAAGAGATTTACTGGCTCAAAGGATACCATAGCGATAATGAGAGAGAAAGAGAATCCAGCCGTCTTATTTTATTATACTTTACTGTGTATATTTAAGGTATGCACCATGATGTTTTAAGATATACATAGAGAAGCAAATATACAGTGAAGCAAATTAACATATCCATCATCTCACACTCACATGTATGTGTGGCAAGAGCAGTAGAAATTTACTCATTTAGCATGAATCCTATATATAACACAATTTTATTACCTATAGTAATAAAATACAGTCCTCATGTTGTACTTTATATCTCTAGACTTGGCCATCTTAATTTGTATTATACTATTGTCTAAAAGAACAAACCAAAATACATTGCCACCACAAATAAGTGTCAAATGACACATCACTGTGGTTAGCACTCTTATTTCCTGAGGCTGAAAATGTGTTTCTTTCCTTTGTAGGATTATCACGGTGTTCATCAATTTTACCCTTTACTCCATTGGTTCTATTGTATTGGCTGGTTATACATCATAGATGTTGAATCAAACTATTTGAGCTACATCTCCAGCCCATATTGTATTTAGAGACAGGATCTCGCTGAGTTGCTGAGAGCTTGCTAAGTTGCCAAGGCTGGCTTTAAGCTCGTGATCCTCCTGCCTCAGCTTCCAGAGCTGCTGGGATTACAGGCCTGTGCTACCACACCTGGCCAGCGGGCCTTTGTTTTTAATGAAGTGAGACAGATTTTCTCGAAGACAAGTTGTTAGTTCATTTTCTTTTTGTTCTTTTGAAAGTTACACTATTTGCTATTTATCAGATAAATATCCATCTACAATTATGATTAAATACTGTTTTAATTATGTTATTTCTATGACTTTTTAAAATAATTTTACTGTTGAATGCATTTGGGATTTGTTTTTTCATATCATACTAGGAGTAATCGAAATTATTTTATATAAATTTATAAAGTTGTGATCCAATTATATAAAATAGCCATTAAATAAGTATCCCAATTAGTTTTGATGCTTCCTTGACTACATAGTAAATTATTTTATGGACCTTTGGCTCTTATGAAAATTTATGTTTACTCTGAGTGTTGCAAATTTTTACTGTTGTTGCTTTGTGATATGGTCCAACTTTTAGTAGGTCTGGTTCTTCTACCAATGCTTATTTTGTTAGTGATTTCTTTTTGTGAGTTCCCATGCATTTAGTTTCCCTGTGAGCTTTGGATTACTTTTCTAAGTTCTAAAAGGAGACTAGTTGACATGTGGGTTTGGGTCCATTTGCAATATCTTTCTGCTATTGGGTGGATCAGGGGAGGACTGGAGGAATCACTTCTGGATGGTGTAGTTGGGTGGGGACAGCTGGGCTTCACAGGTGGACGGTTGCTGGGCCTGAGTTCCAGCCTGCGACCTGCTATCTTGTCCAAGTTATTTAACCACCCAGAGCCTTACTCCCTCTTAACCCTCAGGCAAAATAGGGCCCACTCAGAGGTGTGTCATTCTAATTAAATGAGGGAAGAAATATGGAACTCTCAGCCCAGTGCCCACCATGGTATAGGCACTTGGTTTTCATTTAGTTAGAATTTTGTTTTCTCCCAGTTAGAACTTACAGTTTCACTTGACCTCCTTATGCTTGTTCCAAATTTTTATGTAGTATAAAGGGATCCTTTGCTCTTTTATATTTTTGCAACTGTTATTTCTTGCCAACTCTTAAAGATGATATAGATTGTTGATCTCTTTTTTTGTTCCCAGATCCCTTTTGAAGCTTTTGGTTCTTTTTCTGGTTATGGTTATTTTTTTAAAGATGGGGGTCTCACTAAGTTTGCAAGACTGGACTTGAACTTGCAATCCTCCTGCCTCAGCCTCCTGAGTGGTTGGGATTATAGTCATGCATCATCATACCCAGCTCTTCTTGTGTTTTAAGGAGACATGGTGCTATCTTTTAGCTCAAGGCCTCAGAAGGCCCTGGCTGTGTTCCTAAAGAGATGCTAGAACATTTCAGTTTCTTGAGCCACATGGAAGGTTGCCTCCACTCAAAGCCAGGAGCTGCTCGTGGTTTGCTTCTTGGAGGACCTTGTTCTTGGGTCTCTGAAACTCTCTCCAAAAGAGCTAAGCTCTTCTTCAGGAAGATTCCAGATCTAAGTTCCATCTTTGAGCACCCCTATCCCCACCTGACCCTCAGCTAGAACCCAGAGGCTTGTGATATTTTCAGACTAGGAGTCTCCATTGGCCTCCAGTGACTTCACATCTCCCAAGAAAACAGTTCACTCTGAAGCAGGAAAACATGAGACATGGCAGGTGACTAAAGCACCTGGGGCTGAATTCTCATCTTGTCTCTACCACTGCCTGACTGTCACTCACTCATTTATTTCTAGTTTTCTTTTTCCCTATTAGGATCTAAAGTTGCTTTAAAACTATAGGAAAATGAAGAACTTATAAAGTGGGGAGAAATAAAATAAGAAAGTAAGGGCTAGAGGGGGGAAATATGGAGTCAGGAATACAGACTTGTCTTTGACCAGATTTGACCTTGAGCTTCCTAACAGTCAGAAGAAACAGAGAAATGCTTTGGGCAAATTACATTATCTCTACATCTCAGTTTCATCCTTGATAAAATGAGAATAAAAACACTTACATCATAGGATCCTCTGAGGATGAAATAAAATAAAGAATGTGAAGCCCTTAAGTATAATGTAAAACCGTAGTAGAAGCTCCGTAAATGGTAGTTTTTATTGCTACTGTTATTTCTTATATGGTGTCTGTTGGAAGTTAGAAACCAACACCATAGCTGCTGCATAAAATGACTCATCTCCAGAGGTCTTAACCTTTTCTCAACATGGTAGATGCAGAGAAATGGTAATGATAGTTAACTGTGCTACTGATGTAAATATGAGGATCGGGAAATTCATCTCCTTGCCATAGATGTAGGGGCAGGTCAGGGAAGTGATGTACCTTTGTGGCAGATCCTTATGTCAACCCCTTTCCCAGAAAGAGTTGAGCCTAACAGAATAGAACTCTAGAGCTTGGAGGGAACCTGTGGGGCCTCGTCTAATGCCCTCTTCGGCAGAGTGA
Source organism: Xerus rutilus (assembly GCA_028644305.1). Taxonomy (NCBI): domain Eukaryota; kingdom Metazoa; phylum Chordata; class Mammalia; order Rodentia; family Sciuridae; genus Xerus; species Xerus rutilus. The sequence continues at coordinate 161,699,111 of CM053399.1, forward strand.
TGGGGAGAAATGACTGCTAGCATGATACAACCAGGGTGATGCTCAGATTCCAATTCTTTCTCTTAAAGGACCCATTCATGGGAGGGGACTAACATGGAATTGAAGTAAAGAAAAAATAATGCCGATTTATTTATAGTTTAGGGAAATGAAAGCCAGTTTGAGCTCAGATAGTTCATTGTTTCATTATTTTTGCTTTCAGCCACCAGAGAGTCATCCACTCCTCTCCTCCCCTCTGCTGGCCCTGGCAAGTCAGGCCCACACAGCCCAGAGCTCACTAGGGCTCAGGTCTATTGGAAACAGGGCTTGTGCCATTTTCTTCTGGCATGGAGCAATGTAGGTTTTTTAAAGGGCTTTATTTTCCTAAATGCGTTTTTGTTTTGACAGAGCATCTCACTCAGGCACATCTTTGGGCTATTTAAAACTTACAGAGGAGTGCTGTCCAAGAGTGCATATGTGCCCCGGAACCTCTATGGAACACCAGTTTATTTTGAGTGGAAGTATTTGACATTTTGATCATGTGCCAAATTCATCATGGGCCCCTCACGGCCTGTTCCTAGCAACCAAAAACCCACATGCACGGAGAGCAAGGGGCGGTCAAGCTGGTTATGATGGAATGAGATGGAAAAAGAATCTGTCTCCTAGCAAGTGGCTGGGTTCCTTTTATCCACACCCCTTTGCTAGTGCTCTCACAGACACCTTCATCTGTCCCACCTGCCAGCCTGGGGAGGTAGGTATTGTAACCAGCCTACACTTATTCACAAGGTCATTCAGAGAAATGGGCTGTTATGCTCAAGGTCATGGTCATAAGCCAGCTCAGCACTGTTTCATTGATATTACTGCCCTCTACTCTTGGGGGGTAGGGTAGGAAAAGAAACAAAGAAACCCTAAACCAAAATAAAATCAGTGATTTTCAAATAAGCGTCATTTCCTCCAATTCCAGAGCAGCCATTGACTGACTAGTGCCACGGTTCCACATTAGTAAATTGTGCGCTAGGGAGATGAGTTGATATTCTGGTTCTGTGTCAGTGCAACTTGATGATTTTAAATAATTTATTTCTGAGGTCCAAATCAGTGGAGTTTGTTTGTCTGTGTTTCTTCTCTTCCTTCTCCTATTTTCCTTTCTGAATTGGTCACTTGGGATGGCTGTGTCCATGCGCATCTGTGTGCACTTGAGATCTGAAACCCAAGCTGGTGCCACCACCAGCTGCAGAAGCATGCCACTCGCTGTCATTTTTGGAAACCAAAAATGACTGGTCACATAATGGTGATTAGATAAAGCTTGTAATTTGTGTTTGCTGTAGTCAGCGACGTGGTATTTTGGGACAAACAGCCACTCTATGCTACATATAGCTTGGAATTTGCGGCTTTTTTGTAACCCACCATTGTATGGTCAAGGAAGTAAAGGAGAAAGAGGGGAGAGAGAATGGATGAGGTCAGGAAGCCCCCCTCAGGAGACAGGCAGAGAACCAGAGAACCTGTAGAGCTTGAAGAGCCCACAGAAAATCTGTTGCTGACTTGACTTTAAGAGGGACCTCATTAGATAGATGTCAGGCCCTGCCTAGCTGCCTGATGGCACAATTCTTCCCTGACAGCTGGAGGCACTTGACCGCCAGTGAGAGATTCAGCCTTCCCTAGGCTCAAGAAGGAATCCATGATTGAGCCAGAGCATGACTGAAGAAGCCCAAGTTCAATTCTCCAGCGACTCACCTTTTCCAGTCTGATTGATAGTCTCTGATAGGATGCTCAGTTATAAAAGGTTGGCCTTCTTCCTTGGGGCTAATTCTGGAAATAATACCTTTGCTTTTCCTCTGAGTCTGAGTCTCAGCTGAATAAATCTGTTGTCTTTCACTGAACATCTTTTGAGGGTCCTCACACACCAGGCCTGGAAAGGCATTAAGGATAGAGAAATAAGTTGACCCCAATTCTGGCTCTCCTGTGGCTCGCAGGCTAGAGAGCCAAGACTCTTGAGGACGCTCCTAATCCTAGACCCCACTGTGACGAGCAAACTGGGAACTGCCACCTTGTGAAAATCACCCTGTTGGAGATGGAGAGAAGCAATTTCCTGGAGAGCATGATGCTTCTATTAAAATACAGAGAACTAGGGGAAAGGTGCTGGACGTACAAAGTAAGAGATTCCTAACAGTCAATAGTCAGTACCCCCAGTTAACATCTTAAATTATAAAGCTCATTAGCCTTTTGAGGTAACTTGAATATGCAATTGAATTACCAATATTGGGTAAATATTTGGCAAATAAAAACCAATTTGTGTTCCAGTAGGTATTTTCAAGGAGTAGAATTCCTCCACCATGTAAGAACTATTGTCTAAAATAAGAAAAGTTATTTAGGAAATCATCCTTGAATCTAGAAAACAACTCTTTTCTCTTTCTGAGTAGGGCACAAAGGTGTGTAGTGATACTACTGCTGTAGTTCCTGCAGGTGTGGTTTGGAAGCTCTGCTGGGAACATATTTTTCATTGGTTCTTGGGTCAATGACTGGCTCCTGTTTGTGGAGATGCCACCTTGGCCGTGATCTAGATTTTGAAGCTCATGCCTTGAAAGCACTTTTTGGTACCTCTAGGACTCTAATTCATTCTCTCCACCATTGAGAATGCCCTGTGCTTCAGAGATGTATAATAGGAATCAGAAGAAAGGACTTTCTGTGCACTCTTTCCTTTTTATTTCTTAAACCATTACTTAGAATCCCTTATAGTTTACATTAGAAAGTCTTTTGGAAGTTCCCATGTCTAATATTTTGTGAAACATATTCTATGGAACCTCAATTCTAGATGATGCTGATAGAGTTCCATGAGAAAAGGGAAGAGGGAATAACAGGAGCTGCTAAATTCAAGTCAATTTGGGGAATGCTGACTTTAAATAAAATTAGACAGAGTCTTCACTGCAGGATTTCTCAGACCTTCCAAAGCTCATACCCCTGGTAGATCTCCACGAGGGATATAGAGTTGCAATGATGAGAAAAGATATTAGACAATGGAATTTTTATTCCAAGGTGGGACAGAGTAGTTCACAGATCTGAATATTTTATCAACCAAATATTGTCACTAAATTATGATCCAATCTCTTCTACTTCTCCAACTGAATGTTTGAATCCACATATGTGCTGTTAGCAGAGTCACATGCCCTGAAATTATTCAGGAGCACTGTGCTCTCTCTATTGCACTGTATTCCCCTGCCACTGAATTGCTCTAGAGGACACCAGCATATCTAACCATTTTAGCATGCCATTGTTGATCACAAGCTTGGCCCCTTCCAAATAGAGGTCCACCTTTATTGCTCTTTTGTGTGGACCCTGTCATGCTCAGCCACTGTTCCTCAAAGACTGGGGTTCTGGGTCCAGGGGAGCTTCTTACCCAGAGAGGACACAGGATAAGACCAGCTCTCACAGATACTCAAGTCCCTTTGCTGAGTCCCTGGGCTGATGACGTGCATTCCTCATTACTATAGGGGAGTTCTATTTGAGGAATCGTTTGTTCTACTTTGCCACAGGGCCTTGGCTGAAGTCATCTTGCCTACTTGAATAAGTTTCTCTTACCTTGAACCTTAGCAAGTAGGTCCAAATTCTTCCAGAAGACCAGACCTGTGTTGGACATTGATATCTCAGGGAGTGACATTTTTGATCAAGTCCAAAAAGGCACAGTATCTTCTGTTTCTGGGTTATTTGCATACTGAAGGTGACTTTCCTGAACAAATAAGGTATACATCCAAATAATCACTGGTCTGTAACCCAAATAGAAAAGAGAAATTATGATATAATTGGACAACTCCATTTAACTTTGTCTTACAGCTATCCTGTTATTCCAAATTTAGGGACACTGACACTAAATTCAACACAGTCCCTTTACAAAGGGGAGCCTGGGGCCTATCGGCATGAGACAGTTTGTCTAAATACAGAAGTAGGAGGCAGCAGATCCAGTGGAGAATCCAGCTGGCCTAATCCAGAACCCTTTTCACTGTTTTGTCTATTTAAGGACATTCAGATTATGGCTCATTGATTATGGGTCATTGGAATTATTACCTTTAATCAATCAGTATTTTATTTATTGTTTATTTTGGGAAAGGGGATTCCAGTATTTATCAAATACAAATTCTGCCCTTAAAGTCCTTACAATTTGTGAGAGGCAGTCATACATGCACAAAAAGTTGTGATAAATTATCGAAAATGTCAAGTGATGCAATGCATGAGCAGAGACTGCTGGGAGAACTTGGTGTCTAGGTAGTATAAGGTCACTTTCTATAGAAGCAAGAACTTAAGCCCACTCTCCAGAAGAATTTGGGCACAGAGAGAGGAGAAGTGAGAGAAGAATGCAAAAGAGACTTCTCACTGGGGGAATCTGGAGAAAACGAAGGTGTGAGAGTAAGTTTAGTGCTATAGTTTTCTTCCTTCCTTCCTTCCCTCCCTCCTTCCATCCTTTTTTCCTCCTTTTTTCTTTCTTTCTTCTTGCCTCCCACCCATCTTCCTTCCTTCTTTCCTTTCTTCTTCAGAGCTGGGAATAGAACCCAGGGTCTTGCACATGCTGTTCAAGTACTCTACCATTGAGCTATACCATTGAGCCTTATAGTTTGAATCTTAAATGCCCCCTAAAGGTCCAGGTGATAAAGGCTTAGTCTCCAGTGTGATACTATTAGCAGGTGCTGGAAACACTAAGAGTAGGGCCCCAGCAGAAGGTTTTAGGTCATCTGGGACATGTTCTTGAAAGGGATTGTGATCCCCTAGTCTCTTCTTTCTTTTTCATACCCAGACGTGAAGTGAATTGGCTTTCTCTTCCATGTGCTCTTGCCAAGAGGTACAAGGCTGCCACAGGCCCAAAGCAACAGAGCCAATTGGTCATAGACTGAAACCTCCAAAACTGTGGACCAAAATAAAACTTACTCTTTTTAAGTAAATTTATCTCAGGAATTTGTTAGTAATGGAAAGCTGACTGACATACTCAGGTTACAGGGTTTAAGTGTTTGGCATGTTTTGGGAAAGACCGCTGGTTATTCATCATGGCCAAGAAGGATTGGAACAAGGATGTAGAAGTCTTTTTTATTATGTAAATTGGGGGATCAACAGTGGCACACTATCTAGGGAACTTTCTGAAGTGGCTGGGTTTTGATAACCTGTTGTGTCTTAGCTCTATCCTCTGGGTTTATCTCTGGGCCGCTCGCACACTTCTTTGGAGTCCTGTACATAGGTCAAAGTTCTAACACTTGGTTCTGTCTTTACTGAATCTACGACTAAATCCAAGCTCTGTCTGCATGATACTAAGTATCTTAATAAAATGTGAAAAAAATATGGAGTTGTTTGGGTTATATCCTTGAAAACATCTGGGTATTTGGAAACATCTGGACAGTTTGCCAAGGAAAAATAAAATAATACTTTGTATCTGACTGTTTGGTATTATGGGACATAGACAAAGTCTGAATCACCAGCCTATCTTGTAGACTTGGAAATGCCTTGCTTTGAGCAAAAGAAGAAAATTGTCACTCAGAACTTCCATTTCTATCTCATACATTTTTTTTTTTTTTTAACATTTTGAGACAGTGTCTTGCTAAGTTACTGAGGCTGACCTGGAACTTGTGATCCTCCTGCCTCAGCCTCCTGAGTCGCTGGGTTATAGGTATGCACCACTGTACCTGGTCTCTGGTCCACTTTCATCTTCACTGTTTGTTGTAGCTTTGATGAGCAATTCTGTTTGAAATATATAGAACTGGATGGTTCATCTGTTACTGTTCTATCTCTGAGAAGAAAAAAATGTCCATTTTCTCTGTTTATTTAAAATTCAGTTCACTAATCAAATTTGAAAGCATTTATTAAGCCTCTTCCCAGTTTGAGATCCTGTGTGTGACTTGAGGACAGAGAGATGAACAAGACATAGGTCCTGCCTAGAAGGAGATTGCTGCCTTATAACAAAGCTATCTCACTCAGCACAGGGTGATTGGAGCTAATACAAATAGAGACAGAAGGCTCTGAACATACAAATGGAAATGTTGCTTAGGGACTGTAGTAGTCAGAGTTCTCCAGAGACACAGAACCAATAGAACAGAGATTATAAATAAATATATTCTTATATTTATATAAATATTTATTAATTTATATGTTTAATCAACAACTTAATTTACTAATATACATAATAGTTATGTTGTATACATAATAAATATTTATATATGTCTTTATGTATGTATATAAACTCCACATGCATATATTTATATATAATATCTTCCTAGATATATATCTATAATGCATGTATTATAAGGTACTGTCTTGTGTAATTATGGAAGTTGAGAAGTCCCACTATATGCCTTCTGCAAATGGGAGACCCAAGAAAGTTATTGGTAGAGTTTGAAGGCTTGAGAGCTACAGGACCGATGATAAAGATTCCTATCTGGTCTGAAAGTCTGAGAATCAGGAATGCCAAGGGCAGATCAATGTTCTAACTCAGTCAGGCACCGTTTCTTCAATCTTACCCTGATTTGTTCTATTCAGGCTCTCAATGGACTGGATGGTGCTCACTCTCACTGAGGAGGCCATCCACTTTATTGATTCACCAGTTCAAATGCTAATCTCTTACCAGAAACACCCTCACAGACTCACCCAAAAATAATGTTCAGCTAGCTACCCATCCATCTTGTGACTCAGTCAAGTGGACATGTAAAATTAACCATCACAGAGGGAGAAGGGGAAGGCCAAGGAAGGATTCAGTAAGGGAGCAATAGGCAATATATATAGTTATTGTTGTTGTTTTTGTGGTGGTGATGGTGGTGGTGGTGCCGGGGATTGAATACAGGGGCCCTTTACCACTGAGCTAAATCCCTAGCCTCTCCTATCTTTTTTAAATTTTGAGACAAGGTTTCATTAAGTTGCTTAGGGCCTCCCAAATATATAGAGGCTTGCCTTGAACTTTCAAATCTCCTACCTGAGCCTCCTGATTTGTTGGAATTACAGGCATGTACCACTGCATCTGGTAAGGAGCAACTTTTACCGAGAGCTTTGAAGGATAAACAGGAGTTAGTTTTCCAACAGCTAAAGGAGAATTCATTAAGCATAGGGAACAGCAAGTGCCTGCTGACACTAGACAATGAAAAATGATGAGGAAGAGATGGTGCCCAGGTGTCTAGTGGGTAGGGTGCAAGAGGGGATCATGGTGGGAGAGAAAGTCAGAAAACTATAGAAGGGCAATTTTCTTTTCCATTTTTTAATTGGTGACATAAGGGCAATTTAATGGAAGGCACCATTATTATACACTGAAGGCCTTTTCCTGTGGGTCATAGGAAGCCCCCAGACCTCAAAACCACACCTGTTCTTATTTCCTACGGCTAACCTCCACCAGCTAGGATCTATCAGTTCTATTCCCAGATATATAACCAAGAGAATGTTCATAGCGCCTTTAGTCATAAAAGCTCCAAACTAGAAGCAACCAACTATCTCTTAAGATATATATGAACAGATAAAATGCAGTCTATTCATACGATAGAATTTCACCACAATAAAGAATGAACAAAATAATGATGCTCACCAGTATACAGGTCATACATTGTATTGAGTAAAATGAGTCATTTATATGTAATTTCACTTACATAAACTCAAGGATAGGAGATAATCCATAGTGATTGATGTCTGACCAGTGGTCATGGGGAGTGAAATATTGAGTGAGAAGGGGAGTAAGAGAGGCTTCGAGGGTGCTGGGGTGCTCAGCATCTTGATCTCTTGGTAGGTATGTGGATGAATACATACATAAAATTTGAATAGCACTGAGATGAGTACACTTTACTGAATGAATGTATGTTTTAACTCAAAAAAAAGTAGATAAAACGAACAGTTTTTTTAAAAAAGCTCTTCTAAGTAGAAATTTATAAAGCCAGTTCTACTATTTGCCAGTATGACCCAATTCTCTTTGAAGAAGTTTCTGTCTTTGTGATAGACCCTCCTCTCTCCTGGTCATATGAGCCTTCTATAGGAGCTAGTTAGAGATGAAATACCCCTTGGCTGGTGAGAGTAAAAAGGCAGCCGCTGAACAGGAATACAGCAGTGGGGACTGAACTTAGAAGTCCTCACCCAGTACCTCACTTCTTTTCCTCCTTCCAGGCTTTCCTGTGTGACCTGTGCCCTGTTTATTCTGTGTTCACCTCAGTCTGCCTCTCTCCTCCCTGCAGCCTAGAAATAGGAATACAAGTCTTTCTAATCTTAAAAAACAAAAGCAAATAAACAAAATCATCCCCTTGATGCTGCCTTCTTTCCAGATCTTTCTATCTCCCTCCTCAAACTCCTGTGACAGTCACTCTTAACCAGTGGACACTTTCTTCTCCTTGCCAGTGACCACCTCTGCTCACTCAGCTTCTCAACTGCCTTTGGCACTGTGGAGGCTTCCTCCTGCCTGAGAATTTCTTTTCCTTGATTTTGGTAGGATCCAACTCTTCTGGTGAGGAGAAACGGTTATCGTATCCACCTTCATGGAACACATGTGATGGAAAGAATAACTTGGAAGCCAAAGTGGATTGGAGAGAGGGCCAGCTGGACTGCCTCCCAGGGCACCAATCCGTGGGCCAAACTTCCTGGGAATGAATTGGAAATATGGAGCCAGTTTATTTAGAAACCCTGGTGTAATAATTCATATAATTGGCAAAATGCAAATCGGTCTCTCTCACCCAAGTACAAAATGCCTTTGAGTGGAGTTAAAACAACAATAACTAAATCTTGCTGGCAATTGTCTATCTCAGCTGTACATTATTTTTTTTTTAAAACTCATGCTCAGGTAAGAGGAGTGGGCTGAGATTCTGGAACCAGAGTCTGTGGATGTGGTGTTCCTTACCTTAGTGATTTGTTTTATTGTCTAAATCTCAACCCTTTAGTAGTTCTCCCAAGAAGCTGGTCTGCTTCAGAGAATCATAAAAGACAACTGAATGGAGTCCCAGAATCACAAGAAAATGGGGAAATGTCTGTTTTTTTCTTCTTCTTCTTAAAAATGAACGTTGAATCTCCTTTGGCCATAGGAGTGAATTCTAAGGAGACCCTTTCAGAATATAATTTATATGAAGATCATTTTCTTGCCAGCCCCATTAAATAAATGTTGAGCAAATATCTAAAGAATACTGTTTGAAGGTATCACAAATTATGATCTTCCTGTCCCTCAACTCCTACCCCATGAAGATAAATTAAATGCAAAAGACCTTTGCAATGAAATGGAGAAAATCATACCAAAAACATATGGAAGAGAACGAGGGATCACTCAATTCAGGTTAGAAGGGCAGTTACAATTGGAAAAAGGGTCAAAGAAAATTCAGTTTTGGGACAATAGACTTTAGAACAGTATTTCTTAACTTTGAATGCACTTGGGAATCACCTGAGCATCAGATAGGCTGATGGAATGATAGTCTGGATGCCCCTGCCAGGTCCTAATGGAATGGTTCCAGGTGTAGACTGGCTATGGGACATTTTACAAGCTCCCTGGATGATTATAATGCATGGCCAGGTGGAAGGTGGCTGCTTAGAGAATGCTCCAGCAGCTGGGAGGAGACTCTTTGCCAAGGAAAATCCAGGGCAGTGATTCTCACAGTGTGTTCCCCAAACCAGCAACAGCATCACCTAGGAATTTGCTGGAAATGCATATTCTTGGGCCCCACCTCAGACCTGCTGAGTCAAAAAGGCTGGGGATGGGGAGGCCCAGCAAGCTGTATTTAATAGGCCCTCCAGCTGATTTCCCATGCATTAAAGTTTGAGAACTACTGATCTAAGGCAAGTTGACCTTAAAGAGGGGATGGGGAGGAAAGTGATGTAATGGTAACCTCAGGGAGCAAGGCAAGCTTCCTTCAGAGCTGAGAGGAGGTGCAGAGACAGCAACCAGGAAGGATTTTCCCTAAGGAAAGGACTTTAGTCACAAGCAGAACACCCAAGGGAAACAACAGCAAGACCCTGAAAAGTCAGACTTTGGTACAGAGTGATGCCAACAGGCTCTCTCCTTAGTCTAGGGACCTGCTGTTTCTTCTCAGCCCTGCATTTCTCACTCTGAGGACAGATGTGACATAAGCACACTTGCCCAGTGGGTTCTGGGTTCTGGGATGCTGCTGTGGTCTGAGAAACAAGGCTGGAGGTCTCTCTGCAGTAGGAGAGACCCTGTCCCTCTCCTGCAGGGACTGCTCATGCTGTCTGCAGGGTCTCCTTCACTTTCTGGCTCACTTTCACTTCTGCTTTCTTCTCTGACTCACACTTCACGCAGTGGCTCTGGGGACAGTTGACCCTTTCCTCGGAAGAGCCAGAGACCAGGCATCAATGACTTTATGGAGGGCACCAGGAAGGCAAACTCGACAGCAAGAAAAATAGATGTGTTGTAAGGCTTACTTGATTCAGTCTCATTTAACACATCTTTCCAGTGTACCTGCTCCAATCTGGGCCTTAGGCCAGCCACCAAGGAAACAGAGAGGATGCATAAACCTGACCCTTAGGAAACATGTGGCCAGGTACACAGGATTTGCTGGTAGAAAAAGAAAATCCATAGATCACTGTATAGCACCTAAGAGATGCTTTAATCAGGATGACCCTTTAGGTTTGTACCATACCAGGACGTGTGATTACAAAAGTATGAGCTACTGACTGCTATGCCAGGACATTGGGTATCAACTGGGCCTCTCTGGGGTCCCAGATAGTGTGGCCATGTTGTGTTGAGGGTGTGGTGCTGGTGGGTAGTGGTTGGCTCTCCACTACCTGGCTCTGCAACATACTTGGTGGGCTGCCCCTCTGTGGCTCTCCTGTAGGTATCCCATGCCAGCTTCTAGAATGGAACTACTCATTGTCAGAGGGAGGTAGCAGCTTCCATCCCACATAGAGCACCAGGCATTCCCATGAGGACCCAGCTGAGGCTCTGACCTTCACACAGGGGGTCCAGGCTTCTGCCTTGGTCAGAGTTCCCAGTCGTACCTGACATACTGCCTGTGCAATGTTGGGCACATTATACAGTCTCTCAGATCTTTAACTGTCTCTTCCATAACATAGGATTTCAATTTTACAGAGATTTGTAGGAAACAATTAGACTTCTTTAACACTAATGCCTTCTCTCCTCTTAAGGCCAAAATTAAATGTCCACATTTCTATTACAGGACACCTTCTGTGAAGAAGCCCTTCTGATGCAAGCATCAATTTCCTCACTCAATATCCACACAACAGTGTGAGAGCATCATTAAAACGGATTGAACCCTGGGTACCCTGGCTGGAGAGCCCACTCTATCTACTACTGACTCTTCCATCTGGAAGATGAAGGGTCCTTCCTGAGTTCCCCAAGGAGAGCCTGGGTCATTGCCTTATTTCACTCTGACGAGGTGTGTTTACGTGAAACTAAACGTGTGAGGGGAACTTCAACACCTCTGTCACAGTCTGAATGAGGACCCTCCCCAATTCATGTATTGAAGTCCTAGCCACCAATTCCATAGAATGTGACTGTGTTTGAAGACGAATATTAAAAGAGGAACCCAAGTTAAAAATAAAGCCATTAGGGTGGGCCCTAACACAACATGACTGGTCATCCTTATTATAAAAGGTGGAAACAGACAATGGACAAGTACAAAGGAGGATCCTGTGAATATGTAGGGAGAAGATGGCTCTCTTAAGACAGTTTAGGTGGCTACGAACAACAGAAATTTACTTTACCCCATTCTGGAGTCTGGGCAGCCCAAGATAGATACCAGTAGATTTAGTGTATGGTTGGGGACCTGCTTTAAGGACAATGCCTTTATTGCTGTGACCTCACATGCTGAAAGGGGCAAAGTTTCCCTCTGGAGCCTCTTCTAGATGGGCACTGATCCACTCATGAGGGCCCCACCCTCAGACCTAATCACCTCTCAAAGTCTCCACCTCCAGATACCATCAGTTTTGGGGTTAGAATTTCAACACATGCATTTTGGGGCATACACACTTTCGGATTCTTACAGCGACCATCTACAAGCTATGGAAAGAGGCCTCAGAAGAAATAAACCCCAATGAACCTCAATCTCAGACTTCTAAGCTCAGTAACTATGAGAAAGTAAATTTTTAAGTCATCCAGTCTGTTTGTTTCTTTTCTTTTAATGGTAGCCTTAACAAACTAAAATATCCTCCAAAGGATATTTTCAAGGTGAGCTACAGAGACACCACCTACCAGCTTGCTTGGGAAACACACCTGGGCTGAAACTTGCTGGCACATGGCCAGCTACTCTGCCTCTCTCGGAACTGCTGCAATGCCCCTCCTGGACTCCACGGAGCAGAAGACACAAGCAGTCAGATGTGGTCACAGCTCGATTTTCTGATCCCTCTAAGCACAGACTCTTGGCCGCTTTTCTCCCGATCACATGGGCAGGCCCTTCTTGCCTTTGCCTAGGTGTCCATGACATCATTCAACCCACCCTTCCTTCACCTTCCATCTACTTCCTTCAAGGTGTCAGTTTAGTCTTCTGGCAACAACTCTGATCATGTATGTCATACTCCTGCTCTAAAACCTTTCTTGGCTTCCCGTTTTTAAAAGGCGATGTCTAGCTTCATGTCTTGCCTTGATCTGCTACGGATCAGCACTAGTGGGCTCCACCATTCCATCCCTTTCTTTCTTTCTTTTTTTAATTAAATTTATTTATGTATTTATTCTACTTAGGTATACATGATAGCAGAATGCATTTTGATTCATTGTACCCAGATGGAGCACAGCTTTTCATTTCTCTGTATGTGATGTAGAATCACAACATATATGCAGTCATACATGAAGCTAGGGCTATGATGTCCATTTTATTCCACCATCTTTGCTGTCCCCATGCCCCCTCCCACCTCCCACCCCTGTAACCAAAATTCCTCCATTCTTCCCGTGTCCTCCCCCACATTACGGATTGGCATCCTCTTATCAGAGAGAACATTCAGCATTTGTTTTTTTGGGGATTGGCTTACTTCACTTAGCATGATATTCTCCAACTCCATCCACTTACCTGCAAAGGCCATAATTTTATTCTCTTTTATTGCTGAGTAATATTCCATTGTGTATATATACCACAGTTTCTTTATCCAGTCATCTATTGCAAGGCATCTAGGTTGGTTCCATAGTTTGGCTATTGTGACTTCAGCTGCTATAAACATTAATGTGGCTGCGTCACTGTAGCATGCTATTTTTAAGTCTTTTGGGTATAGACCGAGAAGTGGGATAGCTGGGTCAAATGGTGGTTCCATTCCAAGTTTTCTAAGGAAGCCATTCCATCCCTTTCTATACATATCATGAGTCCAACAGACACTACCTGCTTTCCCCACACCTTCCTCCTGCTTTCCTGCTCTTACCCCTTTACTCGCCGTGTTCCTGCATGTAGAATGCCTTGCTTCCGATTCCTATTGAATTCCCAAATGTAGCTCAAATTCTACCTCCTCCATGAAGCCTTTGCGTCTTCCCAACTGTTCTTTATCTCATCCTCTTCTCTAACCCCACTACACTGTCACTCATGGCTGCTAAGTTCTTTGCATCTTAAATTATAGTCATGTCTGTATGTGCTCCACCTCATGCCCCTCCTACATCTGCAGACCTACTGGGTGAGTTCTGGAAGGGAGGAAGCATGGTGGCTTAGGAAGGGAGAGGCCCATGGAGCCAGAGAACCTGTGTGTTCACCCTTGTCTCAGCCACAGTGGGATGAGTTAACCACAGTGGGATGGGGACCTTTACCTCTTATAGTCCAAGTGGCCGGCAGCAGGAGTTCAGGAAGTAATCCATGAGCAAATGGGCAAATCATGACATTTTTCTGAGCCTTAGCTTCCTTGTCAGTAAAATAGAGATAAAAATAATACAGGTAATAATATAAGCATACAGGACAATATTAGTGGGAAGTGTTTTGCAAAGAAGAAAGCTCTTAATAACCATTAGCTGGGTGTTCTATAAGACATCAGACTTGCCTCCATCAAGTAAGTCATGCATGCTCTATAAAGCCTTGGTACCCTACTAGACATTTTTGTGTTCCCCTCAGCTGGCTCTTTCTTCCTTCCTCCCCACCTTCCCTCCCTCCCTCCTTCCCCCCCTCCCTCTCTCCCTCTCTCTCTTCCCTCCTCCCTTCCTTCCCTCCCTCCCTCCTTCCTTCCTTCCTTCCTTCCTTCCTTCCTTCCTTCCTTCCTTCCTTCCTTCCTTCCTTCCTTCCTTCCTCTCTCTTTCTCTCTCTCTCTCTCTTTCTTTCTGCAGGCTCTTGCTAAGTTGCTGAGGCTGGTCTGGAACTTGCAATCCTCCTGCCTGAGTCCTCCAAGTCTCTAAAATTACAGGACTGCACCACCACACCCAGCCTCGCTAAAATTTCTAATTTAGCCATTAGTGAGTGCCTGGTGTGTTCAGCTACTCCACGAGGTGTTGTCCCTCACTTCATTCTCCCAATAGCCTTAGGAAGGAGGTGTGGATATTATTCCCATGTTACAGAAAACTCAGGCTTCTGATTTGTCCACTCTGGGTCCCTGTCTCTGCCATGTGGCCTCAGGAAGTCATTGAGACCCAGGGAGAGCTGAACTGGGCTGGAAGGAAAGGATCAGGAAGCTGAGCATGGATGGGTTAAATGGGAGCAGCACTTCCAGCTGGGTAGTCAGATCGATTTCCAGGATTCACTGGGGCTATGTTCTCCAGCTGGGCTGGACACAGTCCTGCATCTCAGCCTCCATGAGCCTGGCGGGTGAGTGTGAGGATTTGGAATTTCTGGGCCTGAGCTGGCAGCGATCTCCTTGAGCCAGGAGTGGAGTTTGCTCTGATGAGTAGATAATTAGGATGCTTCTTTCAGCTGGAGATAAAGTCCAGAGCCTCACTCCAGCCATTATCCTGCCAACCCTAATAGAGCCAGATTGATGGATACAGCGCGGAGGGAATTTGGAACATTCTTGTGCACACTATATCACACTCAATAACCGCCCGTGCACAATGTGGGACTTTTATAAGCCATTACAAAATCCATTTTGAAACATCTCTGGGTGCCACAGCCAGCTGCAAAGCATCTGAAGTATCCCTGACATTTGGGCTTTGGTGGAGCTTGTGAGAACACAGGGACTCGAGAGCCGATGCACCAGCCAGGAGAGCTCCATTGTAAGGGAAGCAGATGGTAAGCCTGCAAGCCCACCGTACATCTTACGCTGTACTCCGGCAAACGCACTAATCCTTCTTGTTAGACAAGAACAGAAACCCCCCAAATGCTTTCCATATGTCCCATTGTCTTCCTGGTCCTTTAATTCTACCTCAAAAGCCCCCAACTTAGCAACCTTCATATTAATGCTAAACATATTACATCAGTTCTAACATTGATATGTTTAATATGAATACAATTAAAGTTGCTTCAACATAATCCTGGTAAGATAAACAGCACTGCTATTATTATAAACATTCCTGCAAGATCTCTTGTAAAATATTATCAATACTAATAGAAGCCCCCTCCACACACCCCCAACACCCACCCAGATACTCGGGCTAAACAATGCCACTGCCTTCCTACTAATAACAAATATGTCCAGTGATTTAAACATCGGTGCATCCAATGTAAACACCATTATAGTTAATGTAAAACAGTCACCCAGCCCAGCAACTCTTCAACCAGCAAGCTGCCGAAGAGAAAGAACAGTTTCCTCAGCAAGAATGCATTACAGCCTGCTAGTGCCATTTGCAATAGATTACTTAAGCCCATAAAGAAATGAAAATTGCAGGCTCACTTTGAGCCAGAAATGATGAAATTGGAGAGCCCAGGCTTGGTACAGCATGGCAGACCAGCTTCTGCCCGCGGTCTGCAGGCCCCGTGCGGTTGGAACACACCCTCCTGGAGTCTTTGTGTGCACAGCACAATATCTCTGATACGTAGTGTCCCTTTGGTCCTGCTTTCAGTACATGGTTTCCACACATGTGGGCATGGAGCCTAAGGCTGGCCTGTTCAGAGCTGATGTGCTTACCAGACTGGGCATATCTAAGTGCGTGCATGTGGGGAGATTTCTCTCCATAATGGCCTTGCCTGACCAGCCCAGCAAAGAATGATGCTGTGTTTTCCACCTTCCCCTGTGGAGGTTTTTCTTTCTTTTTCAGATTATGGAGAAGGTCAGGGTTTTGGGAAGAGACCTAGATGCTTCATTCAGCAGGATTCTATTTTGTTTGTTTGATTCTTTCCTCACTGAGGCCTCTGAAACAAGCAGATAGATACCCACACCACAGCCCTGGCCTCATTCACAACAAGCTCTTGTTTCTTCTCTCCTGTCTTCCTCTTGCTATCTACTTCCTTGATTTATTGGTTCCTAATCCCCTGTGTGCATCTCTCATTTCTGGAAACTTCTTGGGTGTGGTTCCAATATTCCATATTCACTTTTTTTTAAAAGTTCATCAAGGCCACTCCTGCTAAATAACCAAGTTCACCAAACTCTAGTTTGGGGGATCTCTACAAGGTGGTCCCTATAAGAAACAGTCAACCCTCACCTGATTGCAGAAGTTCTCCATGCGACACTGTGAACCAGTTCTGACTTCTCACTGCCCCCCAGGAGTGTCCCTAGGAAATTTCCAAAGAAGGGTCATGCCCTTTGGGGCTGGCTATATGACATTTACTAAATTTCCATTGTGATTAAGAGGAAGGGAAAAGAAATTCCAAATTATTTCTCCCCCAATTTTGTTAATCCAAATGAATCACCTCTATCTTAAATAATTTTTATGAAAAAAGTAAGTACTTTTTTCTCTTGATGACAGAACATTTCCATACTCCAAGGAAGATGATCTTCTTGGGGTGACTGTGAGAAAAAGCATCTATACGTGCCCTTCAAAAATATCTCACCTTGGGGTGTTCACCTGGCATATAGAGTCCAGTGACATTTGGGGCTTTCAATTGTTGACTTTGGAACTAGATAATTGTTTGTGGTGGTGGTTGAAAAATGAACAGAGTCAAGCTCAGATGCAAGTTCTTGTTTCCTTTGCTTAACTGCCTGTGTCTTCTTAGGAAAGGAGCTCAATCCATCTGAGACTCGGTTCCCTCGCTTGTATAGTGGGACTGGTGCTATCTATGCACCAGGGGTTTGGGGAAACCACCTAGGCCTTATATATGTAAATTTATGATGTCAATTTATGGCAGCTGTGGTTCTCATTTGGGTCCCACATCAAGCACCTCCTCCTTGAATGAGCCTGAACAGGGTGTTCTCATTTCCCCAGAGTCTGGAAAGATGGAGGGTTGGAATTCTAGTCCAGCTAAACATCAAATTATTAATGCCAGGCAACTCTTTCCTAATAAAACCCAAAACCATGTAAACACTGGTATAGCTTTCAATTTGTAGTCAGATTAGACGCCAGGAGCGTTTGGTTCCATTTTATTTTATTTTATTTTTTTAAGTGAAATCTTTACAGTGGATTTGAAAGCAAGCTATTTTCTGCCTCTCTAGAGAAGTGTAAGTTTTGGAAAATGACTTTCTTTGGAATGTTTCAACTTCAATCAGGGCGGATGGGAGAAGAAAATAATAAAAAAAAAAAGTTGGTCAACTCACATGATAGAATTTCTGGACCTGGATTCAGCATCTCATTTAGGAAGTACCCTATGGAGAGAAATATGCACAGAAAGGAGCCCTTGAGTCATTCTAAAAGCTATTTTATGTCCTTGGAAAAGCAGGTGTTTATACTCATATTCCCCGAATGTTCTGTGTTAAGTATTGCATACTGCAAGTGCTGTCCCCCCAAAATCTTTCCAGTAAAGAAAGCTTCCTACCGGGGAGGGAGACTGATTCTTCACCGCCACCCTCACATCTGTGAAGTATAGAATTTGCATCATTCCTGATTCTTCTGTTACCAATAATGGCAGAATTTCCTACCCTAGATCCATCGAGAATCTCCTATCGAACCCTAGGGATCCAGGGATGGATGGTCGAGTTTCCTCCCCCTCCCATCCTGGCAGGAAGAGTGGGAGGACAGACCTTGAAGGAAGCTGAGCCTGTGCTTCTTTTTTCCTGTGACAAGGAATTAGGTCTCAGAGGGCTGCCTGGAGTAGTGAAGTTGTTCTCATTCCTGAACTTTTGGGGACAACTGAGCTCTGAGCTTCATCCAGAGCGCAGAGATCAAGGTGCAGAGGTTCCTGTCACATCCTGAGGCCTGAGGCCAAACCGTGTGTGTCCAATAGCATGTTAGCAAGCATGCCAGCATTCCCTCCACAGGTATCTTGGAGAGATGTTCTGGAGTTGGACAAACCCAGACCATTTTATGTTGTCGTTTCCACTGGTTCTGGTCGAGGACTTTAATTCCTCTCATTCCAATGGTAGGTGACTCCATCTTGATTCACCAGTTCCTGGAAATCTCCTCAGCAGGCCCTCAGGCAGTTTCAACCACTGTCTCTGCTCACAGAGGGCCCCCTGATCCCAGCAGAGGGTGCTTTCTTCCACTTCCTGTTATCCTGAGCATCTTCCTTACAACATTTGACAGGTGGCTCATCTGTCTTTGTGCATCTCCACGTGTCTGTGGGCAGCTGAAGCCAGAGAAGGTGAGCAGTAAATTCTTGGCTGAAGAGAGTGGTGTCAGGCGGTGGCATCTTACACTTGCAAACAAGTATACGACAGTGTGTGAGCTTAGCAGATGTGTAAAATTGAAGTGGTCACGAATGAAAAGCATCCTCCAGTTGCTTTTCTGTAACAAGGTCACTGGGGCATACAAGCCCATGGTCAGCAGTGTGCTAAGGAGTGTGTCCCCACGGCAAAGCAGGGCTTCTCTGATTCTGCATTCGTTACTGTCTACCCACCTCTGTGCAGGACCTAACAGAACCGGCATTGCTATGATTTGGGAAGATCATCTCCCAACCACTGGTGGGAAAGGCAGCAAAGAAAGGACCATCAAGTGAAAACACAGAGCCCCAAGCCAAGAGGTGCATTGTCCCTTAGCTCTCCCGCAGGAAGGGCAAAGCTGATTCACTGGCCAGGATTCCCAGGAAACAGGCTGGGAGATTGACAGTGAGTGGCAGTACCACCTCAGCAATGCCCACCACCTTGCCATTCCCAGAAGTGGAACCCACGGGGCAATGGAAAGGCAGAGGTCTTTTAAAGCTGGTCCTGGAAGAACATCCAGAGACATTATCTGGAGAAACTCAGTGGTTCCACTTGACCTTAAGTCCAACCAAGGTCAGGAATCAACTTGTGCAAAATAAAATTTTGTAGGGATATTGGTCTCCTGGCTTTGCTTCCTCTTAGCAACATACCCCTGAGTACACACGCTGGAAAGACTGTATCTCTTTATATTAATTCTTAAGTGTGTGGATGAAGAACTAGGAAGCCATAGAAAGCTTTTTACGAGGAAGGTTGAATTCACACTGTGGAACGAAAATGGAAAAAGGTTTGCTTAGAACAAACTCCTATATAGCAATTGGTATATGCCAAGAGCTTTCCGAAGGGCTTTACAAATATTGACTCCTTTCTTCCTGTCAAAAGACAAAATCACAATAAATTTAAAGGTCTTAATTGGCTTTATTTGTGATTCTACAATTGATCAGCACTCCATTCCATAAAATAGAATAAATGTTCCAATGAGCTAAGTATAAGAGGTTGGTTTGGTAGAGAAGGGCTGGAAGAACAAGAAAGAAAGAACAAACAACAGATGAGTTATTTTAAAGATACTTTCCTTGTAAGGTGGGGACAGGGAAAGAACAACAGAAAAATAACTGATTGGTGAACATCGGGTCACTTTTTGTAAAGATGAAGGCAGAAACTGGCTTGTTGGGAAACTTGGCTATTATCTCTCCTGATTTCCCTAAAGGCCAGAAAACAACTTAGTTTCAGCTTGGTGACATGGAACTTTAAGTATGAGTGACTCCATTTGATTTTTAGTCTAGTCTTTTGGAGCCCAATGCAGGGCTTTCGTCCAAAACAATGGGATCCTATAAGCTTTATTTAATAATCTTCAAAACATCCCTGTAAGATATGCACTATCATTATCATCATCTTAAAGATGAGAAAACTGAGGCAGGGATGCTTCATCACACACATAGCAGACGCATGCGTATTTTTAAAAATCATGAAAAAATACTATTTTCTGAATTTGTCATTGGTAAGGGCTTTGTAAAAAGCCTTAATCAGGTAAGATTGTGTGTTTTTATAAGTTAATACAGGTGTGCAGCTTTACATCTTTGTCATGGGAAGCTGGTTGTCCCTTTCCTGCGGAGCTCATAGCTCCTATTACCTGGAGACCATACCACCTTTATGTTAGGATCTTTATTACTAACTTCTGAAAACTGTCAGCTTGCTAATAATGCCTCTGCTCACAATTTACTCTAAATACTAGATCAGTTATGAATAGTATTTGTCTTAGTCCATTTGGGTTTTTTTTGTTGTTGGTATTAGGAATTGAACCCACATCCTTAATCACTGAGCTACATCCCCAACCATTTTTATTTTATTTTTTAATTTTGAGACACGGTCTTGCTCAGTTGCTCAGGGCTTCACTAAGTTGCTGAGGCTGACTTTGAACCCACAATCCTCCTGTCTTAGCCTCCTGAGTTGCTGGGATTACAGGAGCGTGCCACAGCACCTGGCAGTGCATTTGGGTTTCTATAGCCAAAGACCACAGCCTGGGTGGATTAGGAGCAACAGAAACTTATTTCTAGCAGTTCTGAAGACGGGGAAAGTCCAAGATGAAGACACCAGCAGAACTGATGTCTGCTGAGACCCCGCTTCCTTTCTGTTTCCTAGATGGCGCCTCCTTGCTGTGGGCTCGCATGGCAGAAGAGAAGGAGCATCTCTCTGGGGTCTCTTTAAAAGGGCACAAATCCCCTTCTGAGGGCTCCACCCTCGTGGCCTAATCATTTCGCAAAGGTCTCCCCTCATACCGTCACATTGGGGATTAGGATTTCAACATACAAATTTCAAGGGCAATACGCACTCTGCCTGTTGCCCTGTTTGTGAGCTCTGTTTTCTCCCAGGGCTCTGAGAAAGTATCTACTGCAGACTGTGCTCTGATACAGAATGGCTCTTTTTCTTGTGCTGTCATAACTTTGGAATTTTACGATTTTCTCCAGTCGTGACACTCTGTGTTCTCTGGCCGGCTGCCTCGGCCTTACACGTGCTGTGGGTGTGGTGGGGTGAGGTGGCTCTTGCCTCGGTGTGGCCACCTCCTCTGTGGGTCTGCAGCCAGACATCTGCAGCGAGCCTGGACCATGACATGCAGAATATGAGGTGGGTGCTGAGCCAAGGACTGTGAGCAGAGTGGGAACTCGGGGTACCTCTGTGCTTTGCCTGTCAGCCATTGTATCTGATCAGGGCTGGCTTCTGAATGTGACAGCTTCTGCTTCACCTTGGCCTGCCATATCCCCTGCAAGTTGCTCTTTTGGTGGCATTTCTCCTGGAACCATATACACAGTGAAAGAGATTCTGGGAAATCTAGTTCCGGCTTACCTAAACTGGCAAAGCAGAATAAAACACATCATTGTGCTCCTTTAAGGTTTTTCTGTTGGCTGTTATGGAAGAAAGTGATGCATAAGTAAATAATCAGAATGCCACTAGCTGAGCATGACATTGGAGCAAGAGGGGTTGGATGGATGATTTTAAGAGACCTTCTTCAGCTAAGATGGCTTGATGATTGACAGGCATGGCTTCTACCCCCACCCCTCTGAGAGTGCGACCATTGGCTAAAATACTCTTCCCTGAAAAATGCCGGGATGAGCACAGCCAATGCCTGCCTCCCCTCCTGAGAGTTAGTGAGAAAATTACCTTCATCCTCTGAGTCCTGAACAGAGTGACCCGTATGTAGGTCTGTCTATGAAGGTATATGCCAGCTTTCATGCCAGGTCATGAGCTCTGATTTACATTCAGTAGAATAAAGAAATACTTACCAAATGGATAATAGTTCAGTGTTGCAGTTATGAATATCAAATTTACAAAGCTGACCTTTTCTTGTATTCTTACTGCTTCTATGATAGGTGTAAAAGTGGCAGCTTTGGTCTTTGTGTTGGAGGGGAATAAACACCTGTAGATCTTAAAGCCAGGTGTTGTTGTGCAGAACATGCTAAAAGACTGCTGGCATAATAACAGAGGCCTCAATAAATTAAAGTGGCTTCAAGGATGTCCCTTGGTGGGCTCAGTGTGTGCCTTCCCTGTGAGGCTTGTGTTGATTTTCACTGCTGTAGAAATGATATGATTAAAGTCCTTTTGCCTGATGCCAGAATGGCACCTTGCCCCTGCCCTCTGTCCCTATAAGGGCCTGTACAGGTGGAGAAGAGAGGTTTTACACTGGACTCAGCTGTCCTGTTGATTATTATCCTAGATAGGAATTTTAAATTATTCAAATAAGAATGTTTTTGTAAACCAAAGTAACTGGAAGGCTTATATCCAGGAATGCCTGGAAAAGTTATGGAACCAATCCGAGTCTCCCCTCCCAAGAGTTAGAGAAAGAGCTTCTCAGTGAGGCCTGTTCATGGAGAGTGGTCAGGAGGAACAAAATTCTTTTCTGTTTCCATTCTCTAGAATCTGCTTGGCAAATAAAACGTTTTCCTTATCTATAGTGCTTTGCCCATTTAGCACAAAGTGGTGGGGGGATAATGACTTCCTGAGCCAAGGACAAAATCCAAGGCAGAGCACTGACCAGCCTGACTAGACTTGTTGCTTGACTAGACGGCACTTGACAGCTTAGGTGCCAATGAGAATAAGCACTGTGTGCCTGTGGCTTGCTTGTCATGCTTTCTCATCAGGGTCTTCATTTAAATGGCAAAGGCAAGAACTTTGGGAAGATGACAGGAAGTGAGATCCTTGGAGGATTCATTCATACCACCTTTAGAGATAGGTCCACTTCGTCCAAGGCAGAAAGCCCCGGTCACTGGGCAGGGTGGGCAGGAGGGCTGAGCCACGGCCCCTCCAAAGAGCAAGGTTTGCATGGGTTGGGTGTTTTGGGAGGGCTCGCAGTGAGTGTGCACTGGCTGTCGACTTTGGTTCTGTGCAGTGTGATTTCGCACCTTCCTGTGTCTCATTTTCTCTAACAGGTGGGGCTAGAGCAACAGGAATTGAGACAGAGCCTGTGACAGGCACTCAGACACGACCCTTCTCATCTTCACTAATTTGCCTTCTAAATTTCCTGCAGGGCTGTCTTTATCTTCCAGGGCCATGGCTCTCCTCCATGGCTCCTCTTCTCACTCTCTTCTAACCAGCTTCCCCCTTATCTTGATTTCCATGCCTGGCCTGTCTGGGGAACTCACCTCCCTAGGTGGTTGACTCCTCCTCTTCCCCTTCCCTTTCCTTTCCCTTCCCTTGTGACTCTCTCCCTAGCATCAGATTCTTCTCTCTCCCTGTCTTCCAACACTTTCTTTTTGGTCTCTCTTTCTACACCCTCCTCCTTCTCTCTCTCTCCTTTTCTCTGCTGCCATGTGACTCTGCACATTTTGACAGAGGTACTCTGCACAGACACTCTCCCTCCATTCTGGTCCCAGTGGGACACCAGGCCCATTGCCAGTAGGAGAGTCCATAATAAAGACAGGAAGAGGAACCAGGCTGAGTGGCTGCTGACCCTCTAGAGAGCAGAATCACCTTGGGAATCCATGACTTTGTATTCTTTCATGCCCAGTTTTATCAGAGCGTGACCTGCCTTGTTGGGGAAGATGACTTCTGTCTCTGGTACTTAATTAATTGACACGCAAACAAAAATAAAATACTAATCCTAAAACCAAAAACAAAGACAGCGCTTCAACATCTCCATCCCCCAGGCTAGGAAAAAATGATCCTTGCATTCTGGCGTCTCTCTCTCTCTCTCTCTCTCCTTCCTGCCCCCTGGGTTTAGCTGATGTTTTCTTGGAAGAGGGAATGGCCCTTTGTTGAACATGAGCCAGGAGACAGGTCATTTGGGAAAGCTGGTGACCAGGACTGTTGCTTCCATGTCTAATTCTCTTTGTTCAGTATTTGCCATAGAAACATTGCAAATATTGATTGCAATTCACATAAACTTATATGTGTAGGTACAGAGATAAGAGGGATTTCCCTGTTGCCTCTCTGGCAAGGTGAGTTGGGTGTTGTAAGGATTAAAAGTAATGACAGATGATGAAAGTTTGGCATATTATCTGGCACAGAGGGGAGCTTCAGAGATGCTGGTTTTCTTTCCCTTAAATTGTAGAAATAATGAGGAATCACAACCCATGAGCTTGCGGCATCTTCAAGGTGGGATGGGCCTCTCCATGCAAAAATCACCTCTCCTGGGATGGCCAACCCCAGTGTGTGAATCATGCCTTCAGTGACTTGACTTACTGATTCCTCACTTTCTTGTCATCTGAAAGGAAGCATAATACAATGGAAATATTAGAGAGACAGACATGCATGGAGGAAATCTGCATGTGTTTCTGGCTAAGTCATTTTTCTGTGTCTCAGGTTTTCATCAGTATCATGGGGATATCCATGAGGTAAGGCAAATGCTGAGTACCACACTTGGCCCATAATAAATTACTAATTTTTTTCCTTTCCTGAATATGCTGTTCTGGGTATGGATCATTTTGCTCAGATCACTTAAAAATGTGGTTTGGCTATATAGGCGGCCACTTGCAGAGTCTGCATTGGGAAACCAGCATTGGACATCATTTGATTCCCTCATTCTGGACACGCTATCCCACCTAACACAAGTTATCTTTATTGGGGAAATGGGGTACTGGGGATTGAACCCAGGAGCATTCTACCTTTTTAGTTTTTGAGTTGCCTAGACTGGCTTTGTACTTGCTTTCTTCCTGCCTTGACCTCCTGAGTATCTGGGATTATAGCAGTGTGCCACTGCACCCAGAAACAAGTTACCTTTGAACTCTTTTGTGTAGATCCCTTTTGTTAGATTCAGATCTGTCCATCTCAGAATGTAATATTCCAAGCACAGTCTGCATTCGCCATTCTCTTTTTCCTTCATGAAGCCATTGGGGTGGCTGGGGAAATCACCAGTGTTCATATGGCAATTAGAATTCCAAGCTTCTGGGTCCTTCAATATAATCAGCAAACAGTAGAAAAATCACAGCCATAGATCAAACAGAAACAGCCAAGGACAATATGATCATCCTTTTCCATATTTTCCTTTACACTTGTAGACTTATTTGGCACCTATACAGGACATAGCAGCTGCAGTAAGTTTAAGAAAGAAAAGTTCACAGAAAAATGCAGCTTTGAGAACATTCTATTCACTGACTTCATTTCTTCTGTAGTTGGAGAAAAAATGTCCGGGATTTAGCCACAGCTCTTGAATATCTAGATTCTCTTAATACCAGTTCTTTAGAAAAAAAATCAGAATAAATTGGCCATGGTGGGCAAATTTACACCACAGAAATGGGTAGACACTATAAGATGATGCTTTTTTTCCTTGAGAGCCACTAGTTGACAGTTAATCAATGTGTCATTTCGATTTTAGTTTTGTAGTTATCTTTAGGTTCTAGGAATCCAGTTTTCCATCAAATGGAGTTTGAAGAATCAAATTTGAAAAGGTATAGAAAATTATAAGAGAGAGGGCACTACTTTCAGATGTAGTCTGGTAGAGAGGAACAAACACAAATTTGGGGATGAGACAGATCTTGTTTCAAATATTGGTTCCACAAAGCTATTATCTTTGGCATCAGAGTCAAGTCACCAAACTTCCCTAAATCTCAGTTTCTTTAGTGGAAATGAGAAAATCATACCTACCTCAAAGCATTGTTGGGCACATAAAATACTATATTGATATACATGACACATAAAGTATAAAACCAACAAATACAAGTTATGATAAGTATAAATCCTGGGCTGAGGCTGGGGCTCAGCAGTGGCAGAGTGCTCGCCTTGCACATGTGAGGCACTGGGTTCGATCCTCAGCACCACATTAAAAAATAAATAAAATAAAGATATTGTGTCCATCTATCACTAAAAAATATTTTTTAAAAAGTATAAATCCCTGAGGTGATTGACAACATACTCCAGCTAAATAAATAGATCTATTATATTTTACCACACCCTACAAATAGGTTATACCTACCTTATATTAGGGCTGCATCTGTAATACTAAGAGCAACAATGATTAATACAGTCAATAAGAATAAGACTTCCAATTCCTATTCTCTTGCTCAGGGGTGTTTATATACTAAGAATCAAGGTGCAGGCCCACTTATATCAAGACCCTGGACATTCTTTGAATAATTTTTCTGTATTTCACAAGATGTTTATTCAAGAAGTATTTATTGAGCTTCTTCCTTGCTGCTAGTAATAATAATACTTTTTGTTCCCATAGTTCTTAAGAGTTTACAGAGCAAATGCATGATTTTATGAAAACTTCCTAACAGTGAAAGGAATTAGATATTGTAATTCCCATTTTAGAAATGACGAAACTGGGGCTCAGAGAAGAGAAACCACTTTCTCAAGGCAGCCCAGGTGGTACAAGGGCTGTGCTATCAATCATTCCTCTGAATTTAATAAGGACAAGTGTGTCTGTTTATCCTGTAAAAAAAAATCACTTGATTGGCTAGTCCAACTGTATTAATTAATTTGTAATGGGGCTCAACACCCACACAGTATAGTTGCTGTTCACAAGAGGACTTCACAAAATGATTTTCCATGTATTACCTCAAGTTTTTTTTTCCCAGTGGGACCAAACCCAGGTCCTCATGCATGCTAGGGTAGAACACTACCACCAAGTTACAATCTCATTCTTTTGTATTATCTTAATTGACTCTCACAAGAATCTATAAAGTATAAGAAGGAAACACATTGTTAAGAAGTAAGAAAAGACATTAATTGGACATATGATGTGTACCTAGCCTCAGTCCTGTAAATTAAACTTGGATTTCAGGAGCAAAGTGGAAGCTCATGTGAGACACACAAGAAAAAAAGAGAAAACAGGGAAATGAGACTAAGGAAGAAGAAAAACAAATATAAGATGACCATTTACTTGCTGTCCATAGTTTCTCAAGAAAGTACAAATAGGCTGCCTGGTCACGTGGGAAATCTCAGAAAGACCTAAAGAACCACTGTGACTTGGTCCATTTTCTTCTTTCTTAGGAATGAAGGACAAAAATCCATCTCAAGAGCATTCTCCAAATTTCAGGTTGAGTTATTTAGCTCCTTTCCAGACAGCTACTGGAGAAGGCCAGAGACTCCTCAGGTTGGGTTAGCTGGTCCTAGACGTTGCAGTCTTAGCAGCTCTTATTGAGCAGGCACAAGATAAATCATGCCAAGGCATGACCCTTGCTATAGAGTACACACCTCAATGATTGGTATTGGTAGGCACCCTGAGGGGTGGCAGTCAGGGGACCTTTGTGTCCATGAATATAGTGTGAACCTTAGCTGGATGTGAGCAGAGATGAGCAGATCTGGGATGGGCCATAGAATAGGTTGGAAACCCATAAAGTGTCTCATTTCATCTGTACCCTACTCCTGAAGGACAGACATTTCCTCTTTGCATTTTTTTCCTCAAGGGATTCATGAGGGGGGGGAGTAAAAGTTGAGAAGGAGATGAAGTTCTGATTTACATGTCTGCTAACTCTGTGCTCTTTCCATTTGACTTAGTAAAGTTATTTGTTATACCTTATTACTTCAGTTTTTTACACAAAGAAAATATGGTAATTGAGCAGATTTATTTAATTCATATACCAAATAATCAAAAAACGAGATAAGTCCATCACAAAAGCTGGTCTGAGAAGACAGAGGATCTGAGATTCCAGCTTTCCCCTGAGCCTCTGTGGGACTCGGGGCCTAGCTATGGTCTTGGCTGAAGGGGCCTTGTGTGCCTTTGCTGTGAGCACTGAGGTCCCAGCTTCTCCTGGGGCTGTATTCATTCCTTTCCCTTCCTAAGCTGTGTCTGTCTGTGCTCCCTCTCTGGAGCACCAATGTCCTCCACCTGGGATCCTTCAGACCATACACTTCTTATATTCCAGAATTATCACTAAAGAATACAAATGATGCTTTTGACAAAAAAATCTTCCTGCTTTTCTAAAAAATAAAGTTGAAGCCATTGAGCCTGGAGTTCAAGGCCCTTCATGATAGAGCTGCTGCTTACCCTTCTCTTCTCATTTCAGAATCCTTCCACTCTGCACTTACACCTGAATGCAGAGACAGAAAACCTCACATACGTTCATGCTTCTGTGCCTCTTTTCATGATGTTTCTTCAGTTTGAAATACCTTTTACCTTTGTCCTTTGAAAATGTCTGTTGATTCATCAAATCCTTCCTCAAAGGCTTCCTGTTCTGAAAAGCCATCGCTAGCTCCCTTGCTCAATCAAAACAAAAGGTTCAGATATTTGTACTTTGCTAAGGCTTTATTAATACCCCTCCTGGCATCAGTGGTCACATAATTTCACCTACATGTTTGTTCACTGTAGGTGTGCTTTTCTCCTTCTACTTGGTGCAAAGACTACAATTTATTCAAGTCAATGCCTGTGGCATTTAGTATAGAACTTGGGTCAGTTGGGGCTCATGACCTGTTGATGTGATTTAAGTCTCTAGATTCACCCTTGAGTGGCCAAGACTGAACTTCAAAATTAAAAGCAGATGCTCATGAATAGCCATTGCTTTTCATTTTGGTTTCTGGCACTCGGTACACATTCTAAAAACCAGACCTCCTGAATGGTGATTCCAGTATCGGCCTATCATTTGATATATTTTTTACCCCATAGACCCTAGATCCACTGCAGATACAATTTTGTGTCTCAGGTGGTCACTTTTCAAACCTAAAACTACATAGAAGTTTCCTCAAATATTTGGCTTAACTTATAAAGGGTATAAGATCATGAGATCAGGCAAAAAACACAACACAATCAAAAACTACTCAGGAGAATAAATGGAACAATCTCAAAGCTTATACAAAATTGGGAGACATTCTAGTTCTGTCAGTCACAATGGAGTGACCTTGTTGAACACCTGGGGATTCAATTGCTTAGCAATAGGTACAATGGACAGGAATGAAGAAATGGAAATATTCCATTGCAAGATTATTACATTAAACATGAAATAATATTTTTTCAAATATACACTGTAACATATTAAGATAAAGACTTATATTCTAGGGGCTGAGTATTTGGCTCAGTGGTAAACAGTTGCCTAGCATGTGCAAAGCCCTGGCTCTTATTATCAGGACTACAAAAACAAAAATCAAACAAACCAATAAAAAACTTATATCTTAGAGCAACTATTAAAATTTAAGCAAGTGGAAGGGTTAAAATGTAACACTAAAGATACTAAATTAACACTTCCCTCCAAAAAAGGCAGAAAAAGAGAAAAGGGACATAAATCAGATGGGACACATAGAAACAAATAACAAGATGGCATATGCAAACTTAAGCATATTGATAATTGAATTAGATACATATGGTATGACTATTTCAACTAAACAAAAAACAAGTCACAAGACATAAAAGAGCAAGATGCAATAATGTGCTATCTTCGAGAAACACATTTTAAATATGAATACACATAGTTAAAAAGTAAGAGGATGGGAATAAAATACCATGCAAACTCTTAAGTATGAAAAGTCACATTAACTATTTAATATAAAGAATATTGCCAGCAATTAAGAATGTTTCATAGTGATGAAACTGTAAATTTTTCAAGAAAATCTAACATTTGCAAATGTATATGAGCCTAATCATAAAACTACCTGAAAGGGAAAAAAAAATCACGGAATTGGAAAAAGGAACTAAATAAATCCAAATTATGATTGCAGCATTGAATACTTCTACATAATTGGCAAATATATATGGAAAGAAATAATTTATATTATAAACACGAATGACACTGTAAGCCAATTGTATATAGTTGAAACTCAAAACATCATGCCCAACAAAAAATAATCCTCATTTCTTTCAAGTACACATGGAACATTCACTAATATAGATTGTATTTTGTGCAATAAAATCAGTCTCAACAAATAAAAAATGACTTCAGTGCAATAGAGTCTTTTATGACCTTAATAAAATTAAATTAGCAACCAGTAATAGGACTATATACATAGGAAATACTCCGATTGTTAAAAAGTAAACAACAAATTTCTAGATAACTCACAGGTCAAAAAGTAACAGGGAAAATTAGAAAAAATTAGAAAATAGATGGAACTAAAGTCTAATTAAAATAAATATTTGATGCAGTTAAAGCAACACATATAGGTAAATTGATAGCTTTAAATGTTTATATTGATAAAAAGAAAAGCCTGTCAGTGCTGTGAAAATTTTCAGATTTATTTCTTATTTGCAAGCTAATGAATTAGCTGCCACAGTTTCATGAATGCTGGCAGAAGACATGAGACTCCTGGGCCAGAGATAAAGGACTTAATTATATACCACAAAAACAGTAGTCATAGTATTAGTTAGTATTCATGCTGATTCCTTGAGTCCCAGTTCCCACAGAGTGAAAAAACGAAGGCCAGATGACATGTAAGCAAGCTGTGGTTGCATTACACAAGAACCTCAGGTTCGGGTAACATGGATCTTTTATAATGGATGATAGCCTATATGACTTTACTCAGGAGGGAAACATTATGTTGATTATATTTGATGATAAACATGCCTGCCTTTTG
The DNA here is from genome assembly GCA_028644305.1 of Xerus rutilus. Lineage (NCBI taxonomy): Eukaryota > Metazoa > Chordata > Mammalia > Rodentia > Sciuridae > Xerus > Xerus rutilus. The sequence goes on from CM053399.1 coordinate 161,729,528, forward strand.
CTCTGGCAGGACAACTTCATTCCCCTTTTCAATGTAACATAACATATTCATAGGTACTGGGGATTATTAGGGTGTTGTTATTTTGGGGGAACCCATCATTCTGTCTCCCATTCACATGTTACTCCAAATGGAACAAGAAGATACAGAAAATATAAACAGCTCTACATCAACTATAACATTTGAATTAGATATCAAACATTTGTCTGAAAAGAACCATCAGAGTATAAGTGGTTTTTCCAGCAAATTCCATCAAAATATCAAGGAATAAATTTTACCAATTCTATAAAATGTTTCATAAAAGAGAAGTGGAAGAAGACATTATGACTTATAAGTCCAACATTGTCTTGATACCAAAACCAGACAAAGATATTATGAAGTAAGAGACTAGTATCTAGGGTGACCAACTCTCTGATTTTGTGTTTGACTACACCAGTTTTAGCACTGAAAATTCCATGTTCTAGGAAATTCCTCAGCATCAGATATCCTACATGTTATCCTATAAAAAATACCATAATGATCAGAGATACAACAATTCTTTGCAAATATTAGGGTTTTAAATCTAACAATATGCAACAAATCAGTATAATATGTCCCAGGAGTTTTTATTTCAGGAATATAAGATTGGGTCAATGTTAAAAAAGAAATCAAGCAATGACATTTAACATATTCACAAGATAAAGGATAAAAACCCTATGATTTTCTCTATGGATATAGAAAACATGCTTGGCAAAATTCAAAACTTATTTATGATTAAAAAAACCCAAACATCTCAGAAAACTTGGACTAGAAGATGCTTTCCTCAATGTGTTAGGGATTCTATATAAAAGCCTACCACTTAGATCATAATAATGGTGGAAGGTTAATTATATTCTCTTTACAGATCAAGTGCCAGGCAAGGACACCACCACCACTTGTTCAACCTTGTGCTGGCAGTCTTTTATAATTACATAACAAATAACTATAAGAATAAACACAACAGTAAATATAACAAACTGCATGACTTCTATATAGAAACTACCAAGCATTGTTTGTACAAATTAAAGAAATCCCCTCAAACACTTTTCAAAAATTTTTGATTAAAATGTAACAATTGTACATATTTCTGGGATACACCGTGATATTTCAATAGATACAATATATGATGATTAAATCGTGGTAATTAACATTCCCATCTCCTTATCAGTGCTTTGTGTTAAGGGGAGAAATTTTTTTTTAAAAATAAAAAGATGCATCGTGTTCACTGTTTGGAAGAGTTGATACAGGATTTCAGTTCTCCCAAAACTGACCTATTGATGCATTGTAGTTACAATAAAAGTATCAGGCTTAATTTTTTTTTAATTCTAAGATTTATTCAAAAATGCAAAGACCAAAGACCTAGTTTAGTCAAAATAATTTTAAGAAAGATGAACAAAGTTGAAATCCTATCTGATTTCAAGATTTAATACACAGTTATTATAACAGTACAGTAATAACATAGTAATAAACAAGCAGGTCAGTGGAATGGACTGGGCAGTCCCGAATATATGGTTGACTGATTTTCAACAAAGGGACCCTGGTAATCAGTGGGGAAGAGGATAATCTCCATAAAGTGCACTGAAACAATGGAAAAATCATATGGAAAAATAAATAAAAAGATCCTTGATTCTTGCCTCACAGAACCAACAAAAATTAATTTGAAATGTATCATATACTCGAAAGAGGTAAGTAATACTATAAGTTTTCTAGAAAAAAACATGAGAAAAATCCTGTTCCAACTTGTTTTGGGCAAAAATTTCTCAGAACACAAAGAGTATTAGCCATAAGGAACAAAATGAAAAACATTACTTCACCAAAATCAAATTCTTTTAATCTTTACAAGATTATGTTTAGAAAATGAAAAGGCAAACCACACACTAGAAAAAAATTATGCAACATGTATCAAACAAAGGGCCTATGTCCAAAATTAGGGTTCTACAGAGAACCAGAACCAATTATATGTGTGTACACATACACACACACACACATGTGGATAGTGTATGAATATACATGAAATATTTATGTATCTTTATGAAATTTATTATGAGGAATTGGTTTGTGATTATAGAGGCGGAGTTGTCTGCTTTGCTCTCTGAGTTGGAGACCCAGGAAAACTCGTGGTGTAGTTCAGTCCAAGTCTGAAGGCTTGAGAATCAAAGGAACAGATGATGTAAGTTTCAGCCCAAAGGCAGCCCAGTTCAAGTAATTTAACAAAGTAAACTCTTTATCAACCTTTTGTTCTATTTAAGTGCTCAATGGATTGGATAGTGCCTGCCCACACTGGGGCAATGTAGTTTATGGAGTTTGTGAATTCAAATATTAATCTAAACAGAAAACATTCTCACAGAAGTAGACACTCCGAAATGATGTTTGTTCAAGTATCAGGGTATTCCATGATCTAGTCAAATTCACATATAAAATTAACCATCACATTCAGAATATGTGTATGTCTATCTCTCTTCTTTCCTTCTTTCCTTCCTTCCTTCCTTCCTTCCTTTCTTCCTTCTTTCCCTCCCTCCCTCCTTTTTTCCTTCCTTCTTTATACTCTTTCTAAATTATAACTAAGTAGTAAGAAGATACACAGCTCCAACTTAAAAAATGCACGAAATTAAACAGGCACTTCATACAAGAAGCTATAAGAACCACAAATAAGCACATTAACATTAATCATAAGAGAATTGCATATTAAAATTTTGATGAAATAGCACTACATATCCACAATGATGGATAAAAATAAAAGGGCCTATAATATTAGCAGTTGGTGAGGTTCCAGAGCAATCAGAATTCCCACACAGTGCTGGTAGGAATGTAAAATGATAAAAGAACATTGGAGCATTTTTGGCAACTTTTTAAAAATAAAGTTAAACATCTATTTACCATATAACTCAGCAGTTTGCCTCCTAGGTATTTACTCAAAAGAAATAAGGTACTTTTGCTTCAAATTTGTAAATGAGTGTTCATAGCAGTTTTATTCACAAGACTTCTAAATTGGAAACTATAAGAAAATTGTGGTATATCCACAGAATGAAATTCTGCTCAGTGTAAAAAGAAGCAAACTACTAAAATAAGTAGAAATGTGGATGAATTTCAAAAATCTTTCTCTGAGTAAATGAGACCTTGTATAAAAGTAGATGCTGAATGAATTGGTTGACCCTAAACTCTAGAGATGAAAAAGAGACATCTTCAGCACAGAAAATGGGCAATAGATGTCTAGGGCTGGGACTTAAGTTGGTAATGGTTTGCAGAGGGGCACAGAGGAGCTTTCTGGGTTAATGGTAATGCTCTCTATCTTGATTAGGATTGTGGCTACACGGGTACATGTATTTTGTCAAAAACATATCAAACTGTACACTTAACATGAACTTATTTTTTGTATTGCATGTAAATTATATCTTTAAAATATGATTATTTAAAATAATTATCTTTAAAACATGATTAAGATTTAAAAATATCAATTTCATTACCACCACCATAGTTAGGGCTTCATGAAACCCAACGTGAAACCTACAGACTAAATGATTTCTAGGCCACTGGGACAACCTGGTCTTCCAAGTAGACTTCTCTCTGAATTTTCCTTTCTTCTAGTCCTTCAAATATTTAGACTTGTCTAGGTTTATGTTTAAGGCCAGTTAGGTCTTATCATGAGGCACCCCAGAGCCTCCTGTGAAGGAGCTAGGAAGTCACCCAAGCTTGGCGCAGAGGGCTCTGATCACAGATCGGCTCTGACGCTCTGATCACTCTGATGTGACCTGTCTCCTAGGAAGATGGGGCTGAAGTACAAGAATGCAGAAATGTGAAGGGCTGGTCTTCTGTGAACCCTGTCAGAGAAAGAGTCAGAGGGCACCGGTGGGCATGATTTTCTCTTCTTGGGAAGATTGGTGGAGTAAGTTAGGAACAGGTCAAGTCACAATAGACAGGATTGTCTAGAAATGAAACATAATGACCCATCTTCAGAAAGGGGGGAAGAGTGACCACTATACAATTGCCAGTGTGCCAAGGGTAGAAGCTGTGACAGACATCTGAATCCTGACACAGAGTGGGCAAGGGGGCACACAGCAGATTGAAACCCTGGTAAGAACTGCCCTCAGGCCTCCTAGACAAGTTGGTGGGATTTTGAAGAAGACTGCTAGGCTGAGGGAAATACTGAGTAGCAATGGTTATCATGATAAAATTTTAGCTCCTAACCCATAAGAGGGGCAACAAAAGATTCTTTAAGAACTCTTGGAGGCTGAGACAGGAGAATTGAGAGTTCAAAGCCAGTCTCAGCAACAACAAGGCACTAAGCAACTCAGTGAGACCCTGTCTCTACATAAAACACAAAATAAGGCTGGGAATGTGGCTCAATGGTCAAGTACCCCTGAGTTCAATCCCCAATACTCAAAAAAAAAAAAAAACAACTCTTAAGCAGGTTGGGCAGGGGGGTTGTTTGCCGGTGTATGTAAACTACAAACTTTAAGCACTTTAAAATACTAGATGACAATTTAAATAATCAATTTTTCATTGACTTTACACCAACAAAGCAGTTACTTTAGATGTACAGGGTCTTCTGGATGTGTTTACACACCCTTATGGGCCAGTCCCTACCGAGAAAAGTTTATACATGGAGAGTGTACATACAAATTGTTGGTAGCAATTTGACCGGTGGACTTCTTTTGTTTTTATTTTGTTTCTTTTCATAGTGGTCAATTTTGATATAAATTTACGAAAGCATCTAAGAAAGCTTGAATTTCTTAAAATGTGGGCCATTTACCGTATATAGTTTGAGAAGCGTTGCTACAGAATGGAGGCCAGGAGACTACAGCCTGCAGGCCACACCAGGCCCATCTGTTTTTCTACAGTCTATGAGCTAATAATGGGTTTTATAAAAATCAAAAGGAGAAGATTTCATGATGTGTGAAAATTATGTTAAATTTGAATTTCAGTGTTCATGAACAGAACTTTCTGGAATATAGCCACACCCTTCCTTTACAGGTCGCGTACCCAGTGTTTTCACTCTACAATGGTAGAGTGGAGTAATTGCAGCAAAAACTATTGTGCCCGCAAAGCCTAAAGTATTTACTGTCTGGCCTTTAACACAAAAAGTTTTCCTACCCTGCTCTACAAATAGTCACTACTTGCTAACTTGTTTCCTGGCACTCCGACATGAAATGACTTGAAAGTCATCAGAATTGAAGTGTTTCTGCAAAGACTGTCTTTCTAAGTCCCTGGCAGTGGTCTCCATTGTCCCACTCACTGGGGTCTGCTGCTGCGATGCTCAGTGCTTTTCTGAGGGTGCCTTGGCAGGGTCAGCACCTGACTTGGCTCTCCTTTTTTCCAAGGGAAAGTGCCTACAGCCTTTGTTTTTCTGGGTATTTCCATTCACATTTTCACCAGATATGACCCTGCCTGGCTTGTAAAATCTGATGGGATTCTTGCCCAATGAGAGGTGGCTACAGGCGAATGGAAGTGCCACTCAAAAGAAGAAGTGACATCTGAGTGGAGGGCAGGCAGCAGAGGGAGAGGCGGCACCTGCTCTTCACGCCCAGGCTGCCACTGCTCAGCTCCTGGGCTTGCAGATGTAAGACTCACAGGCCTTCACACATGTCATTATCATGCCTGGGAGAGGTGAACATTCAGGCTTCCAAGAGCCCAGGAGGGAATTCATAGGGGAGGGGGTGGGGCTGGAGTAATGGACTCTTCAAGTGGGCAAGGACATCATACTGAGGACCTGGCAGGAGCCAAGCTGGACAGACAGTCTCATTATGCATGAGCCATGTGAGGACGACTAAAGAGATGTCAGAGCTGGGCTTTTGATTGTGGGGGCTCATCCAATCCTCAGGCAGGTACAGAGGTGGCTGGGATACACAGAAAAGAATACATCTACTTAGGGCCAGAAGGATATGTCATATAGCAGCTGTGTCATTTTGAGCAATTCACCTCGTGGAACCTCCTCTGTGAAGTGTCTAACTCAGGGGGCAGTTGGTATGATCACTGTAAATAAATCAAGTAAAGGGTTTCAACTTCAAAGCTCAAGGCAGAAGTGGGTTATTACAAGCAATGTGTGAGAGTCATTCCTTCAGTGGCCCAGACTGATAAGCGACAAAGAGGATGGAGCCAATAAAGCTCTTCCTTTGACTTTTACAAGTCATTTTGGATCTTTCCTCAAGTTAGATGTTTAGGGTATAAGGGGTCATTAAAGCCCTTTAGCTACCCCATCCCACCCCGACACCAGTCTCCTCTGGTCCTTGGCTTCCTATCTGTAACACTTCTGATAAATGGTTTGCCAGACTGCTTACAGGCTGCTAGATAGGGGCCCACTCCTTGATGAGGACGTCTCTTTTGTCTTGGCATAGTTCAGGCCACTGGGAAGTTCTAATTGGGCCAAAGTCCACTTTGGGGACTTTTACTTATGATGCTATTTGTATCCATTCAGAACAAATGAAGTCCCCAGCCCCAGCTCCATAAGAAACAATATGATTTTTCCTAACAATTGTATGCACTTTAATAATTCTGGGGTTTTTTTGTTTTTGCTTTTTTTTTTTTTTTTTGAGATGGGATCTTGCTCTGTGGCACAGGTTGGCCTTGAACTCAGCCTCTAGGTCTACAGGAACAGACCACTGTGTCCAGTTTCTTCACTTTTTTTGTCTCCCCTAAATTGACAATCACCAAGCTTAGTAGTCTGTAGACACCTTAACATTCTTAAAAATGATTGAGGCCTTAAAAATCTGTTTTATGTGATCATATAGATATCAATATTGACTTTATTAGAAATTAAAACCAAGAAATTCAGAAAACTATTTATTCACTGAAGGATTAAAAATGATAAGCCCATTGTATGTTAACATAAATAAAAATTTTTATGCCAAATAATTATGGAGTTCAAAAAATGTTCAGTAGGAAGAATGGCTTTGTTTTACATTTTAGCAATTAGTGTAAGATAGCTGAGTTCCCATAAAGATACCTAGTAGGAAAAAAAGGAAATAGTTTAATAGCCCTTTTAGACAATTATTAATATTTAATCTCTAGAAACCACTGTATACCACAAGAGAATTTTAAAATGTAAATAAACCTAAAGTATTATTACAAAAATTATTTTGATCTCACAAACCCTTGAAAAGGGTCTTGGGGACCTTAGACATCCCCAGATAATGTTTTTAGTTGGTGCAGTCTAATTATGCAGAATAATGGATCTCACTGTGGCATTTCCACATGCATGTAATATTCTTTGGTCCTAATATCATTTTGCAAACTGCTGCCTTAAACTATGATTCTTCCAACTTCAGTCTTATTCTAGTCGTCACTTTCCAGAAATGGCTGTGAGTGCTCTTCCATTCTCCTCCCACTCCACACCCTTTCTTTATTTTCCAGTGTAGGATGGACATCAAGACAGAAATGTGATCCTCAGCCTGATACCTTTCAAGTAGAGCTTGAATTGATCATAACCCATACTTTTCTTCCAACTGGCCTTCTATTTTCCACTAATTATGCAAGTATGGGTACCAGAGAAGGACAAACTAATAGCAACGGTAAATAACATAACTTCTAAGAAGATAGCACAGACTGACAAAATGCAATTCTCCCTTTCCACAGTGTTAAATGGTGGGTGCATTTGAAACATCTTTATTTGCCTAACAATTCAAGATAAGCCCTGACACTAACTTGAACACATTCTGATACTGGGAATCCAGTACACAGAATTAGATTCTCAGGAGCAGGAAGAGCAGAAGTCCTCCCCTCCTCTAAACCTCTAGCCCTCACTATGACAACCTTTTGATCTCCCAAACATGGGCATGACCAAAACGGCTTTGTGGCCCGTTTTTCTGAGAAGCATGCATTTTCAATGCACACATCAGAATCTACCTGGGAGAATTGCATGGATGGAGGAGCCAGGCCAAGGCTCTATGTTTTCTCTTCCAAACCTCACTGATCTAGCTCCCAGAAAGCCATCTGTTGAACAGGATTCATTTTTCAAGTCCATTTCATTATTTAGTGTCATGAAGGCAGGGCTGTTATTTAGTACATGCAGTAGACCAAGTTTCCCCATATTGCATGTACTTTAATCCTCATTCAACATAAGCAAGGGTTCATCTTTTTTTTTTAGTTATTTTTTAAATTCCAGTTTCATAGATGATGAAACAGGCTCAGAGAAATTAATCATAGTGCCAAGATAAAACACAGAACATGCACTAAGATTTGAATTTCAGAACAACAAAGAATAAATTTTCATGTAAGTATATTCCATGAAATTTCAGGACATACTTAAACTAAAAAATTATTGTTTATCTTGAGTTCAAATTTAACTGTGTTTTTGTTTGCTAAATCTGGTAACCTTTGAAGTGAAATAACTGACACACAGCCACACAGTAAGAACCAAAATGCCCATTCTACTCTGCCTAGGGGCTCTCTATCCCCATCTGATGTTAAACAGTAATGGAAAATGGAAGTGTGTTGAATCATATTCTTGCTGCCCCACAAGAACCTAGAATCAAAACAGAGTTCCACATGAGTACATGTTAAGGGGTACAGAAGTCTTTTTCTGAAGCATTTGTGTATTTCTGTTTTTCTGAGATTTTAAGGTCCTCACAGGCAGTGCCATGTCTAATGCATTCTGTGTCTGTGGCACAAAAGCTCTCAGTGGAATTATGTTAACTGAAAACGTAGCCTCGGAACAGCCCCCCTGAGGATGGTGCCAGTGGGCTCTAACTCTTTTGACCTCTTCTATCTCCAGCCTTCATTTGAATCCAGTTTCAAGTGTGAGAAGGAGGGATCTCCATGTGGATATTGGTGCTCCTCTAACATCAGAATTAGGAAGTAATGTAATCTGCTTATAATTTTGTGCAAAGTTAGAAAAATTATGATTGTAACAATTTTTTTCTATTTGCCTCAACAAATGTTTTCAGTGAATAGTGTGTACAGCTTCTGAAAATTTGTTTTTTTCTGTTATGTTTGATAACATGTATTAAAATGCAACTTTTGAGAAAAAAAATAAAGTATATAAAAAAAAAGGAAAAAAAAAAGAATTAGGAAGTAAGAGATGGATAGGGCTTAGGCATGGTATCTGATCCCAGCTTTGGCCTTTGTTGCCTAGTAAATCCAGTCCCCTCTGAGAAGTAACCAGACAGCCCCCTTGAGCTATAACTTCTACAACTTGTTGACTGGGGATGGCTTCAAAGTGGGGAATGGACATCTGATAGCAAGGGCAGCTGTGTGGAAATGTTCCCTGTGGCGGTGTTGCTCTGAACAGCTATTTACAAGGCTGAGTGGTCATTTCTGTTCATGAAGAGAATGCATTAGAGAGGATAGGAGAAATTGTGGTGCATAGGCACTGTATCATGTTGATTTCATCAATAATAATAAGTTAAAATGATTGGTCTTACCACAAGTGAGGATGAATAAAATTCTCAAGTGAATGTGAAAATATACGAGAGATGAAATACTCATAGATATAAAATACTCATATGAAGTACTCCACTACTGTACTACTGGGAAGGTCAAAGTGCTCCTCTAAGAGTTATGCATTGAGAATTTAAATAGTGTCACCGAGGGCCATTGATGCTCTCAATTGATTGACTGCTGAATGGTTTATTTGCATCTGGCACCTGTTTCAAGCTTGTGCTCTGGGCTTATTGGTGCTCTACGTTGTTCAACTCTCTGGAATGATAGAACTATGCTGCATGTGTTGTCTAATACAGTGACCA
>CM053399.1:161739719-161766971 GCA_028644305.1 Xerus rutilus
TAAGGGGACAGGCTTACTTTGTGAAAAGAGATTGACTTTGGCGTCAGACATCTGGATTTGTGTATTACCCTTCTCTAATTGACTTACCTGAACTTAAGCAAGTCATGTCTCTTCTGTGAGCCTGTTTTTCTTAATTTTAATCTGTAAATTGAAGATAATAATCCAAATGTTGCGGGATTTAATGTAAGGATAAAATTGGCCATGGCTATAAATTGTCCACTAACATGTTGAACTCTCAGTAATTTTCTAAATGGTAGTAATTATTAGTATGCAAATCTGCTATGAGGTCATAGTTCAAGTTATTAAAATCTCAGTGTAGTTTAGGGATGATCAACAATATCTTACATCATCCTTGTCTTAAAATTAAAATAATGTCTTAAATTAAATAAATCTCAAATCCTTGATAGTCTTGCTCTCTTGACTAGATCCTGCCTAGCAGTAGGCAGTTATTATGTATGCCAGATGCTTGGCACACTTACAATCACTGTGTCTCTGCCCATAGGATGCTTTAACCTCAGAGAAGCAACTAGGTACATTGAATCCAAGTGGTCTTCATGGCACTCATGGCCTGTCTTTAGAAATTCTTTGTGTTAGTCAGGATAAACTAGGTATGCTTCTATAACAAATATTCCTAAAATAGCTTAATGTAAGAGGCTCATTTATTGCTTATAAAAAGTTCACTAAAGACATTTTAAGCCACTGACTCTCCATCTAATGAGTCAGTGATTTGTGTATAACAGCCCTCACTGATAGCTGTCTGATAGTTGAGCCTTTTGGAAAATATAAACTTTTCAGTTGACAAGGCAGGGAAAGACATGCTAGAGATTATGAACTGGCAATTGCTTTGGCCAGAAGTGACACTAAACATTGGTGAGCTCCAGAAGTTTCTGTCATACACTGGTTCTCTGCTAAACCTCCACCACAAATGGGCTGACTTACATGAACAAGGGGATGGCGACAAGATGTGTGTGCACAGGGTGGGCTCCATGGTCCCTACACATCAAACTCCTCATTCTTCAACATCCTCTGTAGGCTCTGCCTCTGTGTCTTTGCTTATGCCCTTCCATTGGCCTAGAATGCACTTCCTTTCCATTTCTACACTTCCAATTTTTACCCATTGCTACAGTTTTCATCTTCAATGCCACCTTCTCTTTCATCATTGCCTCTTGTGTCTAATTTTTTTAATCTATTCTCCTATTGTACATGATTCTCTTGAGATCCTCTGGCACATTTTTTTTTACTGTCTAATTTTTTCATTCAAACATTTGAATGAGTCAAAAGCAGAGTACTGAAAGGAATGTGTGGAACTTGGAATCACAGTCAACATCAGGAGCACGGGAACACAGTTAGGTTCTTTACATGTGGCCTCATTTTGGAACTCATACTTGGGCTGGAAATGGAGAAAAAGTAAGAACAGGGAAGCAAATTTCCAAACTTCATTGGGAGAAGCACACTGCCTCTGGACTTGGATTATATCACTTACTTAGTCAGTAGCAGCTCCTGGAAATGATGAAATTCCCTCTGGAAAGGGCCATGGCCTAATCATCTGTGATGGTATGGATGTCTGTGTCCTCTCCAAATTCATGTTAAAATTCTTACCCCCTATGACAGTGTTAGGAGATGGGGCTTTTTGGTCATGAGAATGGATCACCCATGAATGGGATTAGCATCCTTACAAGACAAGCCTCCAGCCATGTGAGGATGCAATGACAAGTTACCATCTATGCACCAGGAAGTGGGTGCTTATCAGACCCTGACCATGCTGGTACCCTGGACCTGCCTTCAGAACTGTAAAAATAAAGCAAGCCACCCAGTCTGTGGTAATTAGTTATAGCAACCCAAACAGACTCAGATGCCATTCTATGGTATCTTATGGTAGTCTATGATCATTGATCATAGCCAGACTTGGTGTCCAAGCAATTTGCTAAAGAAGAGAGTATCCTTGGGCTTTTTGCTGCCTTTGAATCAGATAGAGAGCATCTTCTGGCGTTTGTTCTCTTTCTTTCTTAGGGACAGACATCCTTTTCAGCACTCTTTCTGATGTTAAAATTTTTTTCTGCAGAACTATTCATGAGAATTAAACCTCTCCTTTATCTGTGTCCTGCTGAAGTCCTGCATTGTGAGCAGCCACCACAAATGTGTGCAAACCCAGCCAAGCTCTCAGAACCTGTGCACAAAGGAGCAAACACCCATGGCATGCCAGTACCTTGCCGATGTGGTTACATACTTTGCTTAATCTTGACAACATTCCTGTATGGCAGAGATTACTAACTCTATCTAGAGAAGAGACTGAGGTTCAAAGATGTGGTACCCCAAATCCACACAGGCTAGAAGGCATATTAGTCAAGTAAATGCATGTACTCTACATGATAATGTAGGTAAGGATAGTGGTTCATTAAATTCTAGACCCAAAGTTATCCTCTCTTAGCCCATAAGAGAAAACCTGAGATTGGTAATTTATAAAGAGAAGATGTCTATTTTGATGCATGGTTCTGGAGTCTGGGGTGTCCAAGATTACCGTGTTATCAGCTTCTTGGCTTCTGGACCTTGTTTCAACTCATGATAGAAAGCAGAAGAAACGAGCAGGTGCAGAAGAGAATGAAAGGGACCAAACCTCCACCATGACTAACCCATCCCTACAAGAAGTAGAAGAGGAAGAACTTAAGGAGGGAAGGACAGAGGAGGGACTGGCCGATCACCTGTGGCTGCCTCTGGTTTCTCATGTATTTCTTCTATGTGCAGTGATTTGTAGGGCAGCCAAGGAAGAAGACTAGAATTCACTTAGGGGATTTATTCATATTTTACCCTGATACAGAGAGAGGTCAGCCTTGCCAGCACATGGGCAGGCAGAACTGCTCTGTTTTCTGGGTAATGACAATAGCTAAGCACTATCTGGCTTTTCACTGACAAAAAAAGACTGACAACGAACCCACTCAGCATCGGGTAACTAATGGCACTTTCGGCTGAGCTCATTTTTGGCAAGAGAAGCAAAGTAGCAGGGGATCGTAAACTGGAACTCTAACCTGGAGACTGATTCGATTTTCCAGATAGGGATGGTGGTTTCTCAGCCTCAGGCACTGTTGGAGCCTCCCGTCTCCAGGAGTGCTCCTGTGTGGACTACTCTCTCTTCTGCAGAACAAGCTCCTTCCACAAATACTCTGATGCTCTCAGTAGCTTTGCCAGGTAGATCAGCGTGTCAGAGGTCATCACAGTTTCTTCCAGGAGGAAACAGGCTCAGCAAGGACCAGAGGTGTGCTCAAGCTTGCACAGCTGTATTTATCATTTTACCCTAAGAACCCTGGACTACATTTCTTCTCACTCATGATTGTGTTTGTAGAATATGATACCAGGAGATATTTCTCACCTTTCAGCAATCCTTTTGGTTCCAGCCATCAAAAATGCGAAATTAAAGTGTTAGAGAGATTACATTCCCTTCCTCAAATCACACAGCTAGTAGATGGCAAAGCCAGGCTTAAAAATCCCACTTTCTGCATCTGAGTTCTAAACGCTGTGTCAAGTGTCTCTCAAGCAAGGACTGATTTATGGTGCATTCTCAGAGACCAAAGCTTGCATGACTGAAAAAATTTTGTATGATTGTATTGATGACGATTTTAAAACAATGTCATTTTATCTATTGTAAATTAAATGACTACTATTTAAAAAGTGATCATTTGAGATGGATCACTTTTCATTGTGTGTTTTCTGTTGTTGTTGTTCTTGAAGTACGGGAGATTGAACCCAGCGCCTATCTACCACTGAGCTAAACTCTCAGACCTTTTGATATTATTTCAAGACAAGGTTTCACTCAGTTGCTCACGCTGGCCTCGAACTTGCAATTCTCCTGCCTCAGCTTCTGGAGCAGTTGGGTTTATAGTCGAATGCGACATAACTGGCTTTTTGGCACATATTAAATAAGATACTCCTTCTGCAGTTTGTGGATCTCAAAGCAGAGGCTATCTTGAGTCTGAAATCATTGTCTTAAGGTTTTATAAGGATATTTTTTCCATATAAAAGAGTTCCCACATTGCACAAATTTCAGAAACTCTGAGTTGTGATTCACAGCTTTCCTGTTGAGTTGTAGAGACATTTCCTTGATTTCTGTGAGTGAGTGATTATTGCAATCATTTTGCAGATGAGAAATTGGAAAAGAGGCTTAGATTTGTACCCAAGCTCATACACCTAGGGACTCACAGAGTCTAGCTCCAAATCGTATCTTCTATCACCAAACCTATCCAAGCTACCTCAGAGGAAATGGGAGGAAAAATCAGTTTTGTAGCCAGAGGGTGACTAAAACTCTCGGATTTCTCCTTAAGAGATAAAGAGGGATGCAGATGCAAAGTAGGTGGGGTCAGAGATGAGGAATGTGATAAATTTCCTCTTGGTCAGTAGGAACGCAAAATGATGGTTATCCCATGCTCTTGGCCATTCACCTGTCTGAATTCAGAATCCCCTTTATCTCAAGGCCTCTACAAGGTGATGATTTCCAAATTCCAGTTCAGTGTTTACAATTCTGCAGCCAAGCACTCCTTGTCTGTACTTGAGCTTCAAGCAAAGTACTGCAAATGTTTGCATTCATTTCCTTATCAGGCCCTGTTCTCCCTCATCTGCTACATGTGGTTTTCATATGGTTTATGAATGCACCAAGTCTGTTCCAGCTTGTTCTAATGTTGCAGTGTTTTAACTGCCACAACACAGTGGTATCAACAGATAAATCAACTAGATATACTAAAAAAATTATGGGCAAGAATCACCCGGCCTAATTCATCCACGGGAAGAATCTGCCTTGGGAGTTAGTTGCAAAGAGAAGAGATACGAGGAACACAGATCAGAAAAATAAGCCAGTCCAATGATCCTATTATTCCTAACCCTTCTGGACTGTTTTCACTTAAATTAATGACAATTTTCTCTACAGTTGCCCCCTCTCTGAACCTCCTTTTCATGGCTTCTAAGGGGACTTTCTGCTGTGAATCATGGTAGTTCAGGTTGCTGATTCATAATATTTTTGTATCACTAAGGATGTCCTCATCCAGATCCCCGATTCACTCTCACTTTGCAAAAGGACAAAAGTTTCTAAAACGTGGCAACACCCACACCAAAGGCCTCCCTGCCTCCTTGCCTCCCCTCCATGCTGCAGTCTCCATTGCTATCTTCCTATGTCACTCTCAGCATCTCAGAGTCCAGTGAGCAAAGACAGGAGAGCCTTTGCTTTTGGGAAATAGGCTCTGTAATACATGGTCCCTGAAGTGATTTTCAATAGGAAATCTGAATTCCTGCTCCATGTAAAATGAGTCTCAGAGGCCGAGAAATTAGTATTTGAGTATAATTTATGGCTTACTTTCCATAAATCAGTGCTATTTTGCCTACAAATCATTTTGAGAAATGCATATGGCTTTATAAAATATGAGTCAGAATGGGGAATACTGATTAGGAATTGTGGGTTATATGTGGATCCCTGGCCCTGTCACCAAATAGTTACGTGACTTTGGCAAGTTGCCCTGAGTTTTTGAGCTTCATGGGGGTTATAAAATTGTTAAATTACATTTCCAATGACTTCTTCATTAGTTGAACAAATATTTATTGCCTGCTGCCTCTCTGCTATGCACCACTGGTCCTTCAAACTCTTTTTTTTTTTTAATTTTTGATCACCTTTGAGACAGGGTCTCCTTATGTTGCCAAGGCTAACCTTAGACTGAAGGTCCTCCTGCTTCAGCCTCTCCACTAGCTAGGAGTACAGGTGTGTGCCTCCATGCCCAGATCCCTTTTGAGCTTGTACATGTTATAAGACTCTCAATCCTCAGTTGGTTATATTCTTCTAGGATGGATTGAATAGAAAAGAGCTTTCATTTGCTTACTTCATTTGCTCTTTATTCTAACTCTGCCGAGTGGTAGTTCCATTTTATAAAAGAGAAAGCTGAAGTTCATAGAGGTTGACCAACATGGGCAAGTTGATATTTCTTCAAGGCAATAAATGCTGCCATGGAGCTCAAGTGTGGCTGCTCCCTTCTCTAAAACAGACTCCTTAAGACAACATTTTCATCTTCATTCTTAGTTCTTGGAACTAAAGTTTTAGTTTTTAGCTCAAGGAACTTGGAATTCAATTTTGTTTTCAGAAAAAGATGGAGACTGAGTTGATGTCTCTGATTGATCTGGCTACTTTCTCTTCCCAGGGCAGATTCCTTCCTACACTCATGAGTGCAGGCTTCCCAAGTTCTGTGCCTAGAAAGAATGGAGGGGCTAGTGGATCTCCTGAGACAATAGGCTGTTTGTTTATCTGGCTGTTTGGCCATGTGTTGGGGTAGACCCTGAAGTATGAGATCCAGGAAAATCTCTGCTTTGCATTCAAGGTGTAGACAATGTGGTAGAGTGCAGGGATGACAGAAAGAACATCACTTCACATGCCAGGAGGGAGGACCCAGATCTGAGCCTGAACATTCATCTAAAGCTCTTCCATTCTTCACATCCTTTCAATTCATCCTGAGGAAGAGGCACTGGCAAGAGGGTAGCTTGGAGTTGCAAAGGGAAGGCTTTAAAATGGAGACATAAGATAACATTGGAGTAACCAGACCCCTAACTCCTCTTCATGCAGCTAATCTGCATCTTTGCTCACACAGCCCGTGACCCACAGGGATGAGATTTTCCTGCAGGCAATGGTTCTGAGGGTAAAGGTGCTGACCACTTTTTGTGGGAGTCAGCTTCT
The DNA here is from genome assembly GCA_028644305.1 of Xerus rutilus. NCBI lineage: Eukaryota > Metazoa > Chordata > Mammalia > Rodentia > Sciuridae > Xerus > Xerus rutilus. Next base: position 161,746,417 of record CM053399.1, read on the forward strand.
GCAATGGCTCCCAATGGCCTGGGCTTCCTGGTCTTCACACCCTGTGTAAACCCCTCCCCTGGACAGTGGACTGGATTTAGTGACTAGTGTCCACCGAATAGAGATGTGACAGTATTCTGTGATACATTCTTATGCTATTACACCTGAAGTTAAATGTGCTGGGCTACACCTCTTTCTTCCTTCTCCACTTGTCACTCTGGTCCTCTTGCTTGACCAGATTCCAGATTCTCCTCTGACTTTCCCCCTGCCAGCCACTTTTGGTGAAAACAAGCACACTCTGTTCTTACATTCTTCAAACACAGTTTTCACCCATGTTGTAGAGTGGATGTTTGTGTTCCCTCAAAATCCATGTGTTAAATCGTAGTCCTCAATGTGAGGGAATTAGGAAGTGGGGTTTTGGAAGGTAATTAGGTCATTATGGTGGAGCCTTAATGCTTGGGATTAGAGTGTTAGGAAGAAACCCTAGAGAGCTCTCTTGCTCTTCCACCCTTTCATCAGCAAGAAGGTGCCATCTATTAACCAGAGAGCAGGTCCTTACCAGATGCAGCATCTGCTGATCTTTTGATCTTAGACTTCCCAGCCTCTAAACTAAGCACATTTCTGTTGCTTATAAGCCAGCCAGGCTATGGTATTTTTGTTATAGCAGCTTGTATGGACTAAGACAATCTCCAGTAGACAACCTGTCTCCAGGAAAGCATACTCTCCCTGCAGGTTCTCTGACATTGCCTGTTACAGGTAGAAGCACCTTCTGTTGCTTCTCCTCTCTGCCTCTCCTTGGATCTGGGGAAGGGACCCAAGTGGGGGCTGCTGAGCCTCAGTGTGTGAATCAGTCCTTCAAAGGTCAGCCCCCTAGCAAAAGTCTGTTTTCATTTAGCTCCACACATGACAACATCCACCAGAACTCACAGAAAACTCAGCTGACAGTTTTGGGTAAGGACAGATACATTCTCCAGGAGAACACAGTGTAGCCAGGCTTTCTGGAGAGACACCAGAAAAACAAATATTAAAATGCAAAAATCAAAACAAGCAAAAAACATGTAAAACAACCTTTTCTATTGGTGTTGCTGGAAGAGCAGATGCATCCTTGTTACTTGTCATTTCTTTTTGTTTCTTCTGAAGTCATGGACTCTGTGAAGAAGCACTTTTGCCAACAGCCACAACAGCTGGTGGACACACATGCTGCACATAGAGCAATCTGGAAGGAGGGAGGAAACAGCGAACCCACGTGGAAGATGGAAAGAAGACCTCCTCTCGTGACGAGGAACTACACTTTGTTATGAGACTTCCTTCCAAAGGTTTCTAACGTGGAGGGGTCTTGTTCTCATTTTGTCTTCCTGAGAGTAAATGGGAAGGACACCTTTCACCTGAGAAAGTCCTAGTCATGCCCTGCGGTCATTTCATGTCTCTCCTCCAGGTCTGAGGTTGGCCTCTCACCATTTGCACCTTATCCGTCAGCTCAGGACCTGGGAAGTAGATCACGGAGAAAGATCCATTGAAGAGTCTGGCCCTGTGCTGCATGGATTCTTAGTCCTGAGTCCACCTGCTTCCCCACCCTGAGAAGACAGAAGGAAACCAGAGATTCTGGACAACTTTGTTGGGTTTATTTACTTTTTATCATAAACTTGGAAATCCTAGCACATGTTAGGTTCCACTCTTGATGAGAGAAGTTCAGGAATGGGTGAGAACTAATCTCTAACCTCTGGTCATTGGGATGGGGTGGGGATGTGGGCCAGGGTGGGAGATGGTGAGCAATAAGGATTCAGGGGTGGGGCAGGGGAGTCAGGGATGCTCCAGAGCAGGTGGCTGTTAGAGAGGTAGTGAGCCCCTGCTTCCCTTTCTTGCCTATTCTTTTAAAAAAGTTTTTAATTATCAAATTGTAATTATACATACTAGTGGAACTTGTGGTTACTTATTTGTACAGGCACACAAGATTGCCTGTTATTCTTGCATGCTTATGAAATAATTAAGGTATAATTGCATTCTGACAACTTTGATTAAAAATACATAAATTCTTAAACTAAGGCTTCCCTACCCTGGAAATTTACAGCATAGGACAAAAAAAAAAAAAAAAAAAAACCAGTAATACATAATGACATATATATACAGATGTTTTTCCCAGCACTGTTCATATTGAAAAGAAACTGAAAAATAAGAGAATTTCCAAACAACTAATGACATGTCCATCTTATTGTCCATATTTTGTAGCTCTTTGAGTTAAAAAAAGAAAAGAAAAGGAAAAGAACAAATACAGCGTGCAAGATGGCTTTGGAGGATTTTTCTGCAAGCTGTTGTTGAATGAGAACAATAACATAAACAAATGTGTCTGCAATATGGTGCTATTTTTATAAAACAATGATAAAAATCAATGCAGAATCAATTGTAAAATCATTATTTCATAAAATGTAGGGTATTTATGAATATACAGGGATCTAGAAAAATTCATAGAAGAAGGCACATGGATAGTTCTGAGTATTTTCTTTTTGCCTCCCAAATACCTTCCCTTCTCTTCCCCAAGCAGTGGAGCACCCGAACCTGACCTCTGAGCTGTCTGGTGTCCAGTGTCCCCTCTGGTTCCTGCTTGGTGCCGGGAACAGCAACCAGCTCAGGAGGTGAGAAGGAGGAAGAATGTGGGACCAGGTACTTCAATCTGACTTCTCTCCTGCCAGGGGTGGTGGCTGCAAGCGGAGGCCACCGTTTTAGTGCCTTCTACAGCTTCTGGTGGCAGCCTCCACATGATCACTCCCTCCCTGCTTGGTAATCCATCCTGGCCCCTCGGGCTTGGAGGGCTTTCTGCTGCTACTTTACCACTAGCTTTTCCTTAACTCCGCTCACAGCTTGAGTATTATCCCTCTTTCTTGCTCTCCACTGCTGAGAGAAGGGACAGGGCTAAAGGGGCCACTCCACTGTGAGTGCATTTGGGGCAGGGCAGGGCAGCCCTGGAGGTGAGCCTTGGATGCTCCTGTCATGGCCGGCATTCTCCCGTAATTTCTACTTCAGTACACTTCTCTCTGAAGCTTTAATTCCTTATGGTCATTCTCCTTGATCCTTCAAAGTCCAGTTTGCATCCTTCCTCCCCCAGAAGGGCTTGCTAGAATGCCTGCTCCCTGCTTCTTTCTCTGGGTTGCTTTCCTTTTCCACGTATCCGTTGTTACCTTTTCCCACTGTAAGTCATCGCTTCGTCTCTTTTGAGCACTGAGATGCAGGCTTTTTGAGGGCAGGCACTGGATTTAATGTCCACCCACAATTATAGCACCAAGTTGCAGGGCATAAAACCCAGGAAGTACTTATTCCTCAACAACGCCTTGGATGGCTGCGTGTTCAATTATAGAGTTTCCCCATGGAGTGAGTCTCTAAGCTTCACTGTCTGTGGGTGGAGACTTGTGAACACCCTGAAGTAACTTGCCTGGAGGCTCTGAGCCCGCACCAGCAGGGCTGGGAGCCCCTAGGCCAAGTCTGCTTTGAGGACTCCCAAGCTCTGACGCTCCTGTGCTCACGCCTGGGTGTCCTGGCAGGCCAGGCAGGCATGTGGCTACCATGGCTCTCTCTTGCCACCCTGAGCTCTACATAGCTCTCTCTTGACTCAGATTTGCTTTTTGGTGCCTGAAGATTTGCCCCAGAGTGGCCACTTGTCACCGATCTTGCAGGAAGCAGCAGTGAAGGCCCATCTCCCTGGACTCTGACATATTACACTTTCCAGAAAATAGAGCTAAGCACGTGAAGACGATAGTCCTGTTTTACTTTAAGAGGGAGAGAGACTATGCACCCTGCAGGAATAACCAGGGGAGAAATGCTTATTCATCTGTTTCTGGCTTCCAGAAAATTTACATTCCTTCTAACTCACGGCCTGTTGCAAACATCTCCCTACAGAAATGATGACCCTGGTGATTTATGGCCCCAAACTGACTCCCATCCAAAAGGATTATGAGACACTCTGGGCCTGAAACGTACGTTTGTGGTGTGCATACACGTATCCAGCCACCCATTCTCTTTCTCTCTGTGGAGCTTGTTCTAACCTGGTCACAAACTTCTCCAGGCTGCAAACTCACTGGGGCCCAGGATGCCAGGGCATCATTGGAATTCATCTTACTTAGAAAAATTATTATCTGGGGTGTTCTGGCCCCATGAATAAGAGTCATTCCAGGCTGCTCCTACAGCAAGACATGGCTTCATGCGGCATCAAGAATATACATGACAATACCATTCCCACTCAGAGCCTGCACCCTGTTTCTTGCCTCTGTTCTTTCCTTCCCCCATTGCCAGATGATTATTCTAGAATACAAGTCTCATGGCGTTCTTCTCCTTAACACATTTTTTATGGACCAACAACTCCTACTGTTCCTATGGTGAAATTTGAGATCTGGAACTTGTCATTCAAGATTCCTGACAACTTCACAGGCTCAGCTTTCTCTGTTCCCCAGACAGCCAAGGTCAGTTGAGACTGAGAGTTGAGATGCCTTAACTCTCTGCTGCTGAATTCCCCTTTGTCGTTCAAAGTATTGTCTTTTCACATGTTCTGTTCCCTCTCCATAGAACATCATTCCCATTTTCTAGAGATCTTTTATACTGGAAATTGGGTAAATCCTGTTGGAAGATTTATATTTATTTTCTTATGGTTTTTTTCAGTGTTTTTTGATTGTTCATTTATTTGTCAATAATTAAAAACGTAATTTCACCTAAAACTCAAGATCCTCAGGATTTTTGTTGTTTGTTTTTTTTTGTTTTGTTTTGGTATTGAGGATGGAATCCAGGGGCATTAAATCACCAAGCCACATTCCCAGCCCATTTTTTATTTTGAGACAGGGTCTTGCTAAGTTGCTGAAGCTGGTTTTGAACTTGCAATTCTCCTGTCTCAGCCACCACCCCATCCCCTGGCACTAGGATTACAGGTGTGCATCACTATGCCTGGTTTAGATTCTCAATCTTTCTTGAAAAGTTAGTCTATTAGACAATTGTGCCTTTGTTCTTGCTAAGTAACCATCAGTGGGAGTGGGTCCCCACTTCAGAGCTGAGTGTGGACATGATGGTTTCTCTCAGTCTCTGCCCAGTTGTGTGATGACTTTTCAGTGTGTGATCCTGTACTCTGCAGGCTTCAAAACCAGCTCCACTCTCCCCACTTCTAAGAGCTATTTTCAGTCTTTAGCAAGTAGTATATTCCCCCTTCCTTTGTTTGCTCATTCCTCTGTGCATATACTGCAACCAGAGGACTTCTCTTATTGTAGTACACATATATTTGTGTAACTATCCTTCACAGAGCACAAAGGACTGGTTATTGCCTTTGAGCTCATTTCTAAGGATGTAAAAGTGAAGAGGACTCCATACTCACCTTCAAGAAAACTTCCAGTCTAGGGGAGAAGCACAAACAGGAAATCAGAACATAACATGGGTGGCTCATTCCCATAATGTGTTTACAGCACTAAAGGGAAACAGACAGGAATTCTCGAAATGAGCTTTGAGGTCTACAAAGTTGTCTGTATTGGTTTCTTATTGCTGCTGTAACAAATTATTATAGACTCAGTAGCTTATAGCTACTAAACAACAGAACTTATAGCTCTATGGCTCACAATGTGAACTCGGATCTTACAAGATAAAAGCAGGATGTGGTCTTTTCTGAATGCTACAGGGCAAGACCATCCCCTGTCCTTTCTTGCTCACAGAAGGTATTCTCTGACTCATACCCTTATTCCTCTATCTTCAAACCAGCAATGTTGGCCCAAGTCCTCTTTTAGGGACACTTGTGATTGCACAAGGTCCTCAGATAATTCAGAATAATCTTCCCTGGCCCAGAGTTAGCTGATTAGCAATCTTAGTTTTATCAACAACCTAATTCCTCTTGCCTTATAATTTAACTTAATAATAGGTTCTGGGGATCATAACATGGGCATCTTTGGAGGGAGACATTCTCTGGCCTCCCACAGTCTCTGTATTAGTTAGGATAGGCTATGTTCTGCTGGAGTAACAAATAACTCCCAATGTTAGTAGCTCAACACAACAAGGGTTTTTTTCCCTGGGTATATGGAAGGGTGTTGGGGGGTCTAGCAGATGCTGTTTTTGCAGTGATTCAGTAATGCAGTGTGATGCTGCCATTGTAACACATGCCTCCAGATTCACTTCAGTGAGGGAAGTAGAAGCACAGAGAATTGATATTCACATTTACTGCTTTCATTCTATGTCATCAAGAAGAGAATCAAGTATCTTCTCCTTAGCACCCATTGGCCAGAGATACTCATGTAGTACTCTCAGTGTAATTGAAAGGAATGCTGGGAAATATCATCTTCTATGTGCCCAGGAACAAGAAAATAAAATAGGTTTGGTAACCATATGCTATTATTTCTGCCACATCATCTTGGAAGAGATGATTACTGAACTTAAAGTTAAAGGGTGGTTGCAGGGCTGGGGTTGTAGCTCAGTGGTAGAGCACTTGCCTCGAATGCGTGAAGCCCTGGGTTCGATCCTCAGCACCACATACAAAGCAATAAAATAAAGACATTGTGTCCATCTACAACTAAAAAAATATTTTAAAAAAAGGGTAGTTGGGAAGACTCCATGAGATAGGGAAGGATGTTCAGGAAACATCAGGAAGGACAAAGTGTTATCAAATTCTGGAGTTTGTTCAGGAACCTACACTTAAAGTTGAAGTGTCAGGTATGTAGTGTTGAAAGAGATGGAGGATGAGGAAAAGAAGTGGACATGGGAGATATTGCCTCATGTGTTAGAAGATTTAAATTATATTTGGAAATTTGTGGGAGCTATTGATGGCATGGTCAAGTTTGACATGGCTGAGTTTTCACTTTAGAAGATCCATAGAACATAGAGCAAGGAGAGCTTTACATTTTGTGTGTGTGTGTGTGTGTGTGTGTGTGTGTGTGTGTGTTTCTCTGCTATGGTTTTCTGGTACTTAGAAAAATACCTGTCATATAGTGTGCTAAAAACAATCTAGATGCCTGAATCACTCTAGATGTTTTGTGAATGATGGAGTTGAGGGAGGCAGAGGGTAGAGGCCCCAGTTTCATTGGACAGGTTGATGTGTTGACATAGACAAAAGATGACGAGGGCTCGAACCACGTTAAAGACAGATGGAATGTGGAAGAGGTCACAGATTCTAAACACATTTAAGAGGAAAAATACAGAGAGCTTGATAACTTGAGCTTATGAGAGAGGTTTGGGAAGGAAGGAAACATATTTAGGCCCTCAGTAGAGATGATGAGTGAAGATTGCCTCAGGCATGGGGTAGCTCCAAGAAACTAGTAGAAGCAGGAAGCAAGATTCAGCAGGACAAAGCACATAATCTTAGAAATCATTAAGAGACCATCACAGAGAGCTCACAAATCAAATTAGGAAGGAAGAAGCTTTAGGAAGGGATTCCAGAGAGAGCTACTGTAATGGCAGCTAAAGAAGGCAAGGGATTCAAGGTTAATTGGCAGTATCTTTATGCCGCAGAAAGTACCAGAAGAGAACAGTGGAAAGGGCCAACTGAATGAGTCAGTTAGGAGATTTACTGGTGAACTTGGAGAGGGCTAGGTTGGCAGAGTGTTTAGATCTGAAGCTGGATTGGTATGGGCTTACTAGCTAATAGGAAATAGAAAAAGAGAGACTACACTAGTAAGAAGTGTGGTAGAAGGTAGAGGAAGGCATATGAGGGGATGTGGTGGCCAAAGGAGGGGAGGTTGTAAATTACATGAAAATCCTCAAAGAAAACAGGCATGAGTGCTTTGCTTCTGAAGTTAGAGGTAGAGTCCATGAGTTGGAATCCACCACTGAAGTGTGGGTTGGTCATATCAGAGCTCAGCCTGTGCTGGTTCCTATCCTTCAGACTCCTAAGGACAAGACCCACAACCTAACTCCTTCCTTCCCTCAAGGTTGATGTTCCAGTGTCCTAAGCACCCTTGCTTCTTGCACATGGACCCAAGCAGCAGGTGCACATGAGGAGGCTCAAGAATCCACTGTGCCTTCACCGCTCAACCCCAAGCTTCTGCTCAGATGCTCACCTGGGAAGGGAAGCTGGAGACAAGGTGTACCCTTAGCATTAGGCTGGTGGTTCCTCCAGAACCTGTGGTGCCTAAATTCAGATAATAAATTCCACCTCAAGAAGCTTTTTGACAGGATAACATGAACTAATGAATCTAAAATGTTTAGCATGAAGTCCTGTTTATGAAGTTTCAAAGCAGTGGTTCTCTTCTCTGAATAACTTGCTTCCTTATCTTCTCCCAAGTCAACTTCTAGGTGCTGTTGATAAACCTTGATGTCCATGATACAGTTGATGATATTACCTCCCTGGAGGAGAGGCGATGAGCAGGGCATTATGGTGACAGTAACAAGGACTCAGGCATGTAGACTCTAATCCTGCTGACTCTGGCAGAGGATTGTAACTGCTTTCTTGTTCTGCCATGTCACCCACGCTTTGAGTCCCAACTACCACATTATGGACAGTTCTCCTTACCTTTCTGTTCCTCCTTTTCCTATAAAATGAGATTATTGTGAGATAAGTGCAAGTACTTTGAAAACTATAAAACACTGTGCAAATACAATATATAATTAAGAAGTCTGCCTAGGTAATTCAGATGGGAAGAGTTCTTGCCTCAACTGAATCACTTACAAGAAAACACTTTAAACTTGAACTACCCAGTGGATTGCTCCTGTCCTCAGCTCCCATTGTTCTTGTTGAGACGGCTTTCAGAAGGTGGAAATGAATTCTGCCATGAACATGAAATTGGGAATGTCTCTTCCCTGGATATGACATTTTAAGTTTCTTTTTTAAAAAAATTCAGACTCTTTAGACTGTCCAGATTCTCATTAGGATCAGAGTTTTCAGTTGACCAAAGGCAAACCCACTTCTAATTTCTTGGCTGTGTAACTTGTTAATTCAACCCTGCTCCTCTTTACCTGAAGGAGAGTGAGTACAGGCTTGTAATACCTTTAAACACAGAGGGCGGTGTCTACTTTATTTACTAGCTAGAAAAGAGAGCTATCTGCTGGGCAGTGTGACAAAATTACATTGTGATTTCTGGTTCTCTGAAGAGGAAGAGGGAACACTGTTCCTCCCTGAGAACTCTTTGGTTTGGCAGTGGGGTTGTTTGAGCGGTGATAAGGGCTAATATTTATCTAGCCAGCTTCCCAAATATGACTTGCTACTTGGAGTCTGCTCAGTGGTAACCTAGCATTAGTTATCTTACTGCCCTGTTTGTTTTCATCGCAGCCAAGAACTCAGGTTGGCATTAAATACCAATATATCATAGCTTGAGGACTGGCTTGTTGAATCATAGGGCAGGGAGGGGGATTTCCAGTTCAATTCATTCAAGTCTTTAGAAAGATAATGCACAGAATAATGAAATGTAGGAGTTGGTTGGTGGCTCAAAGATCAGGGAATGGTCCTGAAACATAACAAGTGAATGATGAGAGGCCCAGAGAGGATTCACACCTTACCTGGGTCACTTGGCTGGTTAGTTGCAGAGTCATAGCTGGAGATGTCATGCCTCAAGTTACCATGTACTGAACACTAACTGTGTGCCAGGCATTGGGTTTCTTTGCATAGATTACTGTAGTTCTCAAAGTGCCACTCAAATTGGCTGGGGATATAGCCATTCAGTGACAGAATGCTTGCCTACTCCACACCAGGCCCTGGATTCAATCCAAAATGGGTTTTGTTTGCAAAAACAAATAAAAACAAAAAAAGACACTGCTTGGTGATGGATCTGATTATTCACTGAAGTAGAAAACAACTTTCAGAAGAATGAACTAACTTTTCCCAAGACTCGTGTAAGAAACACATAAAGAAATTCTTGTGTGTCCTCAATGTATATTACAAACCCTTGCATTGTACATAACAGAAGATCCACCTTCAAATGGTTTAGTTTAACAAGAAAATATATTGCTTATATAATTACATACAGCCCCAGGAATGTGGCATCAAGGTTTGAGGATGGTGTAGGTGAATGACTGCTACCTGACTTCTCTCTCTTCTTTCTCATTCCTTTTGCCTTAACAGCATCTCTCTTCAAAGATGCTTTTTGTTTTTTCATTATGGTTGCAAGGTCACCACCAGAAACCTATGGGGCTTCAGACTCTGTGCTTTGCAAGTGGCTCATTAGTCTCTGGTGGCTGGATTCATTTTTGTGTCTAGCACTGAACCAAGTGTGGAACCAGGGGATGAATGTTGCTGATTCATTCAAGTCGATCAGGGCACACTCCTGGGGAAACGATGGGATTCATAACTGGATCCACCTATACCCTACAATGTGCTGTCTACATTCATCAGACTTTATCATTTGGCTGTCCTTACTATTATAATGTTATTATTCCTTTTACCTTGTCAACATGGTGAAACTCTTCCAGGGAACACTTGCCCAGGAAGATAAAAGTAGTAGAATCCTTTATCATTCATCTTAGGAATTTCCTTCCCATCCTCATTTAGATAAACATAGAACTTGGGATTTCAATAAATAGCATCAAATGTGTGTCTCCTCTATAAGGCTCTTAAAAAACTGTGATTGTCAACCAGTCTTAAGCTGTACTATCCCGACACTTATCCAGTCCTGTTAAGCCTCTTGCCATTAAAAGCTCACCTTTGACTAGGATCCAAAATCTTATAAACATCCCAATTGCATCCTCTGATGTTACTGGGACTCAATCCTGGTAGAATGATTGACTTTTATAGATAAGTATGTTTGATGAGAATACATTCAGCTTTGTTCACATCCTGCTAGGGCTGAGGAAAGAGACCTTGGAGATGAGGTCTTTGACATGGATATTTGCTATTTGTTTCAGGGAAGGGAAGGCATTGGATGAGCACTGGGGCAATGGAGGGCAACATGAACCTGACCTGGAAGATAAGAACATGAGGACTTCCTCCTGAAATGCCCACACTGAAAACTGTTCTGAGCATTAGGAAAAGGCAATTCTGGGAGGATGAGAAAAGCACTGAGCTTGAAACTAGAGACCCTTGGTTGAATTCCAATCTGTTGCTGTCCTGTTTTATGGTTCTGGATATATACAGCATACTCTTTGAATCTGTTTCCTTATATATAGAATGAGGATGATAATAGTCATCCTCCCCTATTTTTGAGGCTTAAAATCAATAACAAACATAGAATGCAAATGTGGAATTGCAATATATATGTGAGAAATTATTAATTTTGTTATCCATCCAAATTTTTACTCAATTGCAATGGTAGGATTTAGAATTTAGGCCAGTGGAAAAGAGCAAAGCTTATTACCCCAAACCAGGTCTACAACCTTGACCATGATGGCATGGCTCTCTTGGCCCTACACAATTTTCCTATTTATAAGTGGCCTAATTCTCTGGCTTTAATTCCCAGGTTGGTCAGTGAAAAGAGCTTGGTGATGGATCTTAGTGTCAGGGAGACAGGGTCTAAGGTTTGATGTATGACATTTACTGCTGTCTGCTTTTGGACAAGCTACTTAGACTGTCAGAGCCTTTATTTACTTATCTGTAAAATATAGAAAATGCAGACAATTCACAAAGCTGTTATAAGACTGTATGTAGGTAGACTCTCAATACATGTAGGTGACTTGAATCAGATATTTTAGGTCATGTTCTGTGTGATGTTTTTATGACAAAATTATGCCTCTGCATTGGGTCACCTTCAGGTACCAGGGACCTGGAGGGAGGAAGCACAGGAAGGAATGTGGCCATGTCACTCAGCACCTAAGTGATTGCAGCAATAATAACTTTTGTAATTCTGGGGATGAAACATCCGGTAATTGTTGCAGGGATAATTACTGTCCCTTTAATTGAAGGTATTCTTGGACATGACATTTCCTAGTATTCTGAAATTCTCATAAAGTGTACGTGGTTGAGATGACTTTTGTACATTTTTATTTCATGGTGTGTTTTTATGTAGCAAAGTGTCTCACAATGTTATGTGCTTCTTTCTCCCACACAAAATTCTGATAAATGACCCCTCCTGTCATGATTGCAGACCTTATGTCCTCTCAAGGTTGCTCAGGGATGCCCTTGAATAGCCTTGAATGATGAAATCAGTGTGGTTCTGTCTGTACAGTTAGCACATAGTGCAGTTTTACGTGTATGGCTACTGGTTTGTGTTAATTATTTAATTAACATGGTAGCTTAGATTTGTTGGTAGATACATCTAAGAAAAAGTTGTATTAGCATGAGAATTTAAGAATCAGAGAGAACTTCACTTTACTCAAGATGTTGTATAATTCCCTCTACTCAGAATGAAAGCAGATCAGGAACATGGAGTCATGGAAATGTAGTCATCCTGTATCAGTTCAGCATAGACTATGTATGGAGAAGAACATTCTGATGATCACTGCTGGTCCTAAGACAGGATGTGGTGCCTCAGAGGTGAAGGTAAAGAGGAAGTGATAAAATTAGCATGGCACTCAGAGAACCAGGTGAGAAATGAAAGGAAGAAAATGAAAGAGATGATTTTGTTTTTATTTATTGAAATTCTCCAAATTCTTGCATATGAGTCAATATTTATTCTCAAGAGTTGCAGAGGCCAAAGCAGTTACTGAATATAACTCCATGTAGAAATTGTTCCATGTAAAGTCATAGGCACATTTTGGTTAAAATAAAGTTAAGAATTTGCTACATAGTTGTGGGTTTTATTAATTGATTGATTACTTTTTGAGCCCATATTAAAAGATGAACTAGTGCGGGTTAAATAAATTATTATTAAAGCATAAAACTGGTCTGCCAAGCTTAGAAAACAAATAAGGAGGGTCTTGGAGAACATGGCTCAATATAGATATGACATTTTCTTTCATGAACTACTGAAGTCTGAGTTGGCCATTTTTGTGTGTGTTTTCCCCCACTAGGAAATTATGTAAAACTGTCTTTCTCTTTTATATTTTGAAAAGATTCAAATCTCTATGTCAAATAATGTATGACTATCTCTAAAACCATTTAGAAACTTACATAATAATTACAGCTACCATTTCCTGACCATCATCTATGAGCTGATTTGGTGTTACATCCTTTATATTCATCATTCCTAAACTTCATAACTCCCTCATTCCATAATTAATAACTTTTAATCTCTCATATTTTCCTTTTCTTTGTTTTTGTGGAATGCATTTTGAGTGATTTCCTCAAAGTTATTTTCCAGTTCACTAATCCTCTCTTTATCTATATTTGATCTGATCCACTTTAAACCCACATATTAAATTAAAAACATACAGTCTATTTCTATACATTCTACTTAGTTGTTTTACAACCATTTAACTAATTTGAGTAGTCACTTATAATTTCATTGTATATTCAATAATCTCTTATTTTCTCAAAAGATTTCCAAAATTCTATTCTCCTTATTAAAATGAACTATGTGAAAATATGCCAGAAAAAGTTAAAAACTATTAAAAATACAACAATTAGCATGATCTTCAGACATAACCAATATTTTTCACTTTTTGTATCCCTCCCAGATTTTTCTAGAGCATATACGTATAAAACACTTTTGTGGTGATTATTATTATAAAGTATTGTTAGAATGGTGTTACATTTATTAGTTTATCAAAACCCAATGATAACTCTAAAATTTGGAAGTTATACACTGTTATTTCAGTAGTTTCTCTAGAAATTTTAACTTTTATACTTAAATTTTCAAATTATAAAGTTGATCAATGTCTTTGTTTTCTCCCAAATAACACAAGTACCTATACATCTTTAATTCCAATCCTTGTCATTTCAATTTCCATATCTTTATTACCATTTATTTTAATTCTCTTTGCTTAATTTGGCTCTGAAAGACATTATTATTTATTTGTATAATAAAGATTTGATTTTTAAAAACTGCTTCTTCAATCTCAGATTCTTCATCAGGGAGTATTTTCTTTCTCTAACAACAGCAGTACTAGCAGTTAACACATATAAAACATTTATTAGATGCCAGGCACTAGTCTAGAGACTTTAAGCCATTTAATTCTCATAATGTATCTATGAACTAGATTTTATTAATCATTCTTTCCATTGTCCAACAAGGAAACCTAGGCTTAGAGGGTTTAAGTAGCCTGTTTAAGTCACATAGCTGAAGAGTATGCTTTAAGATCTTTAGTGAGGATTTGTTGCTAACAAACTATCTCCATTTCTTTTTAATTTGGAAAAGTCTTTCCTTCCATTTCTAAAAGATATTTTGGTTCATATAAGTTGAAAGCTATTTGTTCTCAGTGGGTAGAACTAATATCACTATCTGGTTTTGAAATGCTGCTATCAGGAAGTCAGTGATCAATTGACATATTCTTGCTTTGAAGCACCCTATCTTCTCACTCTGGCTGCCTTTTAAGATCTCCTATTTGTACATAAAGTTCTATAGTTTCATTACAACATATTCAGATGTGAATTCCTTTTCATTTGTCCTGGTTATAACTACTTAGTTTTCTTGAACTTGTGGATTATTCCTCTGGGTCTAGTTTAAATGATTTTTTTCAGCTCTATCTCATAGTTCAACAGTTCTATTTTGACTGTGTAAGTCCCACAGTATTATATTTTTTATGTGCCAAAATATTTAATATAACTTATAATAGTTATATACAATAAAAATATTGCTATAAAATGTGATAATTAAATTATTTATATTTATTATATATAATAATATGAAAACTACATATCACATTAATGCAATCTAAAACAAACATAATACATATCATAATTTTTTTAGTTTTTCATATGGTTTTATTTTTGTGACACTGTTTTTGACTTGCATGTTTTAATTTTTTTCTTTTTAATGTTTTTATTAGTGCATTACAGTTTCAAATAATAGTGGTGTTCATTTTAACATTCATAAATGCATAGAATATAATTTGCTCCATTTCAATATTTAGCACTACATCTTTCCCTTCCCACTCCCTCTGGTCCCCTTCTTGTACTCTGTGGGTCTTCCTTCTATGAATTGATTTTTAATTGCTGCATTATAGTTATACATAACAGTCAGATTCCCTATGCCATGTTCATAGATGCATATAACATAATTTGATCAGTCTGATTCCCCAGCACCTCCCCTTTACTTCCCCTCCTCCATCCCCAGAGCTGCTTGCTCAACTCTATTATTTTTCCTTCTAGTACTGCTATTTTTAAAAATTGCCTTATTTTTAAATGTACTCATCTTTAAGTCCTTTAATTTCTAAAATTAAATGAATATATTATTTTTGTTTTCTTTTTAATATTTCTAATACCTGGGTATGTTTCCAATCATAGAACAGAGAGCACATACATGGTATTGTGTTTACTGCCACATAGTGAATATTTTCTTCTCTGATTGCATTACTTTGGAATTTTTTGGAAATTCTTTAAGACTTGGAATTAATATGAGCTCCTGCAGAAAGGGTCTGTGTTTGCTTTTGGCAGGTATCTGATAACACTTTTGGTCCTTAAAATAAAATTAAAAGTGGATTCTTTAAAACAAATCCTTGCTTGTGGTTGTTGGGGCCACTGAGTGAGTATGAATTTAGGCCAACACCCTATAAGAGGTGGTTGGTCATTATGACTTTGTGTGTGTGTGTGTGTGCACTGAAGATCAAACCCAGGGCTTCATGCAATGCTAGACAAGTAATCTACCGCCAAGCCACATTTTCAGCCTGTTATGAATTCTGAAGGAGAATTTTCCTGCCTCCACTCTGCCCCATTGTGTGAGATGTTCAGTTTTCCTTACAGTTTTCTCTTGGGCAATGGAGGTCAGGCTGATTCTAGCTCACCTTTGCAAAAAGGATATGGATTCTAGAAGCCCAGCTTTAGGGATTCCTAAAAAACTCCGCAGACCCTTGCATTACTGTCACTCACACACCACAAGGCAGCAAAATGAGATTTGGCAAAAGCTACTGAAATCAAAGCTGGTTCTATGGCTCTGCCAGCCTTTCTAAGTTCCCACTTTCATTAAATCCATTGTATAAATATTCTTTTATTTCTTCACAGATCATAATAGAAATCCTAGCCAGAGTAATTAAACAAGAAAAAGAAATAAAAGGCATTTAAATTGGAAATTAAGAAGTAATAGTATCACTGTTTTAACCTACAGAGGAAAAATAGACTGAAAAAAAATGATCAAAACCCTAGAGACTTGTAGAACTATAATAATAATAATATAAAAAAGAAACTGTTGATACAGGAAGCAATGTGAATCTCCAGAGCATCACTCTGAGTGAAAAAGCCGATCCCAAAATGTTACATGCTGTTTGGTTCCATTTATATAACATCCTTGAAATGACCCAATTATAAAAATGGAGACCAGATTAGTTGTTGAAAGAGGATGAAGAGGAGGTATGGGCAGGGAGGAAGTTGGTATGAAACAAAAAGGCAACCTGTAGGATCCTTGCCATGGTGGAAGTGTTCTGTATCTTGACCACATCAACGTCAATATCCTACTTACGATACTTACTATACTATAATTTTGCAAGATGTTACTACTGGATAAAACCAGTTAAAAGATATATTGGATTTTTTCTGCATTATTCCTTATAAGTGCATATGAATCTATAATTACCTAAAAAGGAATAGTTGAATTTAAAAAGCGGACCAATTAGGATTCCTAAGTTCCTGCAGTAAAGGGGTTTAACTGTTACTGTTGATACCAAGGACACAGATTGATCTGGCAGTGCCAGCAGATGCCATTTGTGCAGGCTTTTTGGTAATTACAACTCCTGGGTTCCACATAATTACAGTGGAACTCACACTGTATTTCCCATGCCGGAAATTATCACATTCCCTTAGTAATTACTCAGGGCCAAACACCTTTGTCCAACTTGCAATTGATGGCTGACAAACTGTCAAGAAATAAAGAAATCAGCTTAATTTGTAGGCAGAATTTATAGGGAAATGGCCTACAATCCTTCTATGACCATTAGGAAGGTATCTGGTTTGTGTTCAAGAATGATCACTCCAAAACACTGTTAATTTCCCTAATAAGTGCAAAAAAATTAACTCAAAAAAGATATCTTGGCATCTGGTATTGTCCAGGATCACTTGTCTCCCAAAAGAGTGCCTTGGAAGGAACATTTAGCCTGGAATTCTCTAAAAGAAAGGCATGCTCATCTGTGACAACTGCCCCCAAGTGCAGGTGTAGTTTAGACTTTATTTCACTGAAGCCTCAAAATACAGAGATATTCCTCTTCTAGGAGAATATCTAAGTTTCTTCTGTGATGTTACAAATGGAGTTAATGAGAACTGAAATTTGAACTCTGAGCCATTCCAGTCACAAAATTCTACGTCTCCTTTTTGCCCTTTGGTAGCAGGTGTTTCTCCAAGTTCTCCAAGACACAGCCTTCAGAGCTAACCATAACAGGAGGTCTACGAGCTATGTCAGCTTGAAGTGGGGAGGAAGGGTCCTATACTGTGGAAAGAGCACTGGGCTCCTACTGTCTTCACCTCTGAGAAATTTTGCATCAAGTCTTCTGCTTCTTTAAGCTTTCATTTATTCCTTTGCAAAATGTTGTAGCAATGAATCAGAAGATGAATATATGAAAATATCTAGCGTGAAACTTGACACATAGTTCAGGAGATATAGATACAATTGTGAGGGTCCATGAGTTTAGGAGAGGGCAGAGGGGACATTCTGGCTCTAGTTAACCCTCACCCCTGGTTGACAGCAAGTACCCCCTGTAGCAGGTGCTAGCACCTGTGTCTCACTGATCCATTTCCAGAGACGTGTAGTTCAAGAGCTTCCTCAGGACCTCCTTGGAGGCCACAGGGAAATGGCCTATAATCCTTCTATGCCTAGCATGACCATTAGGAGTGGGAATTACCACATTCCCTTAGTAATTACTCAGGGCCAAACATCTTTGTCTAACTTGCAATTGATGGCTGACAAACTGTCAAGAATGAGTAATCAGCTTAATTTGTGGGCAGAATTTGTAAGCTTGAGGACTGATTTCGAACTCACTCCCAAGGCCTGCCTACCATGTCTTCCAAAGGGGACCTCATTCACATCCCTGTCATCTTCTTCAGAAGGCTTCTGGAAATGGGCTCCATCTGCTATTTGCTCCCTTCTCTCAGACCAAGCTCACATGGCTTTCCTTGAGTGCCTGACTCCCTACCATAGCATCAATTTCCTGAAAGCAGTCACCTGCTTCAATACAGTGTCCTTAGGACCCAGCACAGGGCCTAGAAGAGGCAAGACACTTAATCCATGTTTTGAAAGAAGTTAAGCAAACAAAGCTAGCGCATGACCTTCTGGCGTCTGTGCTGAAACTCACCTTAGAGTGGTCAGCGTCCAGAACTCAATGTCCAGGTGGTGTTTAATGTCAGAAGGTATGTGACTGTCCCAACCATAGGCGCTTTGTGTTGGGCAAACAGGAACTTTCCCAGCAGAGCTGATCCTATCTCACGACACCTGTTAATTTTCATATTTGGCATTATGTATGTATAAAGAACCTTTCACGTGAGAGACTCAAAACACCCTGACTCTGGGCTCACCCATCCAGCCTCATGCATTGCTAGCATCTGCTTCTCTCCTTTCTTTCCCTGGAAGCAGCATTGCAGTATTGCAGCCTGGCTCTCAGCCTTTGCTTCTGGAGACCAATAGCAGGGCCCACAGCAATGGCAGAGGATATCCCCATACTCTCACTTGCACCTTTCCAACATCACAGCAGAGTGCAGAGCCAATGCTGGTTGGGGTTGCTGATGGCTAGTGCGGAGCTGGGATAGTCCAGTACATGGCAGGTGTCCTTGACTTCCTCCTCTGCCCTCCTTGAGGAAACACTGTGGCTTTAAATCCCTGCTCTGCTGCTCTCCAGCTATTGACTCAGCACATGTAAGTCTAATCTTGAATTTCCAAAGCCTTAAAATAATAAATAGGCATTTATTTAATAACAATAGCACTCATCCTTATGAATTTGGGGAGGATGTTTATTGATGAACCCAGCAAGTGTTTATTAACTGCCTGGTATAGGCCACACCCAGCTCTAAGTGACCAAGGAAGAAAGCGAATGCTAGCGAATGAGTTACACGAACAATTAACAATATAGCGCCAAAGACAGTGCCTTTAGATGGTACTGAGAAAATTCAGTGTATATTCTGAGAAAAGTCACATGAGTATTTTGAGCAGAGGAGAGAACCAATTCTGCTTGAATTGGAAAAAGGCTCCCGAAGCTGTGGAACAGAAAAGGACAGTGAGTGGACAAGTGACAGAGCAAGGGGGCTCTGGCCAGTTAGAACAGGAAATGTTCTGTATCAAGGCCTGGAAGAATGTCTAGGAAGGTGCCTGACAGGTGATGGGATGGCAGGCAAGCTCAGCATCACTAGCCTGTGCTTGGTATGTGTGGCCCAGGTGATGGACATCCCGCCTGGCACGTCACCTGGCCCGTGCAAACCTGAAGTGCTTTTTAGGGAACCAGTCTCTTTTGCAAGCAGGGTAAAGTTGTAAAATAAACCCATGATTCCTATAGTGAGATGGGTCTGTAGTCAACTTCTGGCTCCAGAACTTTCTCTATGACCTTGGGAAAATTCTTTCACATTCCCCTAAGCTACAGTCTCCTCACTGCAAACCAAATAATCATCATGCCCTCCTTATAGGGGTATTGTGAACACTTGTTATTATAACACATATAAAATGTCTGGCACAGAGGTTGCATCCAAAATGCTAGCTCTAGTCCCCATCTCTCATGCTCGTTCATGCTGGATTTATTTATAGTCTGTTTCTCTAAATGACGTTCATTTCTTTTAATTATTTTCTGATTCAGAGAACTTCTGAAATAAAAAGTCTTTCATGTTTACAAACTTTCAAGTTGAATAAAAGAGCCTCTTTAATTTTAAAAGGACAAATGTTGGAGGCATGTACTAATTGCCCTTGGCCAAATGCCTGCAAAGGGAAGTTTGTTCAGCTTGTAAGGCTGACCTAGCAACTGAGTGCTAGGCACATATTAGAAGCTCAATAAATACTTATTGAATGAATGTGTGTGAGGCTGTAATAGAAGATCCACTACTCATGTAACTGATGACATCTGGTTCTAATGACGGGCAAGAAGGAGATCGAGGGCTAATTATGGTAATGATATGTATAATACCGGATACCTCCAAAGGTTTTCAATGTGTTAACTAGATTGATTGTTGTGCAGTTTTAAATATTGGTATTTTAAAGGCTGTTTTTTACATTAAGCAATTTTAAACCTTTAACACAGGAGCACTGGATTTATAGTTCAAAGCTCTGGGCTAAGTTTAGGCTTCTCTTCAGTGTCAGCTGTGTAGCTTTAGATGCATGACCTGCAATCTCTGGAAAGTCAGAATTAAAATATAATTGATCCTTCCTGCCAGAAAAGCAACCAATCTGGAAAGCAGTATGGAGATTTCTTAAAAAACTTGGAATGGAACCACCATTTGACCCAGCTATCCCACTCCTTGGCCTATACCCTAAAGACTTAAAAACAGCACACTACAGTAAAGCAGCCACTTCAATGTTTATAGCAGCACAATTCACAATTGCAAAACTGTGGAAGCAACCCAGATGCCCTTCAATACATGAATGGATAAAGAAACTGTGGTACATATACACAATGGAATATTATTCAGCAATAAAAGAGAATAAAATTATGGCATTTGCAGGTAAATGGATGGAATTGGAGAACATTATGCTAAGTGAAGTAAGCCA
>CM053399.1:161767471-161787557 GCA_028644305.1 Xerus rutilus
TGCTGATACATAAGGGGGTTAGGAATGGGGAACATAGGAGAAATGGAGGAACTCTGGACGCGGCAGGGGGGAAGTGGGGGGAGGGAAAGGGGAATGGATACAGTAAAGATGGTTGATTGAAATCGTCATCACTACCCTTGGTGCATGTATGAAGACACAAATGGTGTGACTCTATCTGGTTTGCAACCAGAGAAATGGAAAAATTGAGCTCTATATATGTACCATGACTTGAAATGCATTTAAATGAATTAATTAAAAAAATAAAATATAAAAACAAAAACAAAAAAAGAACATTCCAGATTTGGATGGACAATGACAGTGCTTTATGGACTTGCAGACCATCCCAGGCAGTCCACAGGAGCAGGGGCATCCTGGGAGCACAGACCGTTCGTCTCCACTCTTCAGCATCAAGGTGAAGGGCATACAACTTTGGAAAAAGTATTTATTTATTATAATTGTCTTCATTTGATCATTTAAGATTATGAAAGCAACATATACTTGTCATAACAAGACTCATGATGCAAAGATCCATAACCCAGAAACCCTCTCCTCCTGCTATGTTCCCTACCTCTTCTCTCAGATAGTCAAGGTCAATAGATCAGTGGAAATTCTTCCGTAGAGTCTTCCTATCTCGTTCACACACAATTCAATATTAACGTATGTATGTAGAATTCAGTTTTTTTCCCTGAAACAGAATTATACTATGCATATTACCATGTAGCATATATGGTACATAAATACATGTGAACATGTATTCATAAAAGGCTTATTTAATTGGTAACCAACTGTGGGATTATGTTATACACGCTTATTTGTATATGAGTTTTCTCAGTCCACAGGACCCTACAAAATTCCTTCCTGTGTCAATTGGTGTCAGTTCCTTCCTATTATTTTATGGCAAAGGAAAACCACCATTCACCCAACTATTTCCCTCTTGATGGGCATTCTCTTCGTTTCAAGTTGCAACTTTCTCCATGTCCTTAAGCCGTTTCTTATTCTGAAAAGAGAGGTCACTAATAGGACCTGGTTCCTAAGGCAATTGTAATGATTTAATACGAAAATTCATCTAGACAACAGAATTTCTGCCACATTCTAAGTGCTCAACAAATATGAGATAATATTATTTCCCATAAAATGCTTTACCGGTGTGCACAATCCTCTTTCAGATTAAAATATGCAAGGACCTTGACATTTTCTCTCTAATAGAATTTTTATATCCACTTGCAGATTTCTTTCCTCTCATGTTCCCCTTTTCTTTAAATGGAACTCTATTGATGTCTTTCTCTGTGGCTGTTTTAATCACCCCTTTTCCCTGTCATCTTGGCTTTCCACTGTAACAAATTGCCAGCTTGGACCTTATATTTGTTCTTGCTGGGTAAAGTTTCTATGAGAAAGAAGAGAGTTCATGGGCAGGGCAGAAGCCAGAGGCAGCCAGTCTTTCTAAGTGCAGGGAATATTCTAAGAAAGACCAGGGTCTACAGGACTACCTGCTCTAGTTAGCAGGTGGGAAAGGGAGATGAGTATCTACGGACATGATATTTCATCGAGTGCATAGTCACAAGAACCCTTGGGGCAGGTAATGACAATACCACCTGGGAGGTGCCTACTCTCCAATATGTGGTGAGTAGAACCCTAACCCCTACTGGGCCCATCTGGAACAGGTCTAGCCTCTGGAGTAAGAGTCTGGCATGGGCAAGGTAGATTGATTGGAAAGACTTGTCCAGCAGATAGCTTCCAATGGAGGCAAAGAAATGGCAGGCTTGGCAGACAGCAAGATGAAGACCCAATCCCATGTCTGCACTTACACAGGGTGAGGGATAGATAGACTGATGAGCAGGAGGCTTTGGAGTCTGTGTCTTTCTTCAAGTTTCCCAGAGGCTGGATGAGAGGGAGCATGCTCTCCTCCTTGTTCTGAACTGGATTTAGAGATGGAAAGCACAGGTGACTTTTGCTGAGTGGGTCTGGGGAAGAAAGGAAATAGTGCCATTGTCTTAACCAAACATTCCACAGAGCTGCCTGTCGCCAGGCTGCACCTTGCAGACAGGTCAACAAATAATGATACCCTGGTGTGGTTCTTGCTGTAATAGACAGAAGTACCAGGGATTATGGGAGCACAGTGCAGACTTTATGCAGGGCCCTTGACAAATATTTGTGGACTGGCTGTTGAATGGAGACTCTGTACCTTGGGAACAAACAGTAGAGAAATCGTGTTTTTCCCTGGAGGAGCCAGGAAGTCTTCCAGCATAGTTGGGATTGAGTGGCTCTTAGGGTAAAGACGGAGGAAAGAGAATGTTACCCAGAGGGAGCGGTATCCCTGGATACAGAGGTCAGAATGCACATGTGTTATTTGGAGAAGGCCAGAAGTTTGTTGTGGTTGGAGGGGATGAAAGAAACTGAGGAGCAGAGGAAGAGCTGGAGGAGCAGGCCTGCAAGACCTCAACTGACAAGATAAGGAATGTGTATCTTAGAGCAAAGAAGTCAAGCAAAGATAGCAAGAAGGTCAATGACAGGGTCAAGTACATCAAGACCAGTTTCTGAGAAGTTGCAGATAAGTCCGATAGAGTGTATCACATCGCTTCCCCACGCTATTGTGGTAGATTGGGCATCCTTAATTTGAAAATCCAAAATCTAAAATGATCAAAAATGTGAAACCTTTTGAGCATGTAACATGATGTGGTCAGAAAATTTCATGCCTGATCTCATGTGACAGTTTGCAGTCAAAACACATAAAATTATTTAAAATATTGTATAAACTCACCTTTAGGCTACGTGTATCGGTGTACGTGAAACAAATGAATTTCCCATTTAGATTTGGGTCCCTTCCACAGGACATCTTATTGTGTACACACAAGTATTCCAAAATCCAATATGTAAATAAGTAAATAATCCCAAATTTGAAACACTTCTGGTCTCAAGCATTTCAGGGACACTCAACTTGTACAATAGTTTTGTCTCTGTGGCTACTTAGATAAGGTTGAAGTCCTAACACTACAATTTTTCATATCCTGCTCCCTGCTATCCTCAAATACAACCAAAACATCACAGTCATCACAGACTTTCATATAAGAAAGTCTGCTAATGAGGCCATCAGAAACTAAAGACAAGTTATCAGGAAGATGCAGCTCTTATAATCAGGAGAGTCGCATCCCCTTTCCTGGGGTCCCAGGAGGATTTAGCACAGGAGATTCTGATAGGTTGTTTACTGCCTATAGTGAGTGACTTCCTTGATGGTCAGGTTGTACAAGGGAAAGGCAAATGCTAAAGATGCCAGGTAAGGAGTCTGGGGACAAGAGTTATCATCCTCCAGTGTAATAGGCTTTTTAATATATTTTCCTTTTTTTTCATGCAAACTGCTACTGCTGTATTCAGACCTGCATTAGGTCTCTCACATGGTTTGAAAAACTTTTGAACGGGATTTCATGTCTAGTTTTTCCCCCACCAATATGTTGAGTGGCCTCCAGACTTTGGATCATGTGACTTATCAGTAAAAAATTGGAATATATCATATATACTTATATATATGTATATCTCATATGCACACACATACACATACATATATTTAGCTTATTAACTAATATAAATATACTACTTTAAAGGTGTATCATTTGCCTTTAAAACCCAACACAGAAGTAATTTTTAGAAGGATGAGATATAGAAAATATCTAAGTAGATGTTGTGAAAGTTTTCTTCCCATCCCACAGGGGATTATCTTGTGCCTGGGTAGCTGAGACCATTGATTTCATGGGCTCTCTATGCTTCTGGTCCAGAGCAGTTTTCGCAGATCTGACTAGGTAAAATATAGTTCTAATACCTTCCCCAGCTGGTGGGATCTGAGCCCCTTTGTCTTTATCTCGAGATAACTTTGCTCAGGCTGGTTGGTTGGTTTTTCTGAACAAGCCCAGTTCAGAGAAGACTCCAGAACTTAGTTCCTGTGCCTACATAGAAAGCCCATCCCCAGCTATGCTGCCTTCTACTCCCTGTCTGAGCTCAATGCCCTGGACTTCACTCCCTGGGGAACAAACACACATACAAACAGTGTGCCAAATATCTGATAGGCTTTATTAATAATAAAAAGACTCCAACTATATTCATCAAGAGTCCAGCATTCAAATGACTCTGACATGCGTGTGACCTTCATTTACTCAGACCATAACTTGGTGGTGGGTATTTTTACCAATGTTTTCAAAGGGAGAACTGAATTTCACAGAAGTGAGGAACCCACTCAAGTCACATAGTGTTGAAGAAGCCCCGCTAGATCTGGCATTCTAGTTTGGATTGTTCCAGGGCTTGTGTTTTTCCCTCATCCACTGTTCTTCTGAGAAAATCATGTGAAAAAAAAAAGTGACCATAGTTCAATGTCATCCATCCCCTGGGGCTTCTCTCCCACCTGGTGCTCCTCTCCACCTGGAGCCCCCTTTCCCTCAAATCCAAAGTTTCCTGTAAGTGGGGATAAAGCTTTCACACCTACCCACTTCAGAAGGCTGTTGGCAGGATTAAAGAGCTAATGTTTGCAAAATACTTTGAGCTTCAAGAAAAGGCAGGCGCCAAAGAACTACAAAGGGTTATTAAGAGGGTAGACTTCAAATCCCCTTAACAAGCTCCCTTCCCTCATAGTTAATCTGGTGTGAATCCTCCTTCTGTCTCCCAAAGACCATAGCTGCTCTTTTCTGTCCCTTGAGGATGAAAGTGTCCTGCTTCTTCCACTTCCAGGACTTTCACCCCTTCCAGATCCTAGCCACAGGTATTTTAATATGGCCCATGGAATCCTTATAATGTTTAGGATCCAAACATAATGGAAGCCCTTGAAGAGCATATTCTTCCAGTCACTGTGCAGATGAGGACAGCAGGGCCAGGAGATGCAGGCACATGCCCACAGATCAGTGGAAAGGTCACATAGAGGTCATGAGTCTCCATTGTACACCACCACGCTTTCAGGTGCAAGAACCTGCCCCTTATTGCTCTCCCAGGGTTAACTCCTGCAGTGGACACTGCAACTGGACCCAAGATGGCAGAGCATATCCCTCCACATCTAGCCAGTCCTGATCCAGGGCCAGGTGCCCAGACAGAAAGCACTTCAGTGGAAGGAAAGAGCAGAGAATTGAGTTCACATCCTTAGATTCCATCCCCAGCTCCATTCTTTCATAACTATGCAATCCTGGGCTAGACTTGATCCACAGACTCTAGTTTGCTGACTCCTTATCTAAAGCACAGACGGGAGCATGTCACCTCTCCACTTCATGCCAGTCGCCTGCAACTATCATATCCTTGTCAACATGGATGTCATCTGCCCCATCTCATTTTTGCTCTCTCTCTCTCTCTCCCTCCGTTTTTGTTTCATTTTGTTTTTTTTAAAAAAGGCACTGACTTTTATTAACATTTGCATGCGTTGGGGTTTCACAGAAAATTGGTTGGTTAGAAATGAACGGGTTGAATTTGGGCTTGATTACCTTCTAAGGAAATAAGGGTTTGGGCTTATTAGCCAGTTTATGGGAGGTGATTGTTTGGCCTGCCCAAGTAAAACTGAGTTACTGGAGCTAGGTGCCATATAATCACATTTTGAAATTGTTCAGTTTATCAAAAAAACAAACAAACGAAAAACCCCAAAAAACCCAAGAGATTCACAGCAACCAACTATAGAACAGTGTCCATTTACCTGAGTTTTCATAAGGAGGTCCTCTGTGTGTTAATCCTGCAGGAAAACTTTGAAATGATTCTAGAAAAAGTCAATTAGATCTTTTTGGGTGGGGGGCAATACCAAGGATTGAACTAGGGGGCACTCAACCACTGAGCCACGTCCCCAGCCCTATTTTGTATTTTATTTAGAGACAGGGTCTCACTGCGGTTGCTTTGTGCCTCGCTATTGCTGAGGCTGGCTTTGAACTCGTGACCTTCCTGCCTCAGCCTCCTGAGCCACTGGGATTACAGGTATGTGCCACCATACCCAGCTCAATTAGATCTTTAAACTAGTTTTTTATTTTGCCTTTTTTACTGACTTCAAGGGAGTAGGAAGTACAGAAATTAGTAGTGGGTGAAGATAAGGACTATGTTATGAAGATCTGTCAATCCTCTCCCTTGGGTGATGGCTCTGTCTTTAGTGAGAAAAGCATCCCTGTTCTCCCCAGTACAGGGGACACCTTCCTCAAAGGTGGTCCCGAAAGGCCTTGCTTTTAGGCAGATAAAGGTAGAGAACTCCTCCTTCCCCTGTCAAGTGGCAATTGCCTTTAGCTCATGTTAGTCCTTATGTCGATGCAGAGTATTCTGGGATGGCGTGCTCTGAATCTTCCAAGCAAGCTCAGATGGGTCTTAACAACAATGAAACAGTCGACAATTTTTCTGATATCACACAGGTTTGATGAACATTGAAAATGCGCTCCTTGGGAATTTCTCGCCAATGGCGGCGCTGACTTCCAGGCTGCTTGTATCAGAGCGTGCTGCGTCTTTGCTTCCAGCTTCTGCAGGTCCCTGCTGACTGCCTGCTCACGCCCCCTTTCCCTGTTCCTCTTCTTGTCACGTGAAGTTCACTGTATCCCCAGAGCACCATTGTTCCCCATCTGCTTGGCTTGGAGTCTTGTCTTACTCAACTCGAGGTCTTAAAAGTTCCTTTCTCCACTCACCCTTTGTGAGAGTCCCCGCCCCTTTTCCACAAGCCTGTGCTGCGTGCCCATCAGTGCCAGGACCAGGTGAGGATCTAGGGGAGAGGGATGAATGGGAGATGGTTGCCTTCCCAGGCGATGATGAACATGGTACCACAGAGGAGAGGACAGAGTGCAGGGGACATAGAAGGGAATCAGAGCAGGGGAAAGATCCAGGAGAGCTTTTTGGAAGAGGCTGCTGTCAGCTGGGGTTGGTAAGGTGTGGAGGACTTGGGCAGGTGCAGGGTAGAGGGTGGGGAGGAATAATTCAGGCATAGTGGGAGACAGGTGCACAGGTGAAAGGCTTTCTGCCTTCACGTCTCTGTCACTATACTGTCTTCCTGTGTCCCCAAATAGACTATGTGAGCCTGCAGGGTAACAATTCCTTGTTATTTATTAATGGGGAGAAAGCTTAGGCAAGGGACGGGCAAATTAGGACCCATGGGGAAAATCCTAGTTTTGTATGGTTTGAATGCCTAGTTTTTTATGGTTTGTGATGTAGAAACAGTTTTTAATTTTTAAATGGTTAGAAAAATAAAAACCAACAGAAGACTATTTCATGACCTATAAAAATTCTATGCAATTCAGATTTCAGCATCCATAAACACCGTTTTATTGGAATACAGCCATACCCGTTTACTTATGCATTATCTGGGGCAGCTTCTGAGCTATCACAGGAGAGTTGAGTAGTTGCAACAGAGACCATCTGGCTCTTGAAGTCTATCTGGCCCTTTACAGAAAAAGTGTGTTGACCTCTGGCTTAGGCTGTAGAATCAGACTGGCTTGGGTCAAATCCCAAACCTCTTCCTCCTACCTGTGTGACCTTGGGCAAAATATTCAGCCTCTCTGTGTCACTGTTTTCTCATCTCAGAATTAAAAACAGGGCTGTTATAAAAAACAGATAATATATTATAAACTATGGAGTATTTAGAATAGTGCCTGTATATAGCAAGTTCTCAGTAAATGTTATTCTTACCATTGAGGCCTTGAACTCAGCTGCAGGCTTAGCACATTCTTTTATTCAAAGGATGTTTGTTGAAAGAACAACAGTGAGTAGATGGAGTTGGAGGGGCATTCTGAAGATCCTGATTCAGCTGTAGCCTTTCAAGAATGCAGGGAAGGGAACCCCAGCTTCTCTATGCCTAAGTTGCTTCCCCTTTTCTTCTTGCCAGTGCCCCCAGAGCATCTGCTAGCAATCTGAGTCTTGTGGCATTTTTCTTCTTGTGCTGTTAATTTTTTAAGTGAACTTTCAGGCTGTGGATGATGGAGGGAAGAGCTGGAGGTGGGGGGAGAAACTCTAAAATGTGCGCAGTGGGGAGCCACCACCGTGGAATTTCAGCACAAGAGATCATGATTGCAGAGAGTTGGAGGGCCCCAACGTAAGCAATTTCTCTAAGAAACAGAAGCAGCAGCCATTTCTGAGACCCTCTTATTGAGTCGCATAGGGCAAGGGTCCTCTTTAGCATTTGGGACTTGTTCCATGTTCACAGGGAAGCCAGCGCAGACCATGGGGACAGAAAGGCAGCTTTGCTCATTTATAAGCTGAATATTTCTGTGGCTGCCAGACTCTCTTGTGGTTTGGAATAAGGTTTCTGTCCCTGGTGAGGCATTTGTCTCGCAAAAACCAGCTTAGAACATTCTGGGCACCTCCAGTGGAGCTCTGAACCCATTCTTCTGGGGTTATTTTCTCTATCCCTTGAGTGGAACCCCAACAGTTCTGAGCCAGGCCTGGTCCTGGGTCATTCCAGATCCTGCTTCTCACTGACTTTCTCACTGGTCACTTCTTGTGACCTTCCACAGCCATCCTAACATTCTTATGGAAGCCCCATGGAGGGCAGAGTCTGTGGACTCATATGCACCTTCTCTCCAAAGTTTGCACAGACAGGAAGAGTAGGTCCCACCAACCATGTGTTCAGCTGGGGGAAGTGGGAAGAAACAAAAGCCAAAAACCATCCAGAAGACAAAGAATTCTTTTCAATATACTTCACCCCAAAGGCTGAGCCCTGTCACAGGAAGAGCATCCCAACTCTGACCCGCTGGCGACCACGCTGTGCTTCCTTCCACCTCCCTTCCTTGTGTTCAGCCCCACAGCCTGTCCTAAGATGGGAATGGGTGCAGCGTGTGACTCTCATTCACTTACCTCCCGGTACATCCAGTACATCGAGAACTGGAATCTCGCTTCCATGGTAATTACCGTGATTATAATTCCCTGTGGAACTTGTAGAGTGAGCTCCAAAAACAATTCCTCAAGCTTGTCAAGCCACTGCGTTGATTTGCTTATGAAAGGCAGTTCTAATCAAAAGGGGTAATTACAATATTAAGTGCCAAGCCTTGGTGTGCAAACTCTTGAGTCATAAGATATTAAGCTTAATTGAACTCCATTGAAGGAGGCAGGCAGCGTCATGTGCTCGGCGTGCCGGCGAGCACAAGCCGAAAGCTTCACTCCAGGAAAGTGGACAAATTACCCCACCTATTAGCCACTCTGCGATCACAGTGTTGTACAATCAGTGCACCTGCTGCAGGAAGCAGTTGCCTCTCTGAAGTTTTAATACTTTGGGGATTACTGGTCCAGATCTCATGCTGCCTTCCAATTGTCTTGGTTCTTTTTGGCTGTAACCACAATGAGGCTGGCCCTGGGCTGGAAACCATTCATTCATTGATTTGATATATGTTGAGAGTTTCAGA
The DNA here is from genome assembly GCA_028644305.1 of Xerus rutilus. Lineage (NCBI taxonomy): Eukaryota > Metazoa > Chordata > Mammalia > Rodentia > Sciuridae > Xerus > Xerus rutilus. The sequence continues at coordinate 161,776,789 of CM053399.1, forward strand.
GTGGCTGGTGTTGCGCTGGTCATTGTGGATGTTCCAATCAATTAGACATGCTCCAGGTCTTCCACAGGTGGTTAACCTCTAGTGTGAAAGTTCCATAATAAGAAAATGTGTGGATTGTCCCAGCCGACAACGGAGAAGTCAGACAAGGCTCCAACAGGAGATGCCCCCTGAGCCAATTCTAGAAAGATAGATTAGGTATGAGAGGCTGTAGGGTGATCTGGGCAGAGAGGTCACATGGGCAAAACTGACAGAGAAAAAACTATGGAAGTTATGAAAAATTCACCCAACTCCTAAGTTATATATACGTATACACGTTCCTATGTGTAGACACATGCAGGTGGACAGAGGTCACCAGGAAGTCCAAGAAAGGAGAACAGGAGCTAGAAATAGGATGAGGCTTATTGGTCATATTTGGACCATTCCAAGCCCCTCTCCTCACAATGAGGGTCAGGAACTAACCACTCCAATTTGAGGAATCTACACAAAAATATAGAGGCAATCAAGTGGATTCCACGAGCTCAGACCATGACACACACCACACACGTAGACACAGCCGCCTCTCCCCACAAAGCACACAGGTGCTCCTGCTGGGCGTGGTCACAATCAAATGTATACATACCCTGGACACATGAAAATGACCCCAGTGCTCTCCAGGACACTCTCAATATAACATCTTATATTACAAGTTGGATCTGGGGTTCATTAGCAGCAAAGGAAATTTTCCCATCAAATGAGTGAAGTGATCCGTCACACGAGTGGACAAATGGCCTGGCCGGTAAATGGGCCGGGCTGCCTATAATCACATGCTTTCATTAACAAGTGACTCAGTCTTCGATTTGGCTAAGGTACTAAACGTAAGAGAGGCGCACATTTGAATCCATTTGTTAGTTCAGGACTTTTTTTGTTTCTTCTTTTTTTTTTGAATTTTTATTTTTTAAAGAACATGAAACCAAAGATTCCAGGAGGAGAGGAAGAAACATGTATCCCTTCCTCTTGATGCTCTGCACAATTAATATATATTTGTTTAAGCAGAGCAATGCTTGCTGTAGAGAAATTACTATTTTCATTTTAAAGATGAAGGTGTGAAGGCTTGTGGAGGATAAACAGCTAACTGAGGTCACCCAGAGTAAAGGTCAGTGACTGGAACCCATAGCAGTCTGATCCTTAAACTGGTCTTTCCCCAATAAAAATCTGTTTCCTCCTCTCAAAAGAATGGAGGGGGGACAATTATATTTTTCAGAAAAATAATTAAATATTTTAATCAAATGAATCATTTACAAATATTCCCCAACTGATGATCTAGAGATAGCTCAACTTATGATCTTTCAACTTTTTGATGATGTAAAAGTGACACACATTCTGTAGTAGAACTTGTACTTCAAATGTGGATCTTCTGCCACCCGGGTGATGCTCTCTTCAATGCCCAGTAGCAGCAGGGATCCACAGTTCCCAGTCAGCCACTGGAGCATGAGAATTAAACAACTGACTCCCTATGGTGTACTGTGCTGCTAAGATACTTTTGGTAGGTTGTGTTTATTAACTGCATTTTAGCAGATAAAAATTTCAAATTATAGGAGTTTACTGGGACATAATGCCATGGTAAATTGAAAAGTATCTCAATTTATTTTCATCAGAAAAATCAACCATGGACCTGGTTGAGAATGGTTCTTAGCAATAGAAAGATAGGTATTGTCTTCCTTCCACAAGAACCCAACAGAGACAAGGTTGGATGAGCCGGTACATATCTGCCACTGGTCTGGAAGCACCCTGCTCTCCACATTAACTGAGGCTTGGAAGCCTTTACAAATGAGACCTGTTGTGGACCCTAGGGTTGATAAAGCCAAGTTCACAAGCCTGATCTTCTCCTAATTCATTTGGCTTCACCATGGTCTTCCCTGGTCAGCTTGAAACAGATAGGTCAGGGAAAGAGTGGACAGATTTATCCTTGTTCAAGAATAATCATTCTCAGCTTGGGGTCAATGACCAGGACATCAGCACCCAGCATAGGCCTAATGATCTGAGAGAGAGACAGACTATCTGGTTTGTCCAGAAAGCTCTAGATTACCAAAGTAAATTTTGGTATTCCTTGACCTCTTTGGTGTTAGGAATAATTGGAGATGTTTTTGGTTTGATTAGTTTGAAAGGCTAAGAGTTTTTCTTTAAGCTCTTTGAATGAATAAATAATTACTCAGAGAATTTTTTTTTCACTAGAGACTCTCCTTTTGTTACTGGATGAACAGCAGAATAATTACTAGATTTTGCTTATTACTTCCTAATGTGGTAAGCAGTGCTAAGCTTTGTCCTATTTGGAATCATGTCTGAGTGGGTACCATGTTCGAGAACTGAGTTTTCATTTGATTTCTCTCCATGTCCGTTCTCAAGGAGCAGAAATAGAAGAATATGTTCTTGAAGCTTCTGGCTCAGCAGTTTAAAAGCCTAACCAGTGTGAGTCCAACCCAGAAATAAGCCAGGGTAGTTGAAGCTTTCTTTGGGAGGTTGTGAGAGAGCTCTAGAAATTTGGCAATGAGGTTATGTTAGCTCTTATTATTCAGACCTTTCTGATAATAGATTTCCTGGGAGGCTGGCATCTTTGGCCCATCACTTTCAAACTTTGCTATATAGTGTGGAAAGAGCAGTGTGAAGTTAGGCAAGGGACAATGTTTCTAGAGTCAGATTGACCCAGTCACTAGGTCAGTGACTTTGGATAATTTATGATCAGTCTCTGGACTTCAGTTTTCTTATCTGTAAAATAAAGGAGACTGTGCTAGAAACCTCCTTGTAGCTGTCATCCAAAGTTTAGCAAGACAGCAAACATTTACTGAGCATCTATTATGTCTGGGACACTGGACTAAATGCTGCAAATGAAAAGGTGTATTTGAAGTGGTCTTATCTTCTGTGGCTCAGCATCTAGGGGGAAAGGTGGGTGCTGATAGAGTCAGTGTCTGTATTCTGTTGGAAATGTACACAATCTATCTATTATTCCATACAATGTTCTTATTATGAGCATGTATATGGACTAACTGGCTTTTGAATTAATGGAGTAAAAGGAAGTTCTATTGTAGGGATCTTCAGGACCAGATTTGGGTTCAAAGTATGGGAAGATTATTTTATTTGAGGAAACTCATTCAGTTCCCAGTGTTGTGTTGTTGTGTTGTTGTTGTTGTTGTTGTTGTTGTTTTTACCTTCTTGCAGTGGAACCTTCTGCATAAATGCAGTGGCAAGCTATGCAATACAAGCTCCATCAACAAACCTATTATTAATCATTATCATAATGATCTGGACCAACCTGCTGAGCTTTTTGATGTTTGCTCAGCTCTGAGGATTAAGATGAAAATCTGGGTGTGATCTCTATCATTGCTGCATTAGGATCTGCGGCCCATTAATCTCAGGCTACAAATGACCAGAGGTAACCTCAAATGGACACACGTCATACCACCTCCCACCTCAGAAAGCTCCATGCACCACCACTGCCCCCTGTCCTGGATTCCACAAAGCTTAGGGAGGGTGGTCCAGGTGAGATCCTGCTAGAAGAACGTGTTCTCCCTCTATTCCAGGATCATTGAAAACATTTTCCAAGTGCTTCAAGTGGAAGCCCCAGTGGCCGTGGGGGCTTGCCAAACAAGATATTTCCAAGGGTTACATCTTGACAACGAAATCTGTTAAGAGATGAAAGCAATGGGTGGGAGAGGGCATTTGAACCTCAAGACTGCAGCTTCGAACCCAAGATCATGAGATCACACTGCATGAGAATGTGAGGGGACTTGATGTGGGGCTAGTGCAGGAGATCTGGATTCTAGCTTCAGTCGTGTTCTTGCTTCATGTCTGACCCGGGTGGTGGGGTAGTTAGGGCCGTAGAATTTGGAAGCACAAGTAAATCCAGCTTGTATTATGAGCTGTATTAGCTTGTATTATGAGAATATAAATAGTATCCCTTGAACTTCCTTTTGCCCCACTTCCCTTCTCTGGGGATGTGCCCACACTGATAGACTAGCCTTAGGGCAAAATGGTCTAGCCTGGGATTCGAGTTGCTCTGGGTGGGTGATCACGGGAGGAAGTCAGGTAGTCAACACTGCAGTGCTTTGCCAGTGTAGAGTCCTTGATGAGCCATCTAGATTAAATTTGTAGAACTCTACAAATGCCCTCATCTAAAGCTTCTCTGCCAACTTCCATCCCCTTGAGGTCAAGCATCTGGCAGTGGCCCTGGGCATCAGAGGTTTTGCAGAATCTTGGAATAACCCTCTTGCATTTGCTCGGCAATAGTGCTTTCTTTTGTCAAGCTGGGTCTTTGTTTTTGAGGCACGCTATATTTACAGCTGAGAAATAGTGATAAAATTTTCTTAGTCTTGCTTGCTCAAAGTAGTAAGAACAGCTTCATGAGAAAATCTAGGAAAACATAAAGCATCCACAAACCAAAAGTAAAAGGAATGTCTCATCTTTTAATGCATAGGACAGACTTCTCTAAACTGGTTCTACTCAGATGATGGCACAGGTGGCCCTCATTGCCTGCTGACACAATCCCTCTCAGTCTCCGGGGTGGGTAGCCTGGATGACTTCACTTCCTGGGAAAACTCTGAAGTTCTAACAGGTGGCCTGATGTTAAATTGTCCTAGAAGTAATTGAAGGAAGAGTCTCAATCCAGATTTGCAGAAGGGATGTCCCCTGGGAGTTCACATTTTTGTATCAATCCTTCCCCAGGCCTAACTAAGCCCCTGACATCATGCAGGCACTCCATGGATTAAGAATTTCATTTCACCCTATCAGTTTATTGTATACTTCTTCATAATTCTTTCATTCACATTCTTTTATTCCTGTAGTGATTATTTTGGCAGAGTGACATGAAGCTCACCTTGGATAGAACCTGGACCATCCAAGCATGATGTGCTTGATGGTTCTCTTGAGTCAACCAGGAATTTATTCTGTCTGGCCTGATCTCTTGAAAGATGTCTCCCTGTAAATCTCTTAATACACACAGGGTGCCTGTGTGAACACATAGGTCCCCACGTTTTATGGAAATGACACTGAATCATTCTGCAACAAAGGAAGGGCTCTGGATGCTTCTTGGGGGTGTGGCAGACTGGCAGCATCTGGGCAAACCAGTTGAATGAGTGCACCCCCGTGCAGCCAGTGGTCTGCTGTGGAAGAAAGGAGAGTTTTGAAATCAGAATGAACCAGAGGCTAGCAGGTCCTCAGCAATCCTGCACATAATCCTGGAATGTTATTTTTTTTTTCTGGAAGAAAATCTAGCCTTGTGTGAGCCTCCCATCCAGTGGACACGAGACTGGGAGCTGCTTGCACTTGCCTGCATACATTCTCTTGGCCAAAGAGCGTTTTTCACAGCTTCCATTTGGGTCTTCTCTTCCAGAGGGTTCTGGAGTCACCCAACACGGCCTTAGGATCAAATGTAGGGACAAGGTGATGAGGCTGGATGAGTCCTTGGAGTCCTTGTTTTAAATACAGCAGTTCTGGTTTACTTCTCTTTTACATCTTGGGATTATTTTAATGATTTCTTCTAAGAAAAGAGTAGCTCTGCTTAAAAATGTTTGAAAACAATTTCCTCCCTCCCTCCCTTTGTTCTTTCTTTTTTCTTTCTCCCTTCCCTCCAGTTCTCCCTCCTTCCCTCCACTCTTTCCTTCTGTCTTTCCTTCCTCCCTCCATTCCTTCCCTCTTTCCTTCCATTCTCCCCCCACCCACCTTTTATCTTTTTTTTCTAGACATAGACAAACTGAGTCCAAAAGATGAAGACTGAAGTTGACCTGTTCAAGGTCAAGGTCACCAAGAATTCCCAGGTTGCCAAATTCATCCTTCTTTCTATTGACCTCTTGACAGCATTTACCTGTTGACCTTCCTTGAGTTTTGAATCCCTTCTTCTCTTGGCTGTCATGACCACACACTCTTGTACAGTTTGTCCTTCAATACTGACTGCTACCTCTTTGTCTCTTTTTCTGATCCCCACTACTCTACCTCCAAATTCTGGTCCTTCCAGGGCCCTGCTCTGGCTTTCCATCTCTTCTCCATCCATATGCTTTCCCTAGGTGAACACACCTGCTCCTACAGCTTTAAATACTATCTGAACTTCAATGATTCCTATTGGCACATTTGGGGTTCTGACTCCCCCTAGATGGACTTAGGCTTTGCAAATCCAATGTACTTTCTTCTCCACTTGGATTTCCACAAGGCATCTCAAATTCAACATTTTGAAAACAGAAGTCTTGATCTCTCACCCCTAGTCTGCACCTTGCTCAGCTGTCCCCATCTAGTAACTGGTAGCCTTCCATGTTACCAGGTATGTGCCAGGGAATAGTGTTTCTAGGTGTGGAATGAGTTGCCAGCTGGATTGCTTCCAGCACTGTGGGCAAAAACTTGGGAATTACTCTTGATTGCTCTCTTCCTCTCACCCTGCATGCAATCCATCAGCATCTGGACTTTGGGTGATGAGCAGGCATCTAGTCCTGTACCACAGACACTGGCTCTACTTAGACTATTCATTCCTCACTTCCACTAGTGAAATAACCTTTTAATGGTCTCATTACTGGTATTCCTGCCTTCACTTTCTTTATAACCCATTCCCTTTATGACAAATAAATTTTCTAGAAGTGTAAATTGAACTTTCCTGCTCAAAACTAACCAAAGATCACTTGTCGCACTTGTGATAAATTCCAATTCCTTTCCCTGTCGAGTAGGCCCCTCCCTGCCTTCCTTAGTGACCTACATTCAGTACACAAACTCTCCTCTGATCCTTGGAAGGCCCCAGGCTCCATCCTGCATCAGGTGCTGGTAGTAGCTGTCCCCTCTGCCTCCAATGCTCTTCACCTAAGTCTCAATCCCAAGTCTCAATGTTCCTGCTGGCCTTCAGAGACATCTTCCTTCATCTTCTTTTCAAATTTTTAAAAAATTTTTTTAGTTGTTGATGGATCTTTATTTTATTCAATTATTATTTATATGTGGTGCTGAGGATTGAACCCAGTGCCTCACACATGCCAGGCAAGCGCTCTACCACTGAGCTACAGCTCCAGCCCTTCTTTTCAAATTTAACCTTCCTAGGTACTTTATAACACATCTTCTTGTCTTAATTCAATCAAGCACTGGTCACTATCCAACTTTTCTTTTTCTTTTTTCATAACTTGATGTACTTTCTCCCTCCCCCATCAATGTCCCTGAGAACAGAGGGCTTGCCTGTCCTGTGCAGTGTTTTGTCCCCAGCCCCTAGAACAGTGTCTGATGCATGATTGACTTCCAACAGGTATATACTGAACAGATGAACAAAATTACTTTTCCAACAACACACAGCCCAACACAATCAACACTCTGATCACTCTGCCAGATTCTCATTTCACTAAGGAATTCATGAATGGACTTCAAGAGTCTCTGTTTAGGACAAAGTATTTTATGGATTTACGTAATGTCTTCCTTTCCATAGAGAAAGACGAAAGAAAGAAAAGTTCCTTGAGATATAATCTTTGGAGATGGAGAAATTTTACTGCCTAGAAAATAATGTACTTATTCAATAAACATTTATTGAGGTCATATTACATGGAACTGTTAGGCACCAGTATTATAAGCATGAGTAAGGTACAGTCCCCACCCTCTTCTCTGCGCAAGGAGAGAGACAACTAAGCAGATGATGACAGTATTAAAATTTTAGAGGACAACATAATAATAATAGCTTGCACTTACTGAGCATTTATCATGAATGAGGCCCTCTTCTGAGAGTTTAAAGCATATTATTTTATGCTTTATGCTTAAAATAATAATGCTTTATGACATATTTATTTCCCACAGCATTTTGCAGTTGAGGAAATTGAGTTAAGATGAGGCAACGAGTCCAAGGTCAGAGAGAAGGAGCACATGCAGACCTGGGCTTTGAACCTGCCCTCTACCATGGAGTGTATCCTCTTAGCCCTCTGCTCTGCTGTCTTGCTTATAAAGGTATGCAGAAATTGACAGAGGATACAAAGGAGGGGATTATTACCTCTGCCTTGGTGGCAAGGGAACTTCACTGAAAGGTTTACTGTGGCAATGGTATTTGAGCTTGAACTCTGCAGAATGAGATGGGATTCCCCCAAAGGAGATATCATGGGAGCATTTCAAGGCAGGTGGATGCCTTGGATACTGCCCCTGAGTGGTCCAAATTATCTGTGAAACATGGACATGAGTGTGGCTGCCATGTTGTAAGTAGTGGATAAGGCTGGGAGACAGGACCAGGATGAGAGGTACCTTCTACTGCAGAGTGAGAAAAATGAGTTCTCTATTCTGAGCTATGGGGGACAAGTGGGGAATTCTAAGCCAATAGATGACGCATTCTAAGTGTGCACTAGAAAGATCTTGAGGGTCATGCAAAAAGGGAGTGAGAATGGGGGAGAGAGGTAAAAAGGAGAGTGTAAGGCAGATGGTCCAGGCAGGTTGCTGAGTGCCTGGAGGGCATTATGGCCCCTTCTTCCTGCAGGTGACAGAGGGGTGTCTGAGGCCATGTGGGGGAGAGGGAGAGTTGCTGCCTGCAGTAAGCTCAGGCTGTGTTGTCTAAGACGTGTATGGCCACTTCTCCAGCGACAAAGGAGGTCAACACAGTCCTCTGGCTCTCTGTCCAGCTGCCCCACCCTGCGACTGCTGCCAGCTGTTGCAAGGGCTCCAGGGACACAGCCTTCTCCTCACTGCCGTGGCTTCAGTCCCTGATAAGAAAAGGCTGCTGTCCTATCCACAGGACTGTGCCTCAGCCCAGCACAGAAGTGATGTTAATGCCTTTTTGTCCGCCTGTCTGTCAGAGTTCTTTCATAATGGGCTTCAAAAACATGCTGAGGTCATAGGAGAATGTGTTCACTTGTTTGGCGGATTATTACCATTTTGTTACGCCTGCGATTGGTTGGAAGAGATGAGTTCTTTTGGTATTTAAACAAGAAAACAGGGGACTTTCCACTTTCTCTCCATAGTTGATGTGTGAAAATGACCAGAGAAGGAAGTATTCGTATCATTCGGGTACGGACCACCCCTCCAAAAGAACAGGAATTCAAGCTTTCTTTCATAATTATCCAGTCAGTAGAAAAAATGTTTAAGTGTCCGAATTTTTAACATAAAAAAAATGCAGCTATTTCTGCCTCTCAAGTTTACTTTATTATGTAGCTGCTCAAAAATGAATCTTGCATGAGAAAGAAATCCTAGGTGAAAGAAATTCCATTGGCCATTGCTGTGGAAGAGTCATTCTCTGTAGTGAATACCCAGTGAGAGTCAACTGTGACCAAATGTCCTCATTTCTTGTTTTGGTATCAAGTAGAAATTGTCCTCCTGTTTCCCTTATTTCTCCCTGCCTGAGCATTTCCCCAGATGCTAACTCACATCCCCAATCACTTTTCATGGCCACAAATTTCAGGAGCCTATGAGTTTATAAGGGTAAAGGTGATTTGGTTCCTGTTGGTCTTAAATTATCCGTATTTTTTTTTTCTCTCTTGAGCTTCTACCTGGAAGACAGGATATTGGTTTTATTTCAACATAATATAATTGCTATTTATACAGTGATTCTAAAGAAACTTCCCTGTCTTCAATTGGGTTGTACACTCTGATTTCATCCAACGTGACACATATTTGTAGAGAACTGTCAATGTTTTCAGGCTGAGAGTTCTTTTACTACCTCAGGGATTCCACGGATGCCAGCACATTAGGAAAGGGTGGGACCCTGACGCGGGAGGATTTCAGCATGCTGAGGCACTATCGCAAGAGATGAAATGTGTTTAAAAGGATTGCGGCTGTCATTGTTTAAGGCAGAATTGTTTTAAAGTATGTTCCAAGCACAAATTGTAGGAGATTCTTTGAGGGGAAAAAATATCCATTATATACTAATTTGGGATATGGTATGTATTTTTGTTTTGGACATTCACAAGACAGTAAAGACACTATGTTTTGTTCAATTTTACTTAAACTAAAGTGTTCACGATGCTTGTATTGATCACAGAATCATGGTAGGTTGGTGTGTGTGTGTGTGAGAGAGAGAGAGAGAGAGGGAGAGAGACATAGAGAGAGACAGAGAGAAATTTGCAATGAATGATTTTCTAATGTTTGAATTTAAAATGCAGGATGTAGGACCACACCACTACATCATTCTACTTAAAGAATTTTCCATTTGGGTTCCATTGTTATTAGTTTTTATCTTAAAGAAAGATCTTTCCAAACTTTGAGCAGTCAGTTTAAGTTTATTTCCCATGACTCAGTCTCTCTGCCTCCCATACAGCAATGTTCTCCTTCCTCACCAAGTTTGTGGGGAGAATGTTCTAGGTTTTCTCCTACCTCTTATTCACTTTGCACTTGCTGGTCAGTTGGATTTTGCCATCAGCAGGCTCCTGACGTTGCTCCTTCAGGCCACATTTAAGCAACTCAAAAGTTAATTCTAAATGCTTCTCAGGTGCTTTCACCTGCACACCCTCTGAGCCATTCCATAATGTTTCCAAGTAATTTCACTCTTGGGATGCCATTTTCCTCAAGCTTCAGGATTCTGAGCTACTAAGGCTCTTTCCAGTATATCAGCCACTCCTTCTCCGACTCAATATATCCCTTCTTCTTTCTCATCTTATTCCAACTTGTCTATTAAATATCTGTTATGTACATGATATATTTTATCACATATGATCTTCACAATGGAGATTGGTCCTATAGTAGTAGCTCCCTCTTACTGTTGAGAAACCAAAGTTTGGAATGGTCAAGATACTTGTTCAAGGTCACACAACTTGTAAGTAGCAGGAGATTTTGTACTTTGACTTCTCAAACTCCCAATTTGATGTCTCTCT
>CM053399.1:161788057-161860161 GCA_028644305.1 Xerus rutilus
GCTGTTGTGATGGTGAGCACAGTGGTTGAGAAGTTCACTAGCTGCATGTGTATGTGGAGAGTTACTCAGCATGCCAGCCTCACATGGCTAATCTATTAAAAAACACACTGAGTTGATTAAAGGAAATAATGGCTATAAATGTACAGTAAGAACTATAAAGCATGATACAAAGATTAGTTCTATAAACTAGTTGCAATGGTTAATTTTATGTGTCAACTTGGTGGGGCCACTGTGCTCAGGTATTTGGTTATATATTATTGTGGATGTTTCAGGGAAGGTGTTATTTGGGTGAAATAAACATTTAAATAGAAACATTAAGAGTAAAGCAGGGTCTGGGGATATAGCTCAGTTGGTAGAGTGCTTGCCTCGCATGCAACAAGGCCCGGGGTTCAATCTCCAGCAATACACACACACACAAAAAGAATAAAGCAGTTTACTGCCCATAATAAGTGGACTTCTAATCAGATAAAGTGCACAGAAGAAACAATTCTTGCCTCTCCCCGGCAAGAAACAATTTTGCTACCAGAATTGATAGCTTTCAGACTCTCTTCCCTGGGCCTCCATCTGCAAGCCTGTCCGGAAAATTTGAATTAATCAAGCCTCCACCATCATGCAAGCCAACTCCTTAAAATAATCTCTATATATTTATGCACACATCTTCATTCTCTGGCAAACCCTAATACATTAGTTTCTCATTTAGTTTATTGATCCTAAGATTTTATTACATACTTGTTCTCCTCTTTCATTTCAGATGCTATCAAGTTTGTTGTTTCTTTTTTAAATCACCAAGGGACATATATTTAAATTATATTTTTCTTGCTGTTAAATTTATTTCAAGTCATATTTTTTCTTTCCATTATTTTCTTGGCCATCATCCATGAAAGAGGAATGGTTTTTTTTTAAACTGTTTTTTTTTTTAAATTTTGGTTGAGAAATAACTTTTTTTTTTTTTGCAAACACCCTATGCTTTGCACTTGGAGCGAGGTTGTCCATGACATTTAGTGATGTCACATTTACTACCCCAGGGACTTCAGCATGCTGTGCTTATTGGTCATATTTCTGACCTACTAACTTGATGCTGTGCATACCCTACCCTCTTCCACACCAGGGATATTTAAATATCTCTAGAAGTTTCAGTGTAAGCCCAGACACTGGCAGTGTACACAGCTGTGCACAACATCACAGTCCCTCTTCCTTCCCACGGCAGGCAACTGATAGGGTAAAAGTGGGGAATTTCTTGGGATCTCCTTGGTTCTCCTCCAAGACCAAGTTTCAATCTAGACTTTTCTGCCCTAGGCATGGCCATGGTCATGTCAATCTGAAGGCCTCCCAAGGTGCAGCCAATCCCATCTGGCTACTCAGCAATGTCTGTGGGAAAGGAACTGGTGGTATCTAGAGAACTTCAGTCTTCTGCCTTTCTAGGGAAGGCTTCACCCCATGTGATGGCCAGTGTGTGTCTCTTATGACCACAGTGCCGGGCAGGGTGCTGTCAGATGAAGGAAGTGGTGCCATTGTGGTCTGTATTTTTGGTCAAAAAAATTTTGCTCATGTCCCTGTATTGCTTGAGATATAGATATAGATATATATATATGTTATATATATATTGATATATATTTGTTTTTGATATATATATCATAAATATATTGATATATATCGATATATATATTTGTTTTTTCAAATCTCAAATCTCCATGTGATTGCATATCCTTTCTATAGTTTTATTATTTTCATTTAACTTTGTTAGATCATGACTTGAAAATATGAGAATTTCCATTTATATCATTGTCTCAGGTTTCTATAAATTCTTTTTCTTTTTTTTCTCCCTCTTCTTCCTCCTTCCTTATCCTTTTCTTCTTCTAAAGAGGTTATGGTGGAGGGGTACTATATCCTGGATTTGAAATGTACTCTATTCTTACATCTATCAGAACTATAAAAACATTTTAATTCGATCCCTACACTTTCTCTTTCTCTCTCTTCTATGTTAGGGTGTCTTCAGGCCATTCATTCTCACTTGGGTTGGATATCTACAGATTTTAGACACATATTAATCTAAGGCCCCAAGTCAACTATCAGCAACTTAAAATGATTTCCTTTGTTGGTAGCACTGGGCTGGGATGTACCTTCTCCATGCCTCACCTTCTCATTTGTAAATGGGCATTCATCTTTCAACAGGCTTGTGGTATGATCATAAATAGTGGCTTTTTTAATGCTTAATCATAGTATTAACTTTCAAACTTGCAGATACATTATGTATATGCTTTTGTGTATATTAAATATTTCCTTGGAAAGAAATGTTTATGACACACTTGGTAGGTACTGGATACTGTAGGTGCTCAATAAATGGTTGCAACCTATGTAGTTATTAAAAATTCAAATTATGAGTTTATGAATGAGAAAAAAATATCTAAAGTAAATCCTTTAAGGCATTTTGTTCATTTAAAGGACATCATAGGTCACTCAAGGGTGCATAAATAACATCTCCCCACAGCTAGCGAATTGAGGTATTGACACAGTCTGTAATCTAGAACACTTTAGAGTACTCTTTCATGTTACTGAACACAGAAAAAATAGATATACTTACCCATCATAATAAGGCAGAGTGGATGGGATCTACATGAGATCCCATCCTACATGAGATCTGATAGATAAAAATTACCTTTTTTCTTTTTATAAAATAATTATGAGGAGACATTATGTTTTCAAGATTATATTAAATACTGCATTTATATGAAATTTCCAAACAAATGTATTTAAATTTCCCATGAAAAATGAAGCTTGCTTCTATCAATATAACTTTTAAAAGTATCATTCATTGACTGAAACAACTGCGAGCAATCGCTGACCATATTTTAATGGCGATTTCTTCAAATTCTTGATTGTAGACCAGGAACTTTTTACACAGAGGTGACTAAATTTTCAAAACATTTGTATGACGATTCACAAGTTTCTACAGTTCAAATTACATTTAAAGAGGCTGAGAGTTCTTCCTTCTTGATTGGTGAATATGAAATTGTTTATAATTATGCAACAAGATTTCCAATCCAACTAGGTCTTTCTGTCAAGGGTTTTGGAGTAATGATGGAGCTCTGGTGTGTATAATGTGCAGCCATTCCTAGAGAAGACTCCTTCAGCCAGAGAGTGAGCTGCTAAAAGGACTCATCAGAAGAGGTAGCCAACAGAGGAGAAATTTGAAAGTGCACCTGCTGCTTGGAGTTGCACCCACTTGGATCCCCTGTTGAGCCTCCCAGGTGTGCCCACCCCTTGGCCATAAAGTAGTCTATTCCTCAGCTTCCAAACTCCTAGGGCAAGAGCTCCTCCCACAGCTGGCTCCAAGTGTCCTGTCTACACAGTCTAGACAGTGACATTATGGGTCCTGTGCTAGGCAGTGACCATGTGCTCTCATTGCAGATGGCTCATTTGTAGTAGGTGAAGATTTTTATAATGCCCTTGATTTTCATTTATTTATTTATTTATTTGTTTGTTTATTTATTTATTTATTTTACCAGGGATTGAACTCAGGGGCACTCGATCACTGAGCCACATCCCCAGCCCTATTTTGTGTTTTATTTAGAGACAAGGTCTTACTGAGTTGCTTAGCACCTCATCTTTGCTGAGGCTGGCTTTGAACTTGCAATTCTCCTGTCTCAGCCTCCCAAAGTGCTGGGAGGTGTGCACCACCTTGCCCAGCACCACAAGGGAAAAAAATGTTGGGACATCTAAGTAAGTGTGCCTCCTAGGAGAATGCTTTTTATCTATAAATGTGAAGTAGTAGAGGGAATGTTTTCAAACTACTGGTACAGAGGCCAGAACTTTGTAGATTTAGGGGGTAGGTATAGAACATGACTTTGAAGGCCCTTAGTTTATATATAAGAGGAGTGAGATCCAGAGAGAGGCAGCTTCTCTATGGTCGTATAGGGCATATGAGTGCATATATAAATCTGCACCTCCTCCCAATGCAAATAAGGCAGATCCCATGACACCCACCGTAGACAGGGGCCTGTCACCTTTGAGAGTGACAGCAGCTGGAGAGCACATACTCCTGGGGTACCAGCCTTATTTGCTTCGTGCTGTGTCTTGTGTTCTCATCCATAACCATTTCTGGTCTTCCATTTGTATTTCTTTCAGAACTTAGGGCCAAGAATATTGGCCTCCTAGAGGACAGGTTTCACATTCCTTGGGTGGGGGGGATGGTAGTGTATTTGGTACAATGGAGATGAGGAACAGAGATATTTTGGGATGAGAAAGTCTATTTTGAAGTTTCAAGTTCAGATTAGGGCTAAACTTTCCCTTTGGATGAGTGGTTGACCCTCACCCACACACAAAAAAGCCTTGCTGATAGAAGTCCTTTCTTCACTTGAAGATGGATGTCCTTCTGTACCTTCCAACACTCTTGGATGGATTTGATACAGATTCCTTTGGGGAGAGAGCTTAACTGCGTGGGTTAAGAAGTAAGGAATAGGTCCAAACAGTGTGGCTTTCAATCCTGTCTTTACTCTGACTTCATCTCTAGGTCTCAGCTTTATCATCTGTACAACGGAAACAACCAGCCTTAGTTTTTGCCCTGCATCAGGTTATCTCAACTGATAACCAGAAAATTCCTCATTGGGTGGGGCTGACCTGGCACTGGAGGATGTGGCCTCTACACACGGGAAGGAGCAGCCCCCTTGCCCAGCTGTGACAACGGAAACTGTCTTCATGCATTGCCAAATGTTCCCTGGGGGTAAAAATGTCTAGCTAACCACTAAACTGAATATTAAGAAAAAACTGTAAGGCTCTTGTCTGAAATGCACTGTGGCTATGTTCAAGTCCATCTCCTCATGCATAGGCTGCATGATCTCAGTAAAGCTACTCAAACCCTCTGAGCATCATTTTTTAAAAAAAAATTTAATATGAAAGTCATCATCCCTAATTTCCTCATGCACAGGCTGTGTGACCTCAGTAAAGCTACTCAAACCCTCTGAACATCATTTTCTTTTTTAAATTTTAAAATGAAAATCATCATCCCTACTGGGTCTACCTCTCTAGATAATTGTGAAAATCAAATGAGGTCTCATATAAAAACGTCACATGAACCATCAGAAGCAATTATAGCTGCCTTAACACAGTGTTTATGCGTGGTGGATAGTTTAGTGATGAGATTGTGTGGTGGAATTTAAGCCCCTTCTAACATTCAAAGTGACCTATGACATCAAAGTGCTCAATGCCTTTTAGCTTTTGTCATTTTTTTTTCTTTTTTGGTACTGGGGATTGAACTCAGGGGCACTCGACCACTGAACCACATCCCCAGCCCTATTTTGTGCTTTATGTAGAGACAGAGTCTCACTGAGTTGCTTAGCGCCTCACCGTTGCTGAGGCTGGCTTTGAACTAGCGATTCTCCTGTCTCAGCCTCCCTAAGTGCTGGGATCACAGGCTGAGACTCTGAGGGGCAAAGAGACTGGCCCTATCTCACACAGTGTGATGCGCAGAGTCAGATTGCATTCAGACCACATCCCACCAGAGCTTGTGCTGTGTCCCTTACATTTGTGTGTTTCCCAATAGTTCTCCAGCCCCTCTGCTAGCAAGGGGCCCTGGCACTTATAAAGCAGATCTCTGGCTGAAGAAATACCACAGCAACTGAGGATAAGGTAACGCGAATCTTTTCCTCCTGCTTTCAATTCCAAAACGAGGTATCTATCTCCTTAGGAACTGCTTGAAGGAAGTTGAAAACCAAAAGGCAGAGCCAGCTGCATCTCCATGTTAGAATCACTCATGCAGAGGGCTGAGAGGGGCCCTTGCATCTGGCCCTTTTATTTTTAACTTTGCAAACCTTGGTTATGCTGACTTCCCAAGGGAAATCCCTCTGGTGCCTACAGCCTCGTTCCAGTCCCTGCTCATGGCCACTGCCATCCAGCAACCAGAGGGGAAGGCAGAGAATGTTGTCCTCTTAGCTGGCTTCACTCAGAGCAAGTTCCTAATCCCCAGGATTCAACTGCCTGAGCTCATCAGCCATGCTCACCCCCACCCCTGCTTCCAAACACATGCCTGTCAGTCCCTCTCTAGAAGACACATCCATCCAGTCTGGGTCCTTCCTGGCTTTGGAAATATGTTGTGCCCAGTGCCTTCTAGAGCTACATGGCTACACATGGCTAGGTGACAACTGGAAGGGCAGCCTGCCTGGGGCACATGGTTACATCCAACAGTGCACCTTCTTCTCTTCTTCTTCTCTCTCAAGTGCCCTGGCTGGACACAGGGTTCCACGCAGCCGAGGGTGGGGTTAGCTAGTGAAAATCAGTGAGTGACAACCTGTCCCAACAGAGACCCAGCCACAAGGAAGAAGAGCAAATTTCAGTCAGCCAGGGAACAGCGCCCTTCAGGAAGCCACCTGGTAAAGTCTCAAGTCTAAAGTCTCAGCTTTGGAGTCAGAGAAACCTGGAGTTGGGACACAGACCTGCCACATATCAGCTGTTTGACCTTCTGTTACTCCATAGAAAGGATTGGCCTTCTCTCTTCTTTCCTCAGATGCTGAAACATTCAAAAATGTAGTTATTAACCTCTGCAATACTGGATACAACCCGACAACACAATGGGACTCTGTTGAGAAAAGAATTCAAGCACAGCACCCAGCACACCCCGGGGCCATCAAGCACGATTCCATGTCTTTTCTGCAATGACTCTTTTGAGCATTAACTCTATGCCATTGTTCTGCACCCAGTCCCCAGTGGCCACTACTCTGCCCATCTTAATGCAGCAAGTATGGGGTTTGCAGTCAGCACTAGGCCCCAGCTTTAGCTCCTCTTCTTGCCAGCAGGCATCTCTGGCCAAGTTATTTTCCTTCTTGGAGTCCTCATCTCCTCACCTACAATCTGGAGAGGCATTTACAGGATTGTCATGGTGACTCAGTGAGATCACATGCCTCACGTGGCACCTGGCACAGCAAATGAGTTCATGAAGTCACTAAAGAGTCGCTTCTTCCTTCCTTCTTTTTTATTATTATTATTTTTTTATACATAGGTTAAAATGTTACATTTATTTGAACAAACTTGAATTCGGTATGGAAAGTTGAAAACAATGTTATGGGGTCAATGGCTATATACATCTTCCTTTCCGTCCGTGTCTGCACCAATCTTGTGAGCTAAGTACTCAAGACAGCTCAGAGATGGGGATCTTTGGCAACTCTTCTCATTCTTGCCTGAGCCAATACGGACATTGCCCTTGACATCACTGCTTCTTTTCCAAGGGCTCATTTTTCACTTGAAGAGATTGAAGCTCAGAGAGGTTAAGTGATTTTTTAGGGATATCAGCTAACACAGAGCCTGCTGGGAATCCAAGCTGGTGGTCCCAGTTCCAAGCACAAGCGATCTTGCCTTGGCTTTCTAAACTGTCGGTTGGCTTGTCTAATTCAGAGAATAAATGAGATTCAAGGTGCAGTTATCAGAGTCAGACTCTACAACGCAGACAGCAGGTTCTCCCCGACTTGCCCAGAACTTCTTGAAGTAGCTTCATTCCACGGGTAATTCCTGAGATGTCTGCCATGACCAGGGCTCTGGGCTGGGCCTGATGGGGTTCTGAGAATGAGATCAGTGCCTGTCTTTGAGAAGCTCCTGGCTTATTCAACAGGAAAGAACTGGCCAACTAACATACCCCTTCTTTGTGAACTGAGGATGCTGTGGGAGGCCAGAGGAAGCCCTTGACCCTGGAGGGAGACTGGAAGAGAAATTTCCATTGGGAAGCGACACTTTAGCTGAGTTTTAGAGAAGGAGGAGGAGTTTGCTTGGGAAAATGGGAGAGCATAATGCAGAAAAACCAGATCCAGGAGCATGAAGGTGCCGAGTGTGAAAGAGCGTGACCTGCTGCACCCGTGGGTGACATGGGGCCGGGGCATGCATGGTGAGGTGAGCCTCATGGCTGAGGCTGTGAGACAGGCAGGGGCAGGTCATCCGAAGTTCATGGCATGTCCAGCTAAAAGGCTGAGCTTCACACTGTAGGGGCAGGGGGCACAGGGGCCAGCCAAGGGCATTGTGCAGGGTCGTGTTGGGTCACTGACTGCAAAGATGCCTCCGATGGTCATGAGAGGGCTGGATTGCTGTGGAAAGATGTTCAGGAGGGATATGCGGGGGCCTGAACCAGTGCAGGGGTCCTAGGGACGGAGAGCTGCTTAGTCCTCTATGTGGAGTAAAGCATGTTGGGAAGGAAGTTTTTTATTTCCTATATCTTTTATTGGTGCATGAGAGTTGTACATAATGGTGGAATTTATTGTTACATATTCATATATAAACATAATATAACAATATAATCTCATCAATATCACTCTTCAGTTTTCCCCTTTCCTTCCTCTCTTGCCACCCTGGGTCCCTTTCTTCTACTGATCTCCCTTCAATTTTCATGAAATCTCTCCTCCTTTCTTTTCTTTATTCCTCTCTAGCTTATGCATATGAGAAAAAACATGTGACCCTTGACCTTCTGAATTTGGCTTATTTCTCTTAACATAATTGTCTCACATTCCAATCATTTTCTTGCAAATGACATGCTTTCATTTTTCTTTATGGATGAATAAAACTCCATTGGGTAGATATACCATATGTCTTTGTCCATTGATGGACACCTAAGCTGTTTTCCTATATGGGCTATGGTGAATTGTGCTGCTATAAACATGGCTATGCCTGTATTGCTATAGTATGATGAGTTTAATTCTTCAGGATAATACAGAGGAGTGGTACAGCTGGGTAATATGGTGGTTCCATGCTTAGTCTTTTGAGGAACCTCCATACTGATTTCCATAGTGGTTGTACTGATTTACAATCCCAAAGTATAAAAGTGTACTATTTTGGAAGAAAAGTTTTAATGAGGATCAGGTGAGGAAGACAGAACATACCATGGGTATCAGGGAGGACCCTCAGCTTCTGGACTGGACAACTGGATAGAAGATAGTATCAAACACTAGGGAAGAAGGATTCTCTTTCCTTCCTGCTATAGTCAGCTCAGAATGCCATAACCAAATATTATAGACTTCAACAATTGAAATTTACTTCCTCAGAGTTCTAGAGGTTGAAATCCCCCAGGATGCCTGCGTGGTCACTTCTGTATGTGGGCAGGTGGTGAAGGAGCCTCCATAGGTGGATTAGGACTGAGCTAGGAGTCAATAGTAGAGACTTTTTCTGACCACAAAAATAAAAATTGGGTTCCTGAGGATCCAATCCACTAAGGCCTTGAACTAGAAACTGGGGATGTCAGCAGAATTAGTCACCCCAGCCCTCATTATTTGTAGACATGAGGTGGAGAGACTAACTCAGGAGGTCAGCACCTTGGTCTCTAGCCTCTGAACATGAGTGACCCTGAGAATGACCCCATCATACTTCTTTACTCTGGGACAGACCTGCCTCTGGCAGGGAATAGACTGTTTACCTGACTCCTGGCTTATTAGCATGAATCATGTTCAAGTTCTTTAAGGTTCCCTTGTGGGTAAGAGTACTCTCTTTGATCTTATGGCTTAAGAGTGTATGGGTTTTATCCAGTTAATCATGCATCTGGCATCGGTCTTTGCAGTCTTTATTTCTTGGAGGCTCTGTGGTATTCAAAGCGTCTGGGCACTGGCCCCACAGTCAGCGTGGTCTGACTTCAGCAGCTACTGAAGCCTCAATCTTTTCTCCAACTCTTTGATGATAATTGATCAGCCTAGAAGTCCAAGTAATAGTGGGACTTCCAAAGTGACCTTCGGGCCTAAGAAGTGGTTGAAGGGATGGGTGTTCTGTTTGGTTGAAATACTAGGGATTAAACCCAGGGCTTCATGCATGCTAGACAGATACTGTACCACTAAGCCCCAGCTCAGGGTGGACCTTTAAGGGCTTCCTCTCCTGCTCTCTCCTTGCCTCTCCTCTCCTGGACAATTACCCCCCTCCCCGCCCCCATAAAGAGACATCATGATAGACCTTATTCTACTTTAGTGCTTCCCCTTATAAAGCACATTAATTTCACCTTCACTTTAACCTCTCAACCATCTTCAATAATTAGAAAAAGTGAGATAGATGGGTTTAATTTTGCAAAAGAAAATTTCTAAGACTGACTAAAGAATTTACCCAATACATCATGGGTAGCAGTGGAGAGAGAAACTGATGTTTATGGAGTGTTTGGTATATGCCAGATTCTTTGTATATACTTATATATGCAATCCATGAACCAACCCAGTGGAGCAAATATTACTGTGCCCATTTGAAAGTTGAAAACACTGACCAATGGGAGATTTAAATAATTCTTGCAGAGTCCCCCAGCCCATAGGTAGCTAGGTCAGCACTGAGCTCCAGTCTTCTGATAATCAGTCGGTTATCCTGTGTTTAAACCCCCCATGCCCAATTGTAAGAAGATAGCAAACATTTCTACTTGGTTGGATTTGGGGTAAGAAGAATCACAAAAAGGAAAGTGGGTCATCTCCCCTGTTTACAGATAGATTTGGAAATTTGTTTCCTCTCTAAACAGAATGAAGGGAGTCACAGAGACATAAACCAGCTGCCCCCTGTGCTTCTGTCAGAAGTCTGAACATTCCAACGAGCAGCCATCCCAAGATTCCCAAGCCTGATTGCATCGCTCACAACCACAGGCCAGGATAGCAGCCTCTACGTGAAGAAGGCCATGTTTTCTCAGGCCTGTTGTTTATTTTCCTCTCTTTGTGCACTCTGCGGTCTGGCGAGAATCTGGGCGCCTCAACGTGAAGCCACGAGGGTAGTGATCCTCCCCGGCTCATGGCCTGAGCGAGCCCAGCTCAGCTTCTCAGGCTCCCAGAAATTTAACCCAAATGAGCTAAATGCATTGAGCCTGTCAGACAGGGCATTTGCTAAGTCCAAGGACATACAGATTCAAGGTCACTAAGAAAGAAGAGTCTTCTGAAAACTGAAAGAATGGGGCAAAGACTTACACCTGGACAGGTTTTGGCCTCCTTTCCCAACACTCTCTTTTAGGACCTGTGTTTGTCCATGGTTACCCATGAGGCACTGGGTTTCAGCTTTGACTAGAGTAGAAGGGAGAGGAGATAGGGCTACTGCAGGCCAGGTGCTCACACACTCTATCTCATTTAATCTCTTCCTAATTTCTTTCTGAAGTAGTTGCTGGAAAATATTAGACAGTATAAAGTGACTTGTTGATCTTACATTTGAGCCTGAATCTGATTGACTGCTACACCTGTGTTCTCTCCACCATTCCACACCACTCATAGACATCAACTGAGTACTTTCTAAGGCTCATACCACTACTTACCCTTTCTCTACAGTAGAAATGACAAGTTTAAGGACAACAATCTTCTTGCTCACCAGACTCAACAAGGGCCTTGAAGATAGTAGGTGCCCAATAATTGTTTTTTTTTTAATCAAACTCAACACTTAGATGCAACATATACCTCATGACTGATTTAATACCCAAAGGTCAAAACCCGTGGCCCAGAGTAGCATTTTCTGTTACTTCAAGCTGGCTGACTGTCCTTACTTCCACTAGGTTTCTTGTCCATCTTCTTTGGATATTCAAGCAGTGAACTTCTCCAACTCAAAAAAAAAAAAAAAAAACAAACCTCAAATCAAGAGTGTAAAAGGAACCCAGGTAATCCAGATCAGGTTATATAGGCCATGATGCTTTGGACTCCACAAATTCCTAAATCCATTTTCAGAGTCTGTTTTTAATCTTGAGGCATTGTAGGCATCTCCTGGGGCTATGAGAAGAACGCTCTAATTTCAGGATAGAATAGAGCTGAGAGCCAACTTGGCAAGGGCCAGAGGGATATAAATTCATAGCGACAACTTAAAGAACATGGTTTTAATAGAAACATACTTCTATTTCTTCTCCAATCACATGTCAACTGTCTGTTTGCATGGAGAGACTGGGCTAAAATAAGAGTTGTCAGAATTGGTAATTGAGGGGCTCTGCTTTTCCCCTAAACCTCCTCTATCCTCCAGATGACAACTGAGAGATTTTTTGGGTGGTTGGGGGCTTTGTGAAGTCAGCCTTAGATAGCAACCAGGGAAAATATGGGTAGGATTTGCTGTATGCCATGGGGTGCCATGCTGGCAAAATTATTTCAAGAAAATATTAACAAATCCATGGACTGAGGAACATTCTAGGTGACATGAGGGTCATGCTGATCAGTGGAGGAGGCAGATATGTAAAGAGCAACCTTCCAGGAGAAGTGCCCATGTGTGACAAGAGACATCTTTGGACATGGGATGGGGTTGGAGAGAAGGCAACTTCACAGAGAATATAGAAAGGCTAAATAGGAGCTTGCTATCTTAACATGGGGGAAAGAGCATTCCAGCAACATGGAGGCATAAAATACGAATATTATATTTGGGAGAATTAATGTATTACAGTTTGGCAGGGACCAAGATTCTGTTGGCACATATGGTAGAGAAGCAAGAGATGTCCTTGAAGAATTATGTGGAACTTAGATGGTGTATGGCTTCAAACTCCACACCAGGAAGCCCACATTATCCCAATGGCAACCACATGGGGATGTCATGGTCAGAGACGTGTAGTGGAACAGCTGCCTTGGCTGCAGCATGATGAATGAAGGAAAACACGATTGAGGGGGAAAAAGGACCAGAAATGAGGCTAATAGGATGATATAGGCAGGAAGTGATAGGAGCCTGAACCAGAACAGGACAATGGGGCTAAAGAATCAAAAAGAGTCAGGAATGTGACTCAGAAGCATCCTTCAGAGAGTGTTGTGATTTTGCCCTGCAGGCAAGTCACTTACTGTCTACCAAACCTTCTCAGGAGACCAGGACCTCAGGATAGATTAATTACTGTGAGATGCTCTCATAAAGAAAGAGGTGCACTGTCAGAGAGAAATGGATTTTCACATCTATAAGTGGGTCATAGGGCATTTTCCTGAGCATTATCTTATTTATTGTAACAGGAGTACTACAAAGTACACATTATTATTACTGTATAAAATTATGTTTTTGTTTTTTTAATTATAAAAAAGTAAAGTTGATAATAAATGTTTGAAATACTTTTAAAAAGGCAAACATTTAGAACTGCTGTGGTAGCCATATTGATAATACAGTTAAAATGTTGGTAAACCAGTTGCTTATAGCACATCAATAAGTGAAAAAAAAATACCAGATTGTATTTCAATCCCAATTTTATCTTAACAACTACAAAACATATTTTTCTAGTGTTTGTCATAGTTACAAATTTGAGATTGAAATATAAATGTTTTGTATTCTTTTTTTAAAATTGTTTTTGCCAATTTAGTCAGCTTTTACATCACTGTGACCAAAACATCTAACACAACAACTTAAAGGAGGAGAAGTTTATTTGGGGCTCATCATCTCAGACGTTTCAGTCAGTGCACAGGTGACTCCATTGCTCTGGGCCCAAGGTGCGGCAGAACATCATGGCCCAAGGGACCAGTGGAGGAAAACTGCTCAGCTCATGGTAGGGTCAGAAAACAGAGAGACAGAGAGGAAAAAGGGAAGGAGGAGTCACAGGGAATATGAACCCTTCCAGGGAACAGCCCCAGTGATCCACTTCTTCCAGTCACATCCCACCTGCACCCAATCAGTCCATTCAGACTAGGAATGACTGATTAGTAATCAGTAATCTAGTAATATCACTTTTGAACATTCCTGCATTAACAGGAATTTTGGGGGACATCTCATATACAAATTACAATATTCTGCCTTTGGCCCCCAAAAGCTCAAGTTCATCTGATAGTGCAAAATGGATTTAATCTACCTTCAAGAATCTTCTAGTCCTAACAGGTTTAGTGTTGTCCAAAAGTGTGATCCAAGTCCAAAGTCTCCTCTGAAACTCAAGGCAAACTTTTGGCTGTGAACCACTGTAAAAGTCAAAAGCAAGTTACATATATCCAATATACAGTGATGCAGAGTAAACATTCTTATTCCAAAAGGGGGAAACAGGGGGCACAGAAAGAGGGGAAAGGGCCAAGAAAATATAAAAAACTAGTCAGTCCAACAAGTCCCAGAATTCCATCCCTAACTCCTTGTGTAGCATCTAGGGATACAAGGGTATGAGATATTAGTTCCAAAGGGCTTGGGCATACTTGCCCCTTTGGCTTTGCTAACTGTAAGATGCATGGGCTCTCTCCACACCCAGCAACTTTTCTCAGCAGACAGTCCATGTTACTGGCATCTCTTAATTCCTGTGGTTTCCATTCTTGCTTTGAGTTCACCTTCACAACTTCATGCATCACCTTCCTGGGGGCATCCTGAAGGGACTCTGATCCTGCTATACTTGCCTGGTTTCCCAGGTCTTCCTTTGAAATCTTGCTGGAAGCCTCCATGACCACCTAATTCCAGCATCTTGCATTCCCATAGAACGATGAGGATGATGCCAAAGTCTTCTGCCACCTTTCACAGAAGCTGAACTCCCTGAGATCATGTTTGCAGTGGCCTCTGAGTGGCTAAGCAGCTCACAGTGGTGAAACAACTTTCTAGGCCCCACTGTGTGGACAGGTTCTCCCATGATCTCTTTTTTTTTTTTTTTTTTGGTACTGGAGATTGAACTCAGGGGCACTCGACCACTGAGCCACATCACCAGCCCTATTTTGTGTTTTATGTAGAGACAGGGTCTCACTGAGTTGCTTAGCACCTCGCCGTTGCTGAGGCTGGCTTTGAACTCACAATTCTCCTGTCTCAGCCTCCCTAAGTGCTGGGATTACAGGCTTGCGCCACCGCGCCCGGCTACCATGATCTCTTCTCACAGAAATTTTCTCTTCTCCACTCTGATACCTGTAGTGAGTGTTGCCTTGCAAATTCCTAAGATGCCCTTGAGGCATCTTTCCTATTGTCTCTCTGCAGAGTGCTTAGCCTCTCTTTAGGGGCTGTAATCTCTTCAATAAGAACAACTTCATTGGCCCCAGCTTTACATGTACTTTTATGACCAAACTACAAGTTTTAAAAATTCTTCTACCTCTGTTTCTGCTCCTGATTCTCACAATAAATCTGGCTAAAAGCAACCAGTAATATCCCTTCTACTGACTGAATGTTATTTTACCTTGAAATTTCCTTCATCAGATTAATTAGTCTATCACTCTTAAATTCAACCTCACCAAAAGTCTCAGGATGTAGGCAAAATGTTGACAATATCTTTGCTAGAAAATAACAAGAATGGCCTTTACTCCAATTCCCATTAGAGTTCTCATTTCCTTCTGAAACCTCATATGCAGAGTCTTCACTCCTATCAGCATTCTAGTCTTTTGAGCTCCCTCCAGAATCACCCATTAAGATCCTATGACAGCATTCTAGGGTTTCCAGCCTGCATTTCCAAACTTTTCCAAATTCCTCCTTCAAACCACTTGCAAAGGCCTCTGAATCACAGCAATGACCCCACTTACCAGTATCAATTTCTGTTTTAGAAAGCTTTTGTGTCACTGTGTCCAAAATGTGCAACAAGAACAACTCAGAGGAGGAAAATTTTATTTGCTCTGGATTCAGGTGAGGCAGCACATCATGGAAGAATCCAGCAGAGGAAAGCTGCTTCAGCTTATGGTGGGGTCAGGAAGCAGAGAGGGAGAGAGAGATGGAAAGGGATCTCAGAGAAGATGAATATTTTCAGTGTATGCCTCCAATTACCTACCTCCTCCAGCCAGGCCCCACCTGCCTGTGGTTACTACCCAATCAGTTCAGTCAAACTAGAATGAACTGATCAGGTTACAACTCTCACAATCTAATCATTTCACCTCTCAATATTCCTGCATTAACAGGAGCTATGGGAGGACACCTCAGATCCAAACCATAACACCACTAGATTATAATCATTTTTATGTTAATAAATCAAATTCACTAACCTGATTTTTCAATGCAGCACAGTATTCCAACTTTCAGGTATACTTTAATTTATTAATATACTATCTACTGATAGATGGTGATGGACATTTAAGTTAAATGTCTAAAATTTGCTCTCATAATGTTTTTCTAAATACTCTTTACAATCCATTTTTTTCTCTTGCATTTCTAATATTTCCTTAGAATTAATTCCTAGAAGTGGAATCCCTGTGTCAGTGAATATGCACATTTCAAAGATGGTATTTGTTTCCAAGTTGCTTCCTAGAATTGTTTATTTCGACTCACCCCACCCAGCCAGACAGAATCAGTGCCCTATGTTGCCCAACTTCATCAGTACTGATCATTGTCTTTTAAAATAATTTGATCAGCCTGATAGGCATAAAATTGCATCTTATTATTGGGTCAATTTGTGTGTCCTCATCACTAGTGTGGCTGAATTCTCACTCTCATTTTAGAGTTGCAGAGACTTTACGATGTGGGTTAGTGACACGGCTGTACCCCAGATGCAGCAAATAGCTGTGAGAGTGCAGCAAGCCAGCTCCAGAGAGCTCCTTGGCTGTGCTCTTCCCTCTGTAGGATGATGTGTCAAGAGCATCGGTGATTTTTCAGAGTGGACAACACTGGGCTTGTTCCCTGGCTTTCCTTTCCTTGGGGTTTTACCCACAGGAGTTCACTGCCCCTTTCCTCCTGAGGGACAGCAGCTCCTCCAACCCATCAGAGGACCAGCAATGGGAGCAGCTGAAGCTGGACTCTGCATGGGCCACAGCTAAGGTATAGGCTTGGGTGGCTGGTCTCTCCTCATAGAACCCTTTGATGAACCATGATCCAAGGAACTGAATCACAAGGAACTCTGTGTTCTTTCTAGAATGACAGCCTAGCTTGTTGATCCTCCATTGAAAATCCCACCATGGCCTCTTCATTGATTTTAGGATGGGGTCCAGGCCCTGCAGTCTGGCCCTCAAGGGCCTGAGAACCTGGCCTGGCCCACTCCCTATCAGATCCCTGCCGTCGTTGCCCATGCCAGCACTGTTGGCTTATATGCTTATTTCACCAGAGTCTGCCTATTTCTTATCTTTCAGGCTCCAGTTTCAAAGTCATCTTTGAGAAGCTACTGCAGCCCCCTGAGCTTGCCCAACCTGAAGTCCTTCCCTGGGCAAGACTGTTTCTATGTCTTCCTTCCTTCTCATGGAAAGGAGGCTTGTTCAGAGCTGAGCACAGGTACAGGCCTTGGCCAGGAGATAGCAATTGAATAGACTAAATGCGTGTTGGAAGTTCCACAGAAAGCCTGCAGGATTCCATTTGAGGGTGGCCATAGGTTCCCTAATGACATAAGAGGGTTTTTTAAGGACTGTAATGAGCATGATACTGTTAAGCACAGCAATGCAACGGACATTCCCCATCCCAGCAGCTGTAAGTGCCAGTACTTCTCAGCTCTGTCTCTTTGGGAATGTCCTCAGAGCAAGAGAACTTTCTAGCTCAAAGTCTCACCCACTCCAAAGAGGCAGCCTTTATTCAGGAGCGGTTAGTGAGACTCAACTCCCTTGCCTCAATTTGGGACAACTCTGAAAAGTCACCCCCAGTTCCTGAGTTCCTTCCAGGACCAGGGGAGTCCCCCGCAGCCACTGCATTACAGATCAACTTCTCCATCTACTCAGTCCTGTTTCTTCCAACTTCCTCCAAATCCTTCTCAGTAAGATTCTTGTATGTAAATTTCCATCTCAGGCTCCTTTCTAGGGAACCCAGCCTGTACAGATGGTAAACAAATAGATATATGACTTACTCTCACAGAGTATTGGGGTTGGCTTTGTCCATCAGACTCATCTTCATCTCTTTCCAAGGACAAACCAAGAATAACCAGATCAGTATGGTGCATGCTCCAGGTGGCACTTGACAGAATCTCAAGCAAAAACCTCTGCAGCCACACAGGTCCCTGCAGCCATCGATGAAGCAAGAGCAGGGCTGACTTTGTAGCTTTCAGTTGTTCCTATTTGTTCTCTAAAGCTGGTCTTCCGTGTCCTCTGTTTCCCATGTGCTGGTGCCAGGCAGACACCTAAGATGCAGCTCCTGACTTCCAAGACCATTTTCTCCAGAGGAAACCAAACTGGGGACACACAGGGCGAGTGGAGACCTGTGAAGCGCTGTGGAATCTCAGAGGAGATGGCGATAGACTACTTCTGGGGCCAAGGGAAGATCCCTAGAGAGGCAGAAGAGAACAGAGTGAGGCTGAGGGTGATGGGAAAGAGAAGGGAACTGTATTTCAGACTGAAGAAATGTGTGCCTAAAAGCACAAATAGACTCTGGATGTGGCGGCACACACATGTAAGTAATCCCAGAGACTCCAAAGACTGAGACGGGAGGATCCCAAGTTTGAGGATCCAGCCTCGGCAACTTAGTGAGATCCTGTCTCACGATAAAAAATATTAATAAGGGCTGGGGATGTAGCTGAGTGTTAAGTGCTCCTATGTTCCATCCCTGCCACTGGGAAAAAAAGGCACAAACAGGGATGACTGAGCAAGCACGTTTGTATCCGTTACTTCCTTTGATCTCTGAAATGGCCCAGTGAGGTTATCTGCAGAGATCCTTATCCCCATTTTATGGACAGAGAAACTGAGGCACTGGTAGAATAAACTGCTTGTTTGCGGAAAGGGGATTTGAGACTTGAGCACGTGTCTTCTGACACCAAATTGATGGCTGGGTCCATTGCACCATCCAGCAATCATTGACTGAGTTCTTCATGCCCACCATTGTGCCAATGAGAATTGCAAGGAGCATGATATCAACTTGCATTGAGGTTAAAAAATCAAAACGTTGAAGGACAAATCACGGAACAAAGACCCTCGTTAAATGCTCTAGGATTGTGCCGAGGGTATGCTCCAGAGAACTGCCTTGAACCCCGTTTAATATTTGGTACCAGTGATTTGGACAAAGATATATAAAATCCGCTTATCACATCTGTGGTTGACACACAGCTGGGAGGGATAGAAAATATGATTGATGACAAAATCAAAAACTTCTAAATGATCTCAGTTGGCTGGAATCATGAGCCAAATCCTGCAAGATGAAGTGCAGCAGGGGTCCATGAGAAGGCCGGCATTTCCATCCAAGCAATCAATTGTGTGAGAATAGCAGAGGGGTGCCTGGCTTGGGCCCTAGCCCAAGGAAAGATCTGGGGACCCCACCAGGCTTCAAATCTGACTTGTACCAAGTATTTCAATTAAAAGTGCAACAAACTCATCTAACTCATGCCCTTGCTTTGTGTGACAATTAAACTCAAAATGGGTCACATTTAATGGGACATTTTATGAAATGCCTTGGAGGTGATTTGATGGGATGTCATATGAATCACTTTGGAAACTGAGTGGCAGCGGAGGGATGGTATCTTTGGATGAAGGAGGAAGTTGCTTATGCCTTTCTTCCTCTGGGCAATGCTCCCTGTGCACCTACCATGTGCCAGGGCTGTGCCAAGTTTAGGACAACCTCTCACATCAGCCTAGAAATGCAGGGAACTTGCAGAAGTTCTCAGACTCAAATTCTTCCACTTACCACTTGTGTGACTCTGGGAAAGCCAAGGGGGCTTGCTAGGTTACAGTTTCCTTCTTTGTAAAATGGACGCACTCATTCCAATCTCATAGGGGCTTGTGAGTCATGAATGAGATCATGTATGTAAAAGGATGAGCACAGGCTTGGCCTGAAGCTGATATTCAAAGCTGGTGCTTGCTCTTACTCTCCAGGCAAATCCAGAGATATCTACAAATAGGCAGGGGGATTAAATAAATAGGCAGTTCACCTTGTGTCAGGAAAGGATGATTTTTCTGTCTGTGTTTTTGTGTCCCTTCCCCCTTGTGTGTGTGTGTGTTTGTGTAAACATTTTCAAGCTCAAGAAAGGACTCACACTTAGAATATCTGGAACATCAACCAGACAGAGTCATCCACTTACTAGAAAAGCACCCCAGGTGGGCTTGGGATCTTGAATATAATGAAGTAGCCAGTGGCCCCCAGTACCCGAACTGGAACTGAAAGTCAAAGCTATGCAGACAAGGAAAATATGAACCAATTTCTACAGTTCTTGGTCTGGAGTTCCCTGAATCTACCTTGCTTCAGGTAAGACTGGTGTCCAGGCCTCTGGGTCTGTTATTCATCTGAAAAATGAGAGGGTCAGAACAGATGAGAGGTTCTCAGATTTATGTATAGATGGGTGCTGGCCTGTGTTGAAGTCCACTCCATGACCTCCTCTGATACATTCCTGACTGTTGCTTGTTGGGCTACCAGGAACATAATTCCCTCATTTTAGCCATGGAGCAAAAATCATGGTCCTTTCCTGCCACCCTCATTAGCCCGACTCCTGGGATACCTTCATGAATTTCCTTTCTAGTTCCAATGCTTGAGGAAGGAAAGAGGGAACACTGGGGATATGGGAAAGTTGAGTTCTCATGTACTTCCACTGAGCATGCTCACAGCAGTTTAGATTGAATAAAGTAGTCTGAGTATTTGCTTTCCATGTTTATACATAAATCTTTCTGCAATTTGATTTTTGATGACACCACTGATAAGGAGGTGACAGAATTTGTTGGAGACAGGGTTTGCTCTGAATCATAGCATTGCACACGTACCCTTGAAACTGAGGACTTTGCGAAGAAAAGGATTATCTCCCTCATGATTCATAAAATAAGGTCTTACAGTATATTTTTTTTGAAATTTAAAATTTAAAAACATTGAAATGATGGCGCAAGGTTGCTCATCTTCTTTCCCTAAAAAGGTTTTTTTTTTTTCTTTTTCTTTTTGACATCATGTATTTTCTTTTTGAAGGAGAGGGTGTTAAAATTCTCATTCTTTTATGAAATGATTGTAACAAATTAATGAAAGCTCATTTTATTTTTTAAAATAGTATTACTTGGGATAAAATGATAAAATGTTAATAGTCCTAGGATTACTCCCCTCTTAAAACAAAAATCAAAAACTGTCATGGTCCAGAAACTATAAAAAAGTCTTAAAGAAAATTTAGAAAGTATTTATAAATTATATGTTCAAAGCAAGAAGGCAGATTCACCTATGTGGTTTGGAGCACTAGTCTCAGTTCTAAGTAGAATCCCATGTTGAATTGAACTTTGTGTTTAGCAACAGGTGAGGTATATAAAGGTCCATGGGGGATACAAAGGTCAGTCTCTGCCCCAAGTCCCTTGGTGTCACACTTGGAGGATGAGACAACAGCTGAAATGGTTTGATATTTAGACAAGGCTGTGGTATTGCTACCTGTCAATCATTGATCAACATACAAACAACTTAGCCCAGCACTCAAGACTCTTTGAAATCTTATTTTGACCTGCTTATTTGACCTGCTTATTGACTTATTGCTCTTACTCTCCAAGCTGTCTTGGGTTCTCCAACCCAAGAACTTCTTTGCCAGAACTGGAGAAATATATGGACCCCTTCTGAAAATAAGGATTTAAAAATCATTCACCAAGAAAAACCAATTGTGTTGAATATGATTATCAATATAATAGAAATATGTGATAAGGTTATTAACATATTTATTTAAGAACACATTGCTATAGTTTGGATTTTGAATGTCCCCCAAAAGGCCCATGTGTTGAAGGCTTGGTTCCCAGAGTGGAGTATTGGAAGGTGGTGGAATCTTAGGAGAAAGGCTTAGTGGAAGGAAGTTAGGTCAGTGGAAGGGGATGTTGGACCCCCACTCCTCCTCTCTCTCTCTCTCTCTTTGCTTCTCAAGCACCATAAAGTGAACAACCTCTCCTACTGCATGCTTTCACCATGATGTGCTGTGCGGCTGCCACAGGCCCAAAGCAATGGACCCAGCGACCATGTCCTGAAACCTCTCAAACCATCAGCCAAAATAAACTTTTCCTTTCTGTACATTGATTATCTCATGTATTTTCTCACAGTGATGAAAAGCAGACTACTACATGTGTTGAAGTGTAAGAGCTCGCATCAGGTCTAACACTATTGGAATTTTGAAACTGTGAAAAAGGAAAATGCTATTCTAAGATATCGTCAACAAAAATAATGTGTTGTGAAAACATCTATGGTTTCTACTGGTGCAAAATCAAGATATTACCAATAGTACCATGGTTTGTTGTCTCCATTTGTACTTGAAGGAAATGCTAGGTTTAAGTTAGAAATCAGGGAGAATTTTGTTCTCTTTCTCATTCTCCATCTTTAAATTCTATCCATTAACCTCTTCAGGGATCCATGTGCCTGGTTTAAGAACCACTGCTGGTCAAATTTATGCTAGTCTTTCTAAGTATTCCTGATGCTCTTTCTGCCTATTTCTTCTGTTGTTGTTGTTGTTTTCTGCCCAGAATGATCTCCATGTTCTCTTTCTGGAGATCCAAATTGGACCCATCCAAATGATAGCTCTTCCAAGAAACTATCTTTGAGTTTTCCAGGGCATAAGCATCTCTCCACAATCCCAAGATTCTCTATTCCTGCATCTGTCATCATCTCCACAGGAGTCTATTGCATTGTGAGGGTATCAGTATTAATATTCAGAATATCCTCGCATTATCTACCACAGCGGACCACAACTTAATTAGACATCTCATCTTTACTTTATTCTCTCTCTCTCTCTCTCTCTTTCTCTCTCAGTACAGAGCACTGAACCCAGGAAAGCTGTATCATTAAGCTATATCCCCAGTCCATTATTTTGAAGCTCTCACTAAATTACCCAGGCTGGCCTTGAACTTGTGATCCTCCTGTCTCTGTCTCCTGAGTAGCTGGGATTGCAGAGATGTGTGTGCTACTGCATCCAAATCTATTTCTCTTGGCATGCTTTCAAGTACAGGTGCTGGCCCTGACTCTGAAACCCAGTACATTCAGAATCAGTCACATCTCACTGTCCTCAACATGGGGCACATAAAATATCACCAGTCCCGAAATAGCTCATGTCAAATCCAAATAACCACTGCTCTCTGAATCTCCTTCCTTAGCCTGAGAACTCCTACCTCCTTTACTTAACCTGTTCAGTTCCTTCCAGCTAGAATGTCCTTTTTCCCATGCCATTGGTAAAATTCTTATTTGTTCTTACAGGCCAAGTTCAAACATGATTGCCAAAAGAAGTCTGCTCTGTTCTTCTTCCCCAGCTGAATATGATCACACATTGCACAAAGTACATCACTATCACTTCTTAGCACCATGTTGTCTTGCTGTAAGCTTATCTGTACATTTCTCTTTTTCCCTTCCCATTAGACAGACAGCTGCATGACAGCAGGAACTAATGACTTTCTTCCTTCTTGCACAGCTAATAAATAAGGGATGAGCTGAATGGAACTGAACACTCTCCCTTAGCTCGTCTGACTCAAACAACCCACATAAAATTTCCTGGTCTTAAATTTGAACAGGAAACCTCAAAAAAGTCAAATGTCACCTCCTACTTCCTGTCTCCCTACTTTGGACTCAGAACAAGCCTGAAATGGCCCTGTCTGGGATGATTCTTTGGCTAAAGCTATGAGAAGACCTAAGGTGTGGGTGGAAATAAAAAAAATAAAGTTGACTTTTCAAATCTGAAAAACAATAAGAAGTATTGGCGTGGGTTTTTCTGAGGTTTGCAATAAAGACATGTTTGCCCATTTTAGTTACTCAGCAAGCTCTTTTTTTTTCTTTCTTTCTCTCTCTCTCTCTTTCTCTCTTTCCCTTCCTTCCTTTCTTCCTTCCTTCCTTCCTTCCTTCCTTCCTTCCTTTCTTTTTTTCTTTCTTTCTTTCTTTCTTTCTTTCTTTCTTTCTTTCTTTCTTTCTTTCTTTCTTTCTTTCTTTCTTTCTTTCTTTCTTTCTTTCTTTCTTTCTTTCTAAGACAACCCAGCAGGGAGATGCAGAATCTTGGAACTGGACAAGACAATGGCCCTGGCTGCCTGGTAGCTATAGAAAGATATATAAAGAGCTGAGCTCGGCATTCAAGGTTCTTTGTGGTCTTACCCCAACCTGTTGTTATGACTCTTTATCCTCTTCAACTTATAAAATTTGGGCTCAGTGCAGCCCACCAGCATGTGCCACTCTGCCCCATAGCAGACAACCAGAAGGGCATTGTCAGTAGCAGGATAGAGAATACTAAGGCAATTCTCTTGGGAGGGATGGAATTTAAGGGTTCTTAAGTGATATTGTCCAAAAGAGGAAAGAGAGAAGACACTCATGGGTAAGACTAGATCACTTTGCAGAAAATAGAGGTGCCCCAAACAGAATAGGCCTTGATTATCATAGGTCCTATAAATGCCAAGAAGAGCACATTTGAAAAATAAATTTGCATTTACTTTCTAGTGGTTATAGTCACATTTTATAAAATTGCAGCTTTCTGTGGAATAGCACCTTGAGCCAAATTATTTAATCTCTCCAAGGTGTAACTTGTTCATCTTCAGAATGCTCGCCCCAAAAGGGTTTCATGTCAATGGTGGATTACCGAGTGCTATGCAAATTATCAGATATTTTCTTTTCACCAGATTGCATATAGATTGCACAAGCAGTGCTGGGTCGTCTGTGGGGAAAAGGAGGGGTGCTTCAACTGGGATATTTTCCAAGTCACATCCACCAATCACTTGGTGACCCCACATAGATCAAATTAGTTTTTCTATCCCCCCTGCCTGATTTAGGAGACAGGGAAGATTGTATCTGCCTAATGTCCAC
Source organism: Xerus rutilus (assembly GCA_028644305.1). Taxonomy (NCBI): domain Eukaryota; kingdom Metazoa; phylum Chordata; class Mammalia; order Rodentia; family Sciuridae; genus Xerus; species Xerus rutilus. The sequence continues at coordinate 161,812,454 of CM053399.1, forward strand.
CTCTTCCAAACATAGATAGAGAGCATAATTTAGAGGCCAGGAGACGTGCGTACCTATGGGGAGAAAGGAAGGCAAGATTTGTTTTGTCATTCTCCCTTTCCATCCCTCTCTCCTTATTTATTTTTTTATCTTAAACTTTGCCAAAGACCCAAGTTTGCCAAAAACCATTTTTCAAAATAGTTTTTATTTTCTAAGACTGGCAACATCTTCAGTTTGGAAAACAAGAGTACTTAACTGCTAGAATGACCCGGATTTTATTTCAAACTTGGAAAAGCAAAACAAATAAGCTCAGGACAAAGATGTATCTCTACCTTAGATGCCAAGTACAGCCCGGTTCAGGACATCCAGGTAGGAATTCCTATTCTGCTTTTTATTAGCTAGCTGACATTGAGCAAATTCATTCTCTTCTCAGGTTCTTAATTTTCATATATATATAAAAAATAATGGAACCATCCACTTTACAGAATTTTATGTCCACAGTGTATGGGTTGTGTACATAGTCAGTATTTTACCTTTTTTCCCAGTTTTTATTGGTGCATGAGAGTTGTACATGTTGATGGGATTTGTTGTACATGTACATTTGTACATGGACACAATATAACAATATAATTTGGTCAAAATCAATCCTAGTATTTTGCTCATGATGTAGCTTATGGATTTGGAAAATGCTGTGTAGAAAGCTACTTGAGCTCTATAAATCTTTATTGATGCCCAGTGGTAAAACAAATATCTCCACCTTTTTTATCTATCTTCACTCACTTCCATGGTGACCTCATGGTCTTCAGGGCCATTGGTATGTTTATGATTCTCATCCACCAGATACTCCACCTCTCTGCTTACCTGTCTTATAAGCATCTTGAACTAGACATCTATAACATGAATTCCCAGTCTCCTTCTCCCTGCTCTACCTACAGTTATCTGCATCTATGGATATAATTGTGCATAGCAACTTTTTCCTGTTGCTTAGGCTCAAAACCTTGGAAGACTTTCTTGACTCCCTTGCTCTAAATCCATCAATAAATCCTCCAGGCCCTGCCCACTTCCTAATAGATTCCCAAACCCACAAGTACTCCCCATTTGGCTCTCTCCTGGTTTCTTGCAACTGCTTCTTAACTCACCTCTGCCTCTGCACTTGCTCTTGTGGGAACTTCTCAACATAGCAGCCCAAACAGTCCAAGACTGTCAATCATCGGTGCAAAACCTTCCTCACACTTCCCAGTTGAACAGAGTCAAGTCCAAATTCCTACTGCAGCTCCCCAGGCCACGCAGCCTTTCTGGCCCTGGCTCCCTTCCCTACAGCCTTGCTAGTCTCTTGGCTGCCCTGAGCCCTGAGCCTTCTCCTGGTCAGGACTTTATTCTGGTGCTTTCCCCTGCTTTCAACACTCCTACATAACTGCACATCTTTCTCTGTCACCTCCTTCAGTCTTGGCTCAGATGTTACCGTCCCAGATCACTCCATTTAAATTGCAACCCCTGGTCCCTGCCCTCTTGAACCCCTTTCCTGCTGGACTTCCATCCACAGCACTTTTTATCTTTCAACATTTTACAGATCTTCCTTACAATAACAATGTGACCTCTGCAAACAGGCCATTTTCATTATTTTATTTGCTGATATATTCCTCTGTGGATGGGCCTGGCCCCTAGTAGGTACTTAAATATTTGTTGTTGAATACATGACTGAGTTAGGCATTCTACTAAATGTTAGGAGCATCAACCCATGTATTTTTCACAGTAACAGTTGCTTAGATTGTTTCCATTTTACAGACTTGAAACAGAAGCTCTGAGTGACTGAATTTCCTTGTGTTCGTATAGTGACCATGTTTATTGTGATTCAAATCTGGTCTCATAATTTTCATTTACAACGTCTTTCTATTATGCAATGAGACATGACACATTTGAAAAGAGCCAAAAATGTCTGATTAATTTTTTTTTTCTTTAAGATTTCTAGTCTTACCTCTTTGCATAGTTGCTTTGGGTTCTTGCTCTGTATCGGATGCTTAGGTGAGAGAGGATTCGGTGCCCAGTTCACATCCTAGAGAGACCTGTACATGTGTGAGCCTCGGCTCTATTTCCAGATAGAATCATCTCCAGCCCATCTCAACTGGTGCATGGGAGTGTGGAAAACCAGGCTGCAGAGGTCTGGTGTCTCATGCAAACATCTCTGCTATTGACGTGTCCCTGGGTGTCATATCCCAGCTCCCAGAGGTCTCCTCCACAGTCAGGCAGGCTCCTGTCTCGAGACTTTTGAAAATTTTTTTTCCTTTTTCATCCAGCTTTGTCTTGTTGCTCTTAGCTTGACGTTGCAGCTGGCCACACAGGCCACACTGGCTATTTTTACTGACAGTGACCACCAGCCCATATGGTTCCCATTACCACGAACTGTTACCTTCATTGAGACCAATTTGCAAATGAGTGGACTTCAGATAATGCAGATGTCAAGTCCAAGTGGCCACTCCCAGAACTCCCAGGATTTACCTTGGCAGGTATGTTGGTCTTGATGACTATCTTTTAAAACCAAATTGGATTGGACAAAATCCTGATTAATTACTCAGGTAATTTTTTTTTTTACCTTCTCCTTTTCTTCCATGTTCAATTCAGTAGTTTTTCAAGAGGTTCAAGTTGCAAAACCAGGCTGCTTTACATAGAGAAACAAATTTGAGTTTAGCTCCTTTCCAGTTTTGGAGTTTACTCCTGATGATACCTCCATGGGATCCCACTGGAGACTGGCAGTGACATGTAGCTATCACTACAGAGTATATGTATGCGTGCTGGCATGAAGGGGATCCTGAGTACTTCCTCCCTCTGGAAAGATGGCTTGCCAGGCATGGTGGTGCACCCCTGTAATCCCAGCAGCTCAGGAGGCTGAGTCAGGAGGATTGCGAGTTCAAAGCAGCCTCAGCAACAGTGAGGGGCTAAGCAACTCAGTGAGACCCTGTCTCTAAATAAAATACAAAATAAGGCTGGGAATGTGGCTCAGGGGTTAAGTGCCTCTGAGTTTAATCCCTGATACCCCCGGCCAAAAAGAAAGATGGCTACAGATCCCCAGGGTTTCAGAACTATTGATAACAAAATCTCCTTCTGCACGAAAACCACTTTGTAACTTGTGAAATGTTTTCAAAGCATGACCTTGTTGGAGTCTCATAGCCTTTGCTGTGAGATTGAACTTTGCACATTCATTTTACAGGTGAGGAAGCTGAAGCTACCAGGGAACTGGACTTTTCCAAGGCAACATGGCTAGTAAGAACCTGAGGTAGCATTCAACCTTAGTGTCCCAGACTCCAGGCTAAAGCCCACACCCCAACAACATAGCTGCCTCAGTGACTTGAAACAAAACTGGGTAGGGCTTGTTCAAGGATATAAGCTAGCAGCTCACAATGGGGCCTGATGGGACATGTTGCATCGAAACTGGAAGTTGGCATTGAGACCCAGGATCACTGTGTCACTATAAAGCTGCTGCCACTCTAGCTGGATGACACTGAAATGGTTGAGAACAAAGTGCTTCCTCCTGCCCTGTGTAAAGTCCCCTAACCAAGGCCCAGGAGCTATTGTAATGACAGCATAAATTTTGCAGAACGGTGTGTTGGTGAGAGGGAGAATTCTGAGCTGAGACTGAGGTTGGAAGTGAGGGCGGGTCCTTCTGAGACTTGGTCCAGCCTGGCCTTCTGTGATTCAAGACCTCCTCCTAGGCCCTCCTAGGTCTTGTCGGGTGCCTGTACCCCTCCACTTGTTCCAAACCCAATTGCACCTTTTTAGTTCTGCAGATACACACAGATCTTTCCTACTTCGAGGTCTTAGGCCATGTTGTTCTGTTTTTCTGGAACATTCTTCCCTTGTTCTTTACAAGACCCCTGAAGTTGATCTTATTTCAAGAAGAGCTTTCGCAGATGTAATTAAGTTCAGAGTCTTCAGATGAGATCATCCTAGAATCAGGTAGGCCCTAAATCTAATTACAGTTGTCCTTATAAAAAGAGGAGAGAGCTCAGAGAGACACAGAAGAAAGCAATGGCTGGAGTAATCAGCTGGAAGAGGCAGGGAAGGAGTGTCCCCAGGGCCATTGGAGGGAGCTCAGCCCTCTAAACTTCTGGCCACCAGAACTGTAAAATAATATATCTCCTGATTCTAAGTCACCAAGTTTGTGTTCATTTGTTACAGTAACCCTACTAAGCTGATACAGCCACCTAACCCAAGCGGCACCCTCCTTTTCCCCTCACATTCCCAGGGACACTTACTATGAACCTCACCTTTGTCTTTTCCACACTAACATCCATCTTCTAACACACCGTCATGTGGGATGACCCGTGTCTTGTTCACGAGGGCCCGTGCTTGTCTTTCTCACCCTTGTGTAGCTCTCAGCATATTGCTGGGTATACAGCAGGCACTCAGAAATACTAAAGGTAGAACCAATTAAAAAAACAAGAAATACTTAAGGTGTGGCTAAATTCTGACTTCTGGCCTAATATGGCTCCCTACATTCCTCTCCTCTGCCACTGTCCTTTGAGCACGTTCTGCCTTCTGATTCCCCAAGTCTTTCACCCACATATCCTCTAGTCAGGAAGTTACCAGCCCCTGTCTACCTGAACTCCAGCTATCCATCAAAACTCACTACAGACTGGGCACCGTGATGCACAACTGTACTCCCAGTGGCGTAGGAGGCTGAGGCAGGAGGTTTGCAAGTTCAAGGCCAACCTCAACAACTTAGTGAGGCCCTGTCTCAAAATAAAAAAAAATAAAGAGGGCTGGGGTTGTGGCTCAGTGGTTAAATGCCTTGGGCTTAATCCCTGGTACCAAAAAAAAAAGAAAAAATACTCAATACCTTGTGCTTCATAGTACTTCTTTTAATGGAAGCAGGGCCTAGTTTGCTTCCACAAGGCCGATTGTCTTGCCTTGGCTCCAGCATGGAAAGGAGTCCACGGAGCATCTGGACACTTGCTGACTGTGGCCAGGCTAGAAGCTCTCTAGGTGAGAACAATGTTTTATGATCTCTATAAGCCAGTCCCCAGCACAGGGCCTAGGAACAGACATGTGCTTTGCAGCAGTGAGTTAAACAAATGAGTCTATAGAAAAGATCTATTACAATACATTTTTAAAAATTTGACTTTATTTTTTTAAGAATAGTTTTAGGTTTATGGAAATATTGAAAAACTAGTAAAGTTCTTGTATGCCCCCACATTTAGTTTGTTCTATTCTTTCTTTTTTTTTTCCTTTTTTTCTTTTGGTACTGGGGATTGAACTCAGGAGCACTCAATCACTGAGCCACATCCCCAGCCTTATTTTGTGATGTATGTAGAGACAGGGTCTCATTGAGTTGCTTAGCAACTCGCCTTTGCTGAGGCTGGCTTTGAACTCGCGATTCTCCTATCTCAGCCTCCGAAGGTGCTAGGATTACAGGCATGCGTCACTGCACCCGGCTAGTTTGTTCTATTCTTAACATGTTATGTTAGTCTGGTACATTTGTTACAATCATAAACCAATACTGGTATATTAATATTAAAGTTTATATTTTATTCCTATTTCCTTAATTTGTTGTTCTTTTTCTGTTCAATATTCCCATTCAGATTACCATATCCCATTTATCCATCACGTCTCATTAGCTTCCTATGAGAATTTCTGGCTTTCTTTTATTATTATTATTATTTATTTGCTGTTTTTAGATATACATGACAGCAGAGTGTATTTTGACATACCATACATACATGGAGTATGACTCATTCCACTTAGGAGCCCATTCCTGTGGTTGAACATAATGTGGAGTTACCCGGTTGTATATTCATATATGAACATAAGAAGGTTTTGTCCAACTCATTCTACTCCCTCCCTTCTCTTCATATACCTTTTGTCTAATTCAGTGAACTTCTTCCTCTCCCTCCCTTCCCCTTTGTTGAGGGTTGGCATCCACTTATCAGAGTAAACATCTGGCCTTTAGTTTTTTGACCTTGACAATGTTGGGGAGTACTGGCCAGGTATTTTGTAGAATGTCCCTTTGCTGGAGTTGAATGTCTTCCTCATGATTAGTCTGGGGTTTTGTGTTTGTAAGAGGAATATCTTTCAGGTGTAAAGTGCACCCTCCTCATGACCTACCAAAGGCACTTGCTGTCAGTAGTCGGTGGTGATGTTGCCCTTGATCATCTGGTTGACAGGGTGTTTGTCAGCCCTCTCCACTACAGTCTGTGAGGAGCTATAGCTGATAATAAGCAATAATAAGAAGTGCTGTAAATAACATCCATTTCTGATTGTCATACTCTTTAAACGTCATACTGAGAGTCAGTGAGTTAAAGTTATGCTACCAAGGTCCCACAACTAGTAAGTTGAGAATGAAGACAAACTCAGATCTGACTTCAAAGTCTGACCTTTCCACCATTTCCTTTATATATATATATATACTGCTTTCCCGGGATACTAATCAACTAAATTCTCTTATTGTTTGTTTTGTGGTGCTGCAGATTGGATACAGGGCCTCGCACATGGTAGGCAAGCATTCTATCACAGAGCTACATCACCAGTCCCATCAAGTGAATTCTTACACGGCCTTCCAGATTCCTACGTCTTACCCTGCTAAGAATAAAATAGAAATGGAAAGGAATAGTTTACCATCTGTACTGTGTTTGGAATCAGTTTAATATATAGATCTACTCTATGTGCCAACAGAAATAGTTAACTAAAGTACATATTTTATTCAAATTTCCTTGGTTGCTTTTTTGTTCTTAATATTGTGAACAAGAGCTATGAATTATGTCACTCAGCCTGGTCACCTCCTGGGGCCTCAGACTCCAGCTTTAGCAATCTAGCTCAGTATATAACACATTCAAAGCAGAGAGGAGTAGGAAGGCAGATAGTATTTAAGATTATTTTCAAGAGCTATAGAAAATAATTAAATGTATCAGCCTAGAATATCAGAATCAAAAAGACTCGAAGACCCAGAAAGTGATAGCAACTTACCAGGGAAATATCAGCAGACCTGGAACTAGAAACCATGTCTTTGATTTGGCTCTAGGCTCTTATTATTTATGATAAGTGGCCTCCAAGAAGAAACAAACCTATGGTTGATCATTAGTCCCACTTGGCAGCTCCATTGGTACCAGCAAAATCTGAGAAATGGGCTTCCCATAACTGATAAGCCTCCGTTAACCCAGCAGTGCCCTACAGGGATCCAGGCACAATGTAGACCTTAGACTACTGCTGGTTGATTGAATGAATGAGGAAATGAATGAATGGTGGAGGGCAGCTGAAGGGATAAACTGAAGCAATCACAAGTCTACCTTCCTGGAACTGTCCTTTCTGCTAAATCAAAATAGATTTCAAGCGAAGTTCCTTCATCTGTAAACATAAAGACCAGTGACACAGAAAGGATGTGTGGAGATAATGGTCATGGAAGAACAGGAAAGATAACTTGCTCTGGGATCTTCCTAGAGTAGGAAGACAGTCAAGCTGTGGACAAAGTTTGGAGGGTTGGAGGGACATGGCTCAAAGAGTCATGTCTCAGAGAGAAAAATCATAAGACCATAGAAAGAGATTGGAGACATACAGAAAATGCAAATAATTTTCTCATTGAGATGAAATTCATAGAATATAAAACAAACCATTTTAAAGTCAAGAATACAGTGATATTGAGTACATTTACAATACTGTGCAACCATCACTTTTATTTGCTTCCAAAATATTTTCATCATCCCAAAAGGAAATTCTATACCCATCAAGTTGCTCCTCTTTCCCTTTGTACCTAGTAACCTTCAATCTGTGTCCTGTTTCTGTGATTTACCTCATCCAAATTTACATGAAATGGAGTCATACAATATCTGACCTCTTATGTCTAACTTCTTTCACTTAGTAGCATGTTTTCAAGATTCATCATGTTTTAGCATTTATTTGGTACTTAATCCTTTTTTATGGCTGAGTAATATTCCATTGCAGGTATAAATCACATTTTGTTTGTCTGTTCACCAGTTGATTGGCATTTGGACTGCTTCCCTTTTGGATACTCTGAATAATGCTGTCTTGATTGTGCATGTATGCTTAACATGTACATATACTCTTAGCAGATATTTTTTAAAGTATCTAAATTAGAAGTAATAGTCTAACTTACATGTGGCAAATCAAACAGCAGAGAGTACAGGAGAAAGGGGGGTGCATTTTTGATCCTCCAGAGGGTACATGGTCCAGGCATTGGGCCAAGGAAGGCTATAATTGTGAAGTGCCCCAAGCTCATTAAAGGGGGAGATTTCTGAATGAGGAAAAGGACGGTGGTTTCCAGATGTCAGGCTGACTCTATCAGTCAGTAATGAAGGCCATTCATTCAGACTCTTTTTTTCTGACTCCTTTGGTGTGAAAGCCAACTGCATGATCTCTCCTATTACATTATTTCTGGTTATAAACATGACAATGGCCTCAGCTCACCTTTCTCGCCTTAGTCCTTCCACCAGGGCCTAGGAGTCGGGAAAGCAAGGGGACAGGAGAAGGAGCACTGGTAGGTCAAGGAAGGCTGACATGTCACATGCTGGGCACCAGGTGCCGGATCATCTTTCTTGGTCTGGAATACAGCCCTGTGACATGGTCATATTATTTCTATTTACAATGGAAGAAACTGAGGCTCAGAGAAGTGAAGTCATTGACCCAGATCATGGAACTCCCAGTGGAGTGAGCGTTTGACTCCAGCTTTGATGTTCTTAAACCCTGTGTGACGACAGACCTCCAGCCTTCCCTAAGCATCAGCACAACCCAGACTGATTTCCTCTGTTACCAGACCTTGTGGCTGGGTTATCACCCAAGACATTTTGAGGAAAGATTCTCTGAAAATAACTAAACCCACTTTTTTGTAACTGACTCTATGGGATGTCTTCAACAGTTCCTTAAGCCAAATGAATGACCTGCAATCCCAGAATGCCCAACTACACTGAGCTGAATGGAGACAGACTCCACTGAGAGGGGGCATTTGCAGGGTTCTGCTGTTAATGCATTACACATGGGACATCATCCAGTAAACCTGTGATCTAGTCTCCACTTTTTGTTTTGTCCACTGTCTTTCCAACTCAATGTGGAGCTTAGTAGGGCCGGGCCCTGTCTTCTCATCTCTTCATTTTTTGGGGCCCAGGATATGGCCTGGCAAGTAGCAGGTGCTCAGGAGTTCAGGGATTCTGGTGCGGTGGATCCGGGACATCTTCTCACCCCCTCCTAGCGCAGAGAGAAACCCTGGATCAGGAGCTGACCGACCACTCCCCAGGTGCCCGGCCTCTTTCATTATTCTTTTGCCACTTGGTTCTGCCATCACCAGAGACTTGGATCAGACTGATCGTTCATTTACACCAGGGCTAATGTGCTTTGCGAGGAGAGGCCTCCGCTCCTCCATCAGCCGTAGTTCAAAGTTCACTTCTTTTTTTAACCGAGAGTTTTCCTGCTTGTTCTGAATAGACGTTATTGACTGTGAACTGCTCATGATACAGACTTAACCCTTATAAGTGTGTGATCTTGACATTTTGAATTCTCTGCTTTTTACACGCAGGTCATCTTGCCCAGGAATACCCATCTCATACATTGCTTAGAGAAATATAATGATAATAATAATGTCAACCATGATGATAAAAGTGATAATAGCCAGTGTGTACTATGGATTTGTTATGTGCTATGTGCTTGGCTAAGGATTTTTTAATTAATGTTTTAATCTTCCCAACAAATGTATAGACCTATATGTTTGTAAATATACATACATATATATATGAGTGTCTAGGTGTGTGAACCTTTATTATATATGAACATATGTGAACCTCTATGCTGTCACACATGAAATGCTTTAATATTTTACCAGACGTGGCAATTCCTCAGCAAATGTAACCATGACGGTGATGATGTATGCATGCTTGAGTACAGAAAAGGTCTGAAGGATACAAAGAATGGGTGCCATCCTCTCTTTGAAGTAGGAGGGCAGCACATGGAAAGAGACAAGGATTTTTTTCCTTTATACCCCTTTGTCCCATTTCATCTGTTAGATGAGCACACAACACTTTTTTTTAGGTTCAACGCTCTTAGAATCGTTTTTCAGTCTTTGAATCAGGGACCACTTAGGAAATGAAGATCATGAAAATAAGAGCCATCAAAGAAAAATTAGAGAACAAACTGCCTAGCATTCTGCCTTACACACAGTAGGTCTAGATGTTTCCTTTCTCTTCTCCTCTATCCCATGCACAGGATATTAATGTAATCTGCTGCTTCCTTGGACTAATGGAGAGAGAGACCATTAGTGTCATTAGTGTTTGTTTTTTCCTAAGGCTCCATTAGCACGGGCAGAGGCTGGCTTGGAGCACCCACTACATAGATGGGTAAGGATTGCTTAGACGCACAGCCCAGGTATGTGGTGGGGCATAAATGTCAGCTTCCTTCCCGCTTGGCCAGTCTTTTCTGCTTGGAAGAAATCTGCTAGGCGTGTGCTTTAAGTGCACTTAGTCATTTTGCCTCCACCATGAGTTGCTGTTCTACATAATTTTCGTGTGTGTGTGTGTGTGTGTGTGTTTGTGTATAATATATGGTTTATGTAGAAGATTTCAGCACTCATGGGAATATGGACTTCAATGTATAAATTTACAATCAATCATATAAGAAAAGGATTGGCATTAAAATGGCTAAGGGAGATAGGTAGCCAGCAGGGCAGGACTCAAGTGTGTTCTATTGCTTTATAGACAATAGATGATTGATACGTATGTTAGGAATTACAAGGAAGGGCTGAATCTCAGCATTCACGATGCTACTGACTTTCTCTTCCCTTGGTCCACTAAAGGGGATCCTGTTCTTGCCAGTTCAGCTGCTCCCTCCACTTTCCTAGTTATGTCAGGTGGGAAAACGCTCAGCTGTAAGAACAGAAGCATGGAGACACGGTGGCTTAAATACTCAGAGGGTAATTTCTCCCATACATTAATCTGACTTCTGGAATTGTTTCAACATCTCATCAATATCAGGACAAGAGATCATCCGATTCTTTTTGGCCTTTAATTCATTGTTGGCAGCTCAGGCAAAATATGGCTACCACAGCACCAGTTATCACTTCTTTTAAAAAAACAAGAATAAGGAAGAAGGGATAGTATAGACCATGTATGTCACTTTTATCAAAACACTTAAATTTCTCTAGGAAACAAAAGAAATATGGAGAGAGATTAACTTATGGTGTGATCCATAATAGCATCATTTGTGGAATTAAAGAACTGGAAACAACTTATATGCCCAATAAGAGGGATTACTCAAATGCATGTTGTTCCATATTTGTAATATAAAACTAGGTAGAGAAAATATTTTTAAATCTTATATAAATTTTAAGTGAAAAAAATTAGAACACAAAACACCATAATTCTAATTACAATATATAAAAATACATGGTTATATAGAAAAGAAGACAGGAACTATGCTAAAATTATTAGTTTTTTTGTGTCTTCCTTTATTCTTTTCCACATTTTCTCTAGTGAGAGTATTTTACTGTTAGAAATTATTTATGGGAAAAGACCTCACTCTTGCCAGATCTTTCCTTCCTCCTTCCTTGATTGACACCCAGTTCCCACCCATATGCTCTCACTCCAGCCTCACTTTCAGTCTCATCCTCCATGCGGAGCTCTGAACTACAAATGACCAGGCAAGTCAGACCATCCACATTCAGGGCTCATTTGAATAGGTGCCATATGCATCCATTTTCACCTGTTGTCTAGGGATGATTATTAATAGTTGTCCCTTTCTCTTTAGGAGTCTCTGGAATAGATAACAAGTTACATAGTCAGCCTAAATTTGTGGAATTGATCGTGACTCTTAATGAAGTGAGTGCTGTAAATTGCTCTAACTCACCTCAAAGCATCTCGATTTGCCAATGTCACAGCACCCGGAAGATAACATGAGAAATGCAGCAGAGCAAAGAGCCCAGGGAAGCAAGATCAACTCAGGGATCAACTCAGATCCCAGCTCCACCTCTGATGAGCTTTGCCACCATCAGGCTCCAAGCCTGGGTGATCTCACTGAGCCCTGGCCAGGACTAAGCAGGGGAGTCCATCTTTACAAACTGCCAAAGGTCTGGCCTCATGTTTGGCAGGCTGAAGGCCATGGCCACCCCCGACTCATATCATGAATATTCTGATTAATACTTAAATTAGTAGTTAATATTCAGATTGATAACTCTTGATAACTCATTGACTCAAATTAATTCTCCAGGCTCCTGTTGGTTCAAAGCAGAAAGCAAGCATGGTGACACCCAGGTCAGAGTGGTGAATACCAGGGCCATGTCTGGCTTCCATGCGTGACTATGCAAGGAAGAATGTAGGGGATTAGCAAAGGAATTAAGTGCTTTAAAAGACATGATGTTACTTCCATACTCTGCAGTTCCCAGGCATGTGGGCTATCAGCCAGGGGTTTCTGATGTATACTTGACATTTATTTGACACTGTCCTTTTGGGGAAAGCCCAAGGGAAGACTCAGGTCATTGAGAAACCCTTTGCACAGTGACAACTGCAAACCTCTGAGGAAAAGGGGGCTATAGTGACTAGCCCAGCTCCAGACTTGGGACCTGAAACCCTGGACCTTGCAGTACGAACCCACTAGACACACAGGTTTGGGGGCTAGTGTGCTTCTGAGATGTATCGATTCACATTGCTCTTTCACATTTCCTTACACAGAACCTTCTCTCTCTGCTTAGCCAAAGGCCTCCATTTCTCTACAAAATAATGTTTTTTCAAAAACTGAGCAATGATTCAATGAGAAGAATGGCATCAGCATGTAGCTTTGGACAACTCCTCCTGTGTTGTAGAGAGTCAAAAATGTTAGAAACAAGATTTTGTTGAGAAACAAACAAACAAAGATTTCAAAAGCTCCAGAGTTCCCTCACTCATGAGGAGCTACTTTTAATATGCTCCTCTGAACAATTTGGAATATGAGGTTAAGGAGCTCCTGGAAACAGGAAGAGGAAGAAGGATCACTTTTGTTGGGAAGCTCATGGAGAAGAATTAAAACAAGATCTCCAAGTTGGTAACTTACTCTCTCCATGCTTTGAGGGAGTCTATATTTAGGGGAGGGGTAGTGAAGTGCACAAGACCATCCGGACACTGTCCTCCTTCCCTGAGGGGGATAACAGCAGCCATGATAGCAACCAGAGGACATGGTCTGAATCTGCTCTGCCTGAACTGGAAACACAGTTGTGCAACTGAGGAACCTGACTTCGGTTAATTTACATGCCTCACATGGCTAGTAGCTATGGTATTTGGTGGTGGAGGTGCCAAGTGAGAAGTCCTAAGCCTTCAGTCTAAGGATGAGACCCTTCCTAACCAGGGCACCACCTTCTCACCAGCCTAGATGTTCTCACCACCTTCTCACCATCCTTCCTCTGCCTGCAGCTTCTTGTAGTTTTTTGAACCATCTGAGCTCCCTTGTGCTTCCTTGCTTTACCGTAGCACTGGGACCAGGGTGAGCCGAGTGAGGCAGCTAGAGGACACATACAGTTAGGTGCTCACTCTCAGGGTCACACCATGCATAGTCTACAAAGCTCCATCTCAAATGCATCCTCCACCACCATGCCTTCCCCAAAGCCCCCAGATGGAGCTGGGTGTCTTCCCCTACACTGAATCCACCATCTGTTTCCCCATCTACTCTGTCATTCACGTCTGTATCCTCAGTGCCACTTGACCAGAGAAGATGCTCAGGTAGCAAATGCAAATTATTGAATCAAGTTCTTCTGGGCCATGGAAGTCTTCCATTCACCTGGCTTGACCCATAACAATAGTCCCTTCAAATCTCAGATGCATTTTAATATGGAGTTAAAGCCAGGACACAGGAGGCTAGAGAAAAGAAGGGAAGGGATAAGTTATCACTTACGACTTTAAATTCTCTTCTAAGTCCTGCAAGTTGCCAGACCTCCTTCACCCTCCATCTTGTCATCTTCTCTACCAAGCCCCCTCATGTGGCCTTGTTATGTGGGGTTCCGTCAAACTTCGGATTCTGTCCCAACCTCTCCTGCCTCTCAGAGATAATTGGACACTGCTGGTCTTGGCAACAACCTTGAGGTTACCCTTGTTCTACCAGCACTAGTTACTTACTAAATAAACAGTAAGAGTGCTGCAGGATAGGACCTCATGCGGGACTCTGAGACTGGGTGGAAAATGTCAAGACGTAATGAAATTTCCCTGAATCACGTCTGGAAAATGAAATGCTGGAGAGAGCCAAATGCTGAAACACATGAGAACACTAGGAGAAAGGAGCACAGTTCTCCTTGGAGTTTCTGCCTCTTTGTAACATCATTGGGAGGAGGGAGAATCCACGTGGATGAGCAGAACCAAGAGACGGCCTGGCTAAACCTCCTCTTGCTCTGGGTTCAGCTCTGTGGGTGCAGCAGGAACCTCTTGTGTGTATTAAAGTTTCTTGTCTGTGAAAAGTTAGCAAGAGGCGAAAGAGTTGAAGATTGCCCTAAGATGTGGAAAATTGGCACAGGAAGAGACAGTTGCATGGTTTGTCCAGGGCCAGGACTCTTCTCAAGCACACTCAATCCTAATCAGAGGAACTGTGGTCAAAGAGGGACATTGGCATTACCAAGTGTGCAGAGTGCATCTGTAGCAAGGGTGTCCAGCCTCAGCTGAGCTCCCTGACTCCCAGGCCAGTGCTCTCTTTGTAGTAGCTCAACAGCAGAGGGAAAGAGGTGCTGGAAACACCTTTTCTCCACTTTCTCCCATTCCATCTTTCCAGATCCTTCTGACCAAGGAGGCAGGATTGAGAAGGTGGCTGTTGGTTGTGAGGTCACTGCATCTTCCTGGTGGTGGTGGTATTGGGATGAGCATAGAAACTAAAGGCAAATGAAATTGGGTCAAGTGCTGGTTCTTCTGCTGGCTTGCTCATGACTGGGCACATTCCTTCACTATCTAGGATTCATAAAATGTACCTTGTAGACCACTTGTGGGGATTAAATGGGAATAAGAGAGAAAGCAACTAATTCAATAGTTCTATTCCTCAACTTGGTCAGCTACTCCCTGCAGTCTTGAGGACACAGAGCTGCCAACTGGAGGCCTAAGCCGGATGGCACAGGTTGGGGTGGGGGTGCTGGTGAAAGTGGCTTTATTGGCTACAGACACCCAAAGCCAGAGAGTCATCCTCTGTTCCCATACACGCTGCTGCTATAGCCCCACCACAGACTGGGCTGAGCTCTGGCTGGCTCTGCACCCCCCGCCACCTCCCAAGACATCTGGAGCAGCTGACTCAAACACTAATGAGATAATGTTTTTATTTGCTCTGCTTGTTTTTTGTTTATAAACCTGGGCTCCTGGGAGAAGCTAGATCCAAGTACAGGTCTGAGACATGAAGGTCAGCTGTGAGGCTTACCACAGGCCCACAAAGCCTTGGCCCAGCTGGAGAGAACACCAGGCTGTCGTCCCTGATGGGCCAGACCCGACACCTTTGCCCTGGTGCTGTTACAGCACCTCTGCTTCGTGCCTCACTCTAGTGGGAGGCTGGGAGGCAGAGGCAAACCTGTCAAGTACCCTGGCCTGGAGACCCCCGGGGCTCTAAAAACAGACAGGCAACTGTTAGAGAATGTGGTATGATCACAAGATTTCATAGGCCTGTTTAGGATTACATTAGTTATAGCAAGTCCTCAAGAAAAGTTTATTATTCTTATAAAACGGGAAGCACATGAGTTCTCAAAGCAGTAAAGAGGCTACATGTCTAGTCTTGGGGGCTGGGCAATGCGGTGTAGAGGGAAGGGGATCTCTGGGCAGGGACCGGGGACTGAGACCAGGAGGCTTTCTTCCTATAGACTGGTGCATATCCTTATTACATAAGCCAGCACTTTCTTCTATCTGCTTGGCATAGGAATTCATGCTAGGCTATGCTTTGAGGAAATCATGGAGATATATAAGACTCAGTCCTTGCCACTGAAATGCCTTAGGTCCTGTTTGAAAGAGGCCCCATGCATGATAGTACCACTGTGCTAATACTGCAGGCAGATTCTGCATTGCAAGCTCCCAGTCTTGGCAAAGCCCTTTTCCCCATCGGGGCCTTGATTGTGGGTATCTTAACTGCATGTTACCTGAAAGAGCCTTTGTGTAACAGCCCATGAGTCCCCAGCACACTGGGAGAGCTCAGTAAGTGATACTCAGTGTGATGATAGTGGTGATAATTGACAAGGCACTATTATGGGTCCTTAAAGTGGGGGGTCTGCTGATGTGTGGTGGGGATGGAGGATCACTTGGGAAGTACCATGGGGAAGGTGACATTTGCATTAGACCAGGAAAGATGAGTAAGAGGCTTACATGCCGAGGGACTATAGGGAAAGGGAATGGACAAGAGGTACGAGATGGCCTGGAGTTCTCAGAAAGCCATGGCAGCTCGATATGGGTCAGTGGAAAGGCTAAGTCCTTCTAGAGCATCCACAGGTGATTGACATGGTAAAGCATCTCTGCATGGGCCTTAGGGATCTTGAATGTCAGTGTAAGGCATATAGATTTTGCCTCAGGTTAAAGGTTCTCAAACTTTCCTTCCTGTTTTTCCTTCCCTCCTTCTTTTTATCTTTCCTGTTTCCCTCTCTTCTTCCCTCCCTCCTTTCTTTCCTGCCATAGTTTGAATATAGTTTATAGCCTCTGAAGCTCATGGAGCAATGGAATCCCCATTAAGTGATATTAAGAGAAGGCCTTTAAGAGATGATTGGCGCTCTGCCCTCATGAATGGGTTAATCCCTTCAGGTTATTCATGAATTCAAGGGTTATCTCCAGAGTGGGTCTACTCTAAAAGCCAGTTTGGCTAGGTTTCTTCAGTGCTCCCTATCTCTCGCAATGCGATGCTCTGTGTCCCCTTGGGACTCTCTCTATCAGCAAGAAGACCATTGCCAAAGCCAGGTGCGGTGGCACAAGCCTGTAATCCCAGCACTTTAGGAGGCTGAGACAGGAGAATCACAAGTTCAAAGCCAGCCTCAGCAATGACGAGGCTCTAAGCAACTCAGTGAGCCTCTGTCTCTACATAAAATACAAATAGGGCTGGGGATGTGGCTCAGTGGTCGAGTGCCCCTGAGTTCAAGCTCCAGTACCAAAAAAGAGAAAAGAAGACCATTGCCAAATAAGGCTCATTGACCTTGGCCCAGAATTGGGAACCCAGAAAATATTAAAATTTTTTTTTATAACTTATCCATTCTGTGGTATTACATTATCAGCAATAAAAAACAGATTAAGACCCTTCATTCCTTCTTTTGTTCCTTCCTTCTTTTCTTCCTTCTGTCCTCTCTTTCCCTCTTTTTCCTTTAGGCAGAAGAAATTTCTGTTTGAAAACAACCTTAAAAAGAACAGTTAGAGGAGAAAGTTCCCAGTTTAAAGAATAGTTAGGAAGCTATCATAGCCAGGAAAAGGTTGTGGGCAAAATATTGCTTTTTGAATATAGCGTTAGGGATTCTGGGCCATGGGAAAGGGAGAGAGCCCACATAGCAGGTGCTGTACCTACCTGGCCATCCTTATTGGTAATGGAGGTTGGATTCTGCTGGAACCTTCTGAGGATCATCTAGAAAGTCCTCACAATGGTCTGTCTGGGAGTGGGAAATGAGGTCACTGATCCACCTGCTTCCCTCCTTCTTTGGATAAGTATTGCCCCAGGGGCCACTAACTCCTTTGGACTTTCAGATTTACCCAAGAATAGGTACTGGGCAAGTTCCATGGGTGCCCTGCTTGATGATATTGCAGAAGCTTCAGGGCAGCCAGCTATCATGAGGGTTGTGCAACTGGGGGATAGTCTCTCAGATCCCCTCAGTGGCAGAGGATGCAAGGGATGTGAGCAGGGACACAACAGTTTAAATGTATGATCTCACTGACAGTGTGAGTGTGGAGAAAGATGGGTAATGGACCAGAAGTCCATTTAGGCACCGATTATTGCAGTAGACTAGAGGGGAACTAGTGAGGGAGGAAATCAAATCCCTCGGAGAGAGAAGAAAGGAAAGGAGAGGTACCATTTTGGTGGATAACTGGGGAGACAAAATCCATAGGGCTTGGTGAGGGTATGGAGGCCTGAGACAAGGGAGAGGGAGCAGTCAGTGGGTGTTGGGTGTCCAGCTGCACCAGCTAGAGAGAGGGTGTTACTTACCCAAAAAGAGACTCCAGAAGGTGAAGGAGGCTCATTTTTTTCTTTTAACATAGAGCAGAAATTTTTCCTTTCCAGATAGAGAGAAAAGCAGTTCTCAACTCTCCTGTAAACCTCTACTGAGCAATTTGCTGTCTGCATACCGCATGCGAATAGGGCTGGGCAAGGTGAGTGGCGTGTGCAAGGGACTTGCAGTTTTTTCTCCTCTGCGTGCTCTTGTGAATACACAGCTACAACCTTCTTCCCTGTCGTGAAGCATTTAGAGTATCCAGTGCCATTTTTCAGTTATAACCTTACTTAAGCCCCAATTTTCTCCTCCTGCATCCAGATAAAACTGGTCCACAGAGCAGCAAAGCAAATTTTCCCAAGGCTTCAGGACCAGTAAAAAAGAAGTGAGAACTGGGCCTGAAACTGGGTTTCCTAGATCCTCTCTCATTTCTAATTGAGATTAAAATCATGTCCTTGCTTTCTCTGAGACAACCTGGAAGGGATCCACTCACTGTTATTTACCTTCCCTGGCCTCACAATCTCTTCCACCCAACCACACTGTTGCTCCTAAATTTCCTCCAGATAGCACTTTCCTGACAGTCCCTGGATTACTCTGCCCTTTTGCAGAAGGAGAGAAATGGCTTATAGATGGAGAGATGCAGCCTGGATGACTTCTTATTGAATCTACTTCTCGTGGCTCCTAGGATAAAGTTTAGGCCCTTAACTCAGGATCAAGCGATTCCACGTGGACCTCAACCCCTCTGAAACTATCCAGACTGCACTGGACAGAGGTCCTTGCCCTCTCAAGTACAGCTCCACTAGGGGAGTACTCCCTGGCCTGGGAGGTATTGTCTATTTGTGGACTTGTACTCACCTACACTGAGCTTCTTGAGAGTTGACAGGCCTTATTCACATGGTCTCCCTCTGTGGATTAGCACACAGCCAGGCACAGGGTAAGCACTCAGTAAATAGTTATTGAATTAATGCCATAATAGATATACACATAAATCTGTGGCTCAATGAATGGGGATAATGAACCTGCCTTTAATGAACTTGCAGAGTTATTATGGTAAGGAAACAAGATGGCTGGGAGCAAGAAATTCTAAGAGGTTCCATGCATGGTTCCATATATGGATCATTACTCTGGTAGGTTTATAACATGGATCCCAAAGAGTGAACACCAGTGCTCACGTGGCCTGTATGGCTGCTGTATTTGCTCCTGTTTAGGTGGGAGGGGTTGATGAGAACCTCGTAGAGTACCTTTCTGAGTGTTTATGGAAGGTACCATGTTGCAGTTTCTAAATAGAAAATGATGTAGAAAAAGCATTCAGATCATCCTCCGTCTCCACTGGGGCAGGTTGGAGCCATGAGGCAATCTGTCATTCCCACTGCATGGGTCACTGGAAATTCCAGAAGGCTCAAGTTGATCTTGACTTCTTAACTGTACTCAACGGAGGCTCGATTTTTCTCAACTGTACATGGAAACACCATTGTGAGTAAGCTCCCAGAGTGACGGCATGAGGAATAAGCAGACCCAGCAATGCTGGGCTGGAGGGTGCCAGTCTTGGTGTCTGGTCCTGGTGAATGGAACAGCGACGCTGATGATGCTGATGATGTGGATGAGGCTGGCCAGAGATAGATGCTTCCCAGATCCCAGCACAGGACCTAACTTCTAGGTCATCCCAAGTGATGTTTAATGAACAACAAATAAAGGCAGACTCTCCAGGAGAACTGAATCAGGCAAGAAAGATAAACATGTGGAGTGAGTGACTTGGGAAAGCAGTTGAAGCCAAGACTCTAAATGAGTTTATGAGAAACCAGAGCTGTTTCTTTTTAAGAGATGGATGAAAAATAGGGTAAAAAACATGAAAACTGTGGTCTTGATGCATCAGAAAGAAGGACAGAAATTGAAAAAAGCCAGATGCTTTCTTCTTTTCTTCGCATTGGCTATATCTCACAACAAATATGGAAATACTATGGTCATTTGCTCAGGCTGGACTGCAAAACTTGTTGGGATCCCTTGGATGGGGAACTAAAATGAAAGTGAGGTGAGAGATATGAGGAAGAAGAATGTGGGGGATTCTTGGGTACCTAAAGTTTTCTTCCTCTGGTCACAATGGCTGCCCTGCTCTGGTGACAACTGATTGGACCAAGTGTTCACTCTCTGGCTAGAACCTAGACATAAGGTACTATATAGTCTTCTATCTGCACCATTTTTTGTGTGTGTGTGTGGTGCTGGGGATTGAACCCAGGGCCTTGTGCATGCGAGGCAAGCACTCTACTAACTGAGCTATATCCCCAGCATATCTGCACTGTTTTATATCATATGCTGATAAAGATCTCTAGGGACCTACTCTGCAGAGGAGAGTCAAGCCAGATGTCTTCATTCCTCCAAGCTGTCTGGTTGATTCTGGGCCTGCCTGGTTTAGGAAATACTCCATGCACTGAAAGAAGAGCCCAGAATCAAGGAAGTCCAAGCCTTCTACAAGTAGTTTATTTGAAAGGATAGGTCCTCAGGACCACAAGCAAGTGGTGGCATTAGACCAGGGATTTGTCTAAGCTGAAGATAGAACTTGAGCAAGGGTGAAGGGGGAAGTGTGGGGTCCCCATTGGCACCCCTTGTCCTAGGTGGGCTTTGTTCTAAGTGACCCAAGGACACAGAACAAACTATGGCTGTGGCCAGCCTCACTAGACACCAGACACCCACAGCAGTGACCAATAGCAAGTCACAGCTCCCTAAAACAGGTCAGTGTTGGATCATACACCTCAATGATAGACACACTTCTGCTGCATGGACTTCAGCAGGATTGGATCGGATCTGTGAACTCAAAGTTTGTCAGTTGTTGAAGAGTCAGCTTGGAGAAAGCAGGAGCCAACAGCTACCCTCTTAATTATCCAGTATGTGCAGATATTAGTTAGATATATTCTCTGCTAGACTCCAAGAGACAGTGTTGGTAAAGATCATGTCCTACTCCTCAGTCTTCTCCATCACCAGCACCTAGCATGGTCCAGATATATGGGAGAGGTTCAGCCAGTCACTGCAGAATTTAAGAATAAATATTCAGAGCTGAGGAATGCTGATGTGTTGGGGCGGGGGGGCATGCTATCCGAATAAGGACATGGACCTAAATTCTAAATCTTACATTCTTCAACCCAAGTTCTTCTTAGGTAATCTTAGGCAGGATTCATTAATCCACTTCACACCTGAAACAGAGGCAGTAGGTGACATAGAAGAAACAGCCCCATCTGGGACCTCCAATCAAGAGTCTGCCTTTAGCAGTGATGGGCTGGGGACTGAACACAGGGATACCTAATATTTCTGTGTCTGTTTCCTCTTCTGTAAAACAGGAGATAATGCCTATAAATGGGGTGGCCAAGGAAATGGTGAGATGAAACACCAGAAAATAGCAGCCTATAGCACAGCTCCATCGATGTTTGTTGAATGGCAAATGCCATTCTGGTGACTAAAGTTCTCCACAGCTCAGTTCTGCTTTTTGCCTTGACTCATCTCCCTGGTGTCTGCCAAGAATCATTCTGTGCTCAGCTTGGCTCTTTCTCAAACTAAGAGGGACATTCGCAAAGCTAGCTGGCACAGGTAGAAAGCCACCCTTGGTCATCTGCTGCCCATCCTTAGAAAATAGTGATGGACAGGCAGACTCTGCAAGTGGAGCTGAGTCCTGGGCATAGAGGGTGTGAATCTGTCACTGAAGCCACTGGGGAGGAGAGCATGAGCATTTTTAGAGGGAAGAGTCAGGAGTGCCAGCTGCCTGGCACCCACTGCAGCAAAGGATTCTCATTTTAGCAATGCTTTTGAATACATGCAAGTATCTCTAGGATTGGGAAAGCACATTTAGGTTTGCTAAAGATACTATTATTTAAGGCAGATGGCAGAAAGGCAGAGATGCTGGTTATGGAGTGATATAGTAATTGATTGAGAAAAGGCCATGATACTTTCTATCTGAGAAAACAGATCACAGGTGGACACTCACAAGGAGGACCATCTGAGGGCAGTCAGCTGGGGTATGACCCTGGAGCGAGGAAGGAGGAAGACCTGCATTCATTGACTGCACAGTCTGAGCAGGGCTCTTGCCATCCACGCTGCAATCCTGAATAGTAGAGGCCACCATCTGTACTGCCATGACTTGGAAATGAATGCTAAGGCTTTTCATTAAGTCACTCAGAACCATGACATGTACAGATGTCAGAGCTGGGACTTGTCTGTCCAGAGAATATGTCCATGGAATTACACACCCCAGGAGACTTTCTGATTTGTAAATTATCTTTTAATGTAAATTTTATCTACTTTCTCCAGAAAAAGTAAGAGGGGCAGGACCTGATGGTAAAATTAAGGATTATGTTGGGAATACTCTAATCAAATTTCTTTTATAACCTACCACTTTATGTATTTGTCCCCATAATGGCCTAATCTATGACTTCATTGAGACTGTATTTTCCTTGGTTGTCTCCAAAGTATGGAACTCCATTGAGCCCACCTATCTCTTAGTAGGCTCTACCTGCCACCAGTCATGGACTAGCCCGATACTCCCAGCTTTTCTCGCCCTCCAAGTCTTCTCAGTCTTTTGCCTCCAACATGGGAGCCAAGGTGATCTCCCCAAGCACTGGCTCTACTCTTTACCTTAGCTTCACACTCACATCTAGAAGGCTCACCTGCTTCTGATCACATCTTGCCCAGTTCTGTGTCCTGGCATTCAATGTACCTGCAGTTTCTTCTTTCTTTGTGCCTTTGGTACCATAGATAAGATGGCTTTGCCTAACTTGAAGACATCATTGTTTGCTTGTTTGTTTTCTTCTAAGAGTTCCGTAGTCAGAGCTCTTATATTTAGATCTAGGAAAATTTAGACAGATTTTTGGATATGTTATTAAATTCAGTTTTATGTGGTTTACATGATTCAGTCAACAAAATAAATTTACTTTTTTATTGACTTATTACTATAATTATATAGAAAGACTATTGATCTCTACATATTTATTTATAACTAAATTGTTTATAACCAAATTTCTAAATTCTATCAAGCATTTTTCGTTTTTTAAAATTAATGGTTAAGAAACAAAATAATGATTAGTTTTTAAAACTTCTTTTAAATAAATGTATCTCTTTGGACTTTATTCCACTGACTTGAACTTCTAGAGTACAATTAAATAGTCACAGGTGGTAGTGGACATAGGTTTGTTCTTGAATTTCGTAGCAATGTGGTGTTTGTTTGAACTTGACTTCTGATATTGTTGAGCAATAGAACTATCTTCCTTTTCCTTTTGTATGGTTTCTAGATTAATTAGAACAGTCTGGTAAATTTTCTGAGACAATCATTCAGTTTTTCTCTTTTAACTGTCTGATGTGGTGTGATGCTGATATCAAAATTTCCTGGATTGAACCATCCTTGGATTTCTGGAGTGAATCCTGTATATTAGTCTCTTCAGACACTTCTGGTTTGGAACTGCTAACATTTTATTTATTGTACTTATACAAAAGATATTGTCCCATATTAATATATGCTAAATTCCCTTTCTTGATCCAAGTTAAACTACAATGAAAAAATAAGGAAAGGTTAACAAGGAAAGACCCAAATTAGGTTTCCAGATCAAATTTCTGTTGATTTCTGGAGAATCTGGTCATTGTCCATGTGACAGAGTGCCTGTATCACGTTTCTCACTCTGAGGTTCTGCCTCGACTTCAGCATAGCACAGGAAGGAAGTAGGAAGCGTCACAGGACCACCCCCGGCACATACAACTGCAATAGTTCAGCAGTTGAAGTTTTTCAGTGAGATATTCTGTAGTTGAAGCTTCCCATGTGTCATTTATCGTTCTCCCCTTCCTCTTCCTGCTTCTTGTTTTTGGCAAGGAAACGTGTTGGAATATTAATTTGTGTTTTTCATATGATAGGAGTTTAGAAAAGCTGTCTGGAAGACATGTTTCCTTCCCTTCGGGGAAATATTAAAGCATTTGTGTTGCAATCCTGAAAAGAGAAGGTGACTGGAGAACACCCCTATTCCTACTCCCACCCTCTAGCTTTTGTTTGAGGAACTTACTGAGGGAGGCTGGTATTGGGTGGAGGAAGAGGCAGAATTTACTAGAAGGTAAGTAAAGGCCACTGTACTGTCCCAGGTGGAGAAGCATGCTGTGAGA
The DNA here is from genome assembly GCA_028644305.1 of Xerus rutilus. Lineage (NCBI taxonomy): Eukaryota > Metazoa > Chordata > Mammalia > Rodentia > Sciuridae > Xerus > Xerus rutilus. The sequence continues at coordinate 161,836,641 of CM053399.1, forward strand.
GGTCTCAGTGTCCTAAAAGTGCCAGGACCTTTGCTGGAGTGAAAGAAGGATGCGGTAAAATTGATCACTGGGAGTGAAACCTAGAGTCCTTTGCAAACAGCCCAGTGTTTCTGTGCTTAGCATGATTTAAAGAGTTCTCTGTGGATGAGAAAATTGTCATGTTAAGTTTGACAAATAGCTGTGGACTTCAGAATAGCGTTCACTCTTCCATCTTTCAGATGCCCTAGAGTCTCATAGGAAGCCTAGAACACAGGCAGCAGTTCCCCCAACTCCACCATAAAAGAGCAGTGGTTTGCTTCTTATACATCAGTGCTAGGAAGCACAGTTCTTGGATCTATAGAACTCTCACACTAACCTTAGAAAACTTATGGTCATTACTTCCATTTTTATATAAGGAAATTGATTTTAAAAAAGAACAAGAAAAAATTGATATCCAGAGAGGATAAGGAACTGGACCAAGGTCAGAATCGTATCTCAAGTTGACCTGAGTTCAGAAATCATGGCTGAATAACCAAACAGTGCTGCTTTACAAGTTTTTCAAGTGCTATTACTTCCCGGGGGCCTACTTTTAGCCATGTATAGATGTCAGATGTATTCATGCACATATGTATATAGATAGAGATATAGTCAGAGAGATTTATGAATATATAAATATGTGCATTTTTCTCATATAGGTTACAACCCTTGTAAGAAACTTCCAAGTAAGCTCTCCATTATATTAATAATCACAAGCAGAGGATGGAGAATTACTTCAGTAGCTGATAGACCTAGTGTCTAACCCCAATCCCACATCTATAATGTGAGAATAGCAAAATTTGCCTTTGAATAGTATCGTGGGTGCCAAATGAGATATTGGGAACAGTGAGATCTTGTTAGCTATGGAAAGATGTGCATGTTTGCGCCCTGCCTTCTCGTGAGATTGCAATCTATACTGGTCATCTTAACAGACAACCTCTCTTCAGCAGTTACCAGGATACTGACACATACATTACAATGCAAAGGGGACCAGGACACCAGGAGTTGGACACTGGCCTTGGAAACTGATTGTTTGCCTTTGTTTGTAGTCTCCTTGAAGCAGAGGTTAGATCATAGCTCTTCTGGGCCTGGCAAAGTCAACTGGAAACTGCTAAAGGCCAGTCATCCCATCCGATCACTTCTTTCCAGCCTTTCAGTGCATTCAGGAAAACCACACAAATAAGATGCACTTCTATCACCAATGCAAGGAATCTCCCTCCTGTGGTTTTTCCAGCCAGCAGGGATTCTGGAGATGCAGGTATGCAGTTCATCATGGGACCCAAAAAGGGCTCTCCCGGTTGGAAACCAAATCATACCAAGCAAATCCAAAGAAACCTGCTGTGCAGGCGTCTGCACTTGGGGTGACATCAAGGTACCTGTCTGTGCTCCGAGGACACTGCAGTGTTCGCTGTAGCTGGAACTGCTCAGGACAAGCTGCTAACCCAGTCTAGTGAAGGAGGGACTGAGAGTGTTTGTAAAGCATCACCTCAGTCATCCTTGTTGGGGTCTGGGCTCTGAAGAACCCACAAAAAGCAGCCAGACTAAGTTGAAGGCAGCAGAGTTTTCAAGGAAAAAGTTGGTAGGAAATCACTGAGATTTAAAGATAGGTTTCTTTTCTATCCATATTGAGAAAGTGTGTCTGGGAAAGCAAAAATGGGGGACCCATTAGCACTGTGGAAATAGAGACTCATCTTTGCTCTGCTGATTCTATAAGCCATAGTTCTTTAAAATGCCTGTGTGTACTTGGTACTCAATCTCAAGACACTGGTTGGTAACTAAGAGGTTGTTTTGTGATAGTAAGTAGGATGATCTCATTTGCTCTCAGGTTTTGTAATCTAACAGTTTCCTGTCAAAAAATAAATGTACTAATCGCTATTTTTGTTAGTCATCAAAAATCATGATAGGTAGAAATCACCCTAGCTGTTTTGGGCTAAAGGCTTCTGAGGTCTGGGTTCAGCTCTAGGGTTCTTCTAAATGAAAATTTCCGAAGTTTTATTCTTTCCTTGATTACTTGGCCATGGGGAGTCTCATAAGAATCTTGAACTTCAATTTTTTAATTTAAGAATTTAGAGTAATAATCCATAACACGTGACTTTTTTTTTTTTTTCAAATTTCAAAGGAAAAAAAATGGATGTGATCTGTAAGTACAGTTTCTGAGAGATTGTAGTTAAGAGAGGGGAAATATGCTCTGGCATTAAAATGTGTCCAGATCCTGCTTCTGACACTTCGAAGCTGAGTGTTCTTGGACTAGTAACTAAACTTCTCCTATTCTTCAAATCTTAAAAAAGGCCAGTAATAATATCCATTCCATTGGGTTGAGGGAATAATCAATGTAAAATACTTCCACTATCTGTCATATGATAAGCACTTATTATTATTAAAAACAGGAAGCAATTTCTCATTTGTATATCAGCCTTTGATAAGACAAAGATGCTTACTGTGTCTTAAAGACGCTTTTTAAAAAAATCAACTTTCAGGAACATTGCCTCTCCACACTATTGAATTTCATGACAGCATTTTAATGTCAGCATTTTATTTTTATTTTTTTATTTTTTATATTTTTTCCCTCTTGCTTGGTCTGGAATAGAACCACCAACACACAAAGCACTTTATAGGCTGTGTAATATCTTCTGTCCTTCTCCAGCTCTGCAGGATGTAAGCCAATTTCATGAAGCAATTAAGAAAGAAGTCTAAAATGAGGGACACTCAGAACACTGGAACATGTGGCTCCCTCTCTCATGTGATTTCACAGGGAACCCTCAGGTCATGCTGCCTCTGTGGCTGGAGTTCCGCAACCCTTAGAAGAGGATTTCTGACTATAGCATTGAGGTGAGGCTGAAAGCGCATGATCTCAATGGAGATGCTTTACCTGGATGGTGACTAGGACATGTTCCTCAGAGCACATTCTTGATGCTCCCTCCTGCAGGGTCCCTTTCAAGGACTCTCCTCTTTCCTTCCTGGTGAGTCACTTACAGCTCTCAGAAAGCTCCAGATGCCCTCTACCCTCACCTCTGTGCATCTGAAGCTGCGGCATGTTTATATCTTCTTCCTCGCACAGCTGACACCCCTCCTTCCTATGCTGAAGGTTACAATTCTCAGTCACAGACTCCTGCTGCTTCACAATTTCAGTGACTGACAAACGGCATTCCGTTGCAAAGACTGCTCTTGCAAGAGCTGACTTGACGTCCCCCCCACCCCATCCCTCACCTTTTGCCATTTTCCTCTTACTCACTGTGAAGCCCTAGAGAGTTTGTATGAATCTCCTGCTCAGGGCTGGAGGAGAGGAGCAGGTGCTATAGGGCCCAGAGATAGAGCATATTTCTGTCTTGATCACTTTAGTGATCAAGGCAAACCTTTGCCCAAACACCTTTTGTCCATGTTAGACTATCTGGTTCTGCTTAACGCTATTCTATATCCAACTTTATTCTCATAACGTGGTGAGGTAGGAAAAATTTCCTCTTTCCAGATCAGAGAATAGAGGATCAGAAAGGTTAAGTAATCTCTCCAAAATCACACACCTAGTAAGTGGCAGCTAGAATTCAAATGCAAATCTGACACTCAATCCCATGTTCTTTTTCCCATCATGAACCACCTCCAGGCTGTGAGGATGAAGACAACTTTGCATGCTCAATCCAAGAAGTATTTTGCATTTGTAGCAAAGAAAAAAATTCAAATAAATATTTCCCAAAGAAGATCTAAATATTGGAATTCTGGTGATAGCACTAATGGAAATCAGCCATTGCATTAGCTGGCAGCTTTCCTCCTTAATCTTCTCGTCTCAAAGACCCAGAGGTTATTTCTGATTACATCAGCAGCCAAGCAGATCCAGTTTAGGAATCTCGAAACCACATATGTGACTCACATGTCGTTGTTATAACAGTAGGAAACACATTAACTCAGCTTTAAAGAGCGTTCAATGAAAAGTCCAGTTTCCAGAAACCAGTTTCTCAGTGCACTTGAAGCACACAATCTAAGCCTTACTCCTGATGACAGTATCTTTGCGTGAGGTTGTACCCTGTGTGACCAAGCAGCTTAAGAAGGCTGTATTTGCTTTTATAGACTTTGTCCTAACACATTCCAGTAAACTTATAGCAAGTGACTAATGAGGATTTCGCCACTGTGACATTTTAAGTTGCAAGCCATAGCGACTGTCATTTGGATGAAACAATACTTGAAAGCTGTCTTTAAGTACTTATATTACAAAATAATTTTTTGGAAATCATAAACAAGAGTTCTCTTCTAGCTCAGGACTGATAATGATGCTGGACTATTATAGATGTTTTTGAATAAAAGAAGATGTCACTCTGCTTTTTCCAAGTATTCACAGCCGGATTCTTTCTTTAGGTTTTATATGCTTAAAGGTGGACATTTAAAATACTTGGATTGGGGCTGGGGTTGTGGCTCAGTGGTAAAGCACTTGCCTAGCATGTGTGGATTCAATCCTCAGCACCACACAGAAATAAATGAATAAAATAAAGATCCATCAATATCTAAAAATAATTTAAAATAAATAAATCAAGTACTTGGATCAACAAAGTAGGCACTCAAAACTACTTACCATCTTAGGGTGTTGTTGCGAGAGTTAAAGACCCAAAGCATATTCTAGGGAGGAGAAACTGGGTTTGAAATCGAATTATTAGATTTTGATATAACCTGTCATGGACTCAATGCCACCTTCCTTTTCTTTCTTGTCTGCATGATCTTGGAAGTCACTGACCTCTTCTGTCCCATGGTTTTCTTGGAAAATGGTTGTACTTCAAAGGAGAGACTGTAAAGGTAAATGGAAGGTACTTCTTGGTGGCATAAAAGTGCTCAAAAATGTGGTTGGTTGTTGTTATTGTTATTTCATTTCTATGGGAGCAATGGACAACCAGATAAATATTGGATCCAATTTCCAAGGTGCCAGAAGTAAGAGACAGTCCAGGGGTAGGATTTAGGCAGGATCAGAATCACCCAAAGGAGGAAGCAGGGCACGAGGAGCTTGCTCTCATGCGCGCCGTCCCGCATGTGCCTAAGTGTAGATGGTTTCCAAGGAAACAGGAAAAGTTCTTTTGAACAGTCTGAGAGTCCAACTTTCAGGGGCTGCTGTGACTTAAGAGCACTATTCTAGGAATATCAAGCCTAGAGCCAATAAAACCCACTGTTTGGGAGTGACATGAGTGAACGAGTGGACATGTTGATGTCTTGTCCACATCTTTTCAGATCCCATTTACATTTCTGGGTTTTTCTCTCTCCTGCTTTTTTAGGTGACCTAGGGAGAAGGAGAAAGGAACATATGCTTTTATTTACTTGGGTTGGGGAGAGAGGAAAAACAGAACCTAATGTTGGGCCATTAACATTCTGATAAAATTGAAACAGCAGTGTCTTGAGATCTCCTTGTCATGTTATAGGACCCTGGGCATAAAATGATGGCGCACCAGGGGTCTAGTAGTTATTATTGGAAAATTAAATAAAAACATACCCACAAAGACAAAGACTTGATTTAACAGCCCTCTAGATTTTGGAAGTGTTTACTGTGAGGAAAGTAAAAGCAGCTTTATTTGAGTTTGTATTTGTCTTTGCAGAGCAGTTTCACGTGGGTGATTTCACATGCAAAAATCTGCCTTTCAAGAGATAAACCAGCATCTGCAGAACTGGAAAACATGCTCCAGGTTTGCTCATAAAAAATCTTTTATCATCTTTTGGGAGGTGACTTGACTGGTTTTGTTGGGCAGCTGGATAGAAAATTCTAGTGAAGGAAGGGACGTGGCCAACCTCGAGTGCACAGAAAAGCTGGGCCGACAAGGCTTTGCAGCAGCCTCTATAAATTGGCTTCAGAAGATTTATTTGAACAGCGTTTGTCAAAATGTGAATGTACACCACACAGCCAGCATGAACCTATCTGCTCAGTGGGATGCGGAAAGAGTCAGAAACTTCCTGGTCCCTGAGGGTTGTATTAATTACTATTAGAATGTTTCTTACCATTGAGATCTCAAATTATGTTCAAGGAATATCAAGCCTAGAGCCAATAAAACCCACTGTTTGGGAGTGACATGAGTGAACGAGTGGACATGTTGATGTCTTGTCCACATCTTTTCAGATCCCATTTACATTTCTGCATATCCTTCCCTAGGAGCCCCTTTGCCCAGAAGCTCAGACAGCTGCAATAATTACTCAAGAGTTTCCAAGCTGCAGGAGTGACCTTGGCCAGCCACTGGCAGGAGTGAAGAGCCTGAAAGCTCAGCTCCCTTGCCTGGAGGAGTCTGAGGGGTAATTTTACTCCAGAGCCTCCCTGTGGTAATGCTGCCTGAAATGGCATGCTTGCTTGTTTTTCCCCCCTTTCCTGTCCTCCTTCCACCACCCCTATCTAGACTTTCCTGAGAAATGCCCCCTGCCCCCAATAAATCATTTGCATTTGAATTGTCATCTCAGGGTCTGCTTCTAGGGAAACTGATCTAAGGCAGCAAATTAATACAAGTGCTTCATATTGAAATGGTGTGTGTGTATATATATGTGTGTCTGTGTGTGTGTGCCCCGTTCTCATGATGTGGAGGGAGCCTGTTGGGTAGGAGAACCTTGTAGTTCTCCCTGGAAAGATAAAGTTGATCCTTTCCATCCCTGGGAGGGGAGCAAGGCAGGGGTTTCAAGCATGGATTGTAGACAGAGGATGTCAAGAGCATCCCCAGCTCTGCAGGTACTATGAAGAAGGTGGTACTTGGCCTCACAGTGAATCAGAATAGAGGAAGAGACGGTGAGAGCCAGCAGCCTGCTGTACTAAGAGCTGGGGTGATGCAAAGTCCCCTGAGACCTTTACAGAAGCTACTATTTCAAGTTCTGGCAGCTGGAAGTGGTTGTAAGTGGCCACCTTCCCAAATGTGAAGAACACAGAAATTTTCCTTAGGAATTCCTAGGAAAAATATTGTCCCTCAGTATCTTTAAGAGATTGGTTCTAGGATCCCCACAAATACCCAAATCCATGATATTCAAGTCTCTTCCATAATCGGCCTTATCCACATCCTCCTATAGACTTAAAATCATATCTAGATTACTTATAATACCTAACACAATGTAAGTGCTGTGTGAGTACCTGTTACACTGTATTGTTTAAGGAATAATGACAAAGGAAAAAAAGATTGTATGTGTTCAACACAGATGCAATTTTATTTTCTGAATATTTTTGATCCATAGCTATTGGATTGACAGGTATGGAACCACAGAAAAGGATATCTGGCTCTGAGGGGCATCAGCATGACATCACAATATTTTCCAGGGAAGGTTAGCCATCCAGTAGGCACTGAGACCACATTATCACACATTTCTAATAATCCAGTATAAAAATGTGATGCAAATTTATGGACTGGGTTATCTTTGGAGCTAAGAAGCTCACCACCACGGGGCACATTTAGACAGAAATGGAAGAGGGTTTTGTCTAGCACTTTGTGTCTGGGATTCTGGTGTCTTTTGAGAGAAAAGGAGTCAACTGAGTGGTTCTTTCAATTTCTGGGGATCAGTGATTCCATAACATGAGCTTGGTGGGGACATTGTGGCCCTTGCTGCTTTCCATAACAAGAGAGATTTCAGCATCATTTGACACATTGCTCCTAACTCCTCCTTCTTCTGAGCCCCTGCAAGAGTGACGGCGATGGAAGTTGGACAAGACAAAGGTTCAGAATTCTTCAACTCACCAGGAAGACAGCAAAGCGACTCCCTCTTTCATCAACACCTGGAGTTTCATCAGTGGCCTGGTCCACCCAGCTTCTATTGCACAGGTTGGATATCAATGGCAGTTTGGGACACAACACGGGCAGGCGTGGCCCTGCCATGTCTTCATGCCAGGCAGACATTTATCACCCCATCTGATCCTCACTCCTTGCAACAGCACTGAGCTCTGGGCCCCAGCAGCACTTGTTGTCCTGGCTGTCTCGGGCAGACCTGCCTCCTCCTGTTATTCCTACCTGGCACATGGATTTCATCACCACGCTGCTGAGTTTGAGCTCCATGTGCGGCTGAGTTGGAGCTGCACGGATGATGTAGAAGGGATAAGAAACACGTGGAGAAAGTGAAAAATGCATTTAAGACAATTTGACATTGTAGTCAGGGGAAACCAGCCACCTCCACTCAGTTAACCTCCTGATTTTCAGCTGAGTCTTTGGATGAATAAAGCTGCTTTGGGCCCCACAGTTTATTCAAAAGCATTCAACTTCAGACATGTGATGTTATCTCTTGAATGTTTTTCCTCTCATACGAGTGCTCACCGGGGGCTCTGAGCTGGGGTATCTGGGGTCTTTGCATGACCAGGGGACTGGAGCCTATAGATTCTCTTGGAAATTGTCCAGAGAGCTGAAAACCATAGAAGTGTGGGAGAAGGAGGCCCTTTCTGTCCTTGGAGGGATAACAACGAGGACATGAGGGTCTGCCTCCCCTGTGAGAAAGCCATGGGATCTGAGATTTCAAGGCCAAGAGAAGATGACTATTGATGGGAATTGGCAAATGAGACAGATGAGAATAAGTCAGGAGTTTCACAGAAAATTCCCTGCTGTGGACTCTTGGAACTTTACACATCAAGGTAGCTATGGGTAGCGGGAAAAGGGGGTCCATGACCTTGACATCACTCCTAGACAGCGCGGTCTGGAGATGAGAGGGTTACGCTGTGGACTGGAGGGCTGGTTTCTCTCCCTCCCCATTCACTGGAAATCCCGCAGGGATATTCTAATCTCCTTGGAACCCACTGCATTATCTGTACTTTTAGCGCAGCTCACGTTTCAAATGGCAGGCTGCGGAGCGATTTGATTGTTTTATGGGCCCAGCCAACCGAGGAGCTCCAACTCCTTTCTCTTGGCCAGGTGCCCTCTTTGAGGGAGAAGACCCGCCGTGTATAGACACCGCCAAATGCTTCAAGACTTCAGAAACTTCAAAGGCAGGGGAGGAGCCAGAAACAATAAAAAGAAAAATGATAAACATTCAGCTTAAAGACAGGCTGGGTTAAAATCCCAGAGAAATTACTCCAGCAGGGTTAGGGGCCGATTCTCAGAGGCCGATGGCAGCGGTCCATGTTCCGTGGTGTTACACAACGTTCCAAGAAGCGATTATTAGCTTTGTTTTAGTTGTGATTAGTCTAGTTAATGACACGTACAGGCGGAAAGACAATACAAGTAGGAAAGATGAGCCCAGGAAAAGGGTTCCTGCTTCAGCCCAGGGCCCTCCCAGGTGGGGAAGCCCATTTCACCTTCCAACATACCTATGTTGCAAATTAGGTTTTGGAACTATTTCACCAGGAGAAACAAGATTTTATAAAAAGCCCCTGCTATTACTGCCCTTCTTAGGGAATCATTAGTTCTTGAGGGCGAGTTTATGCTGGAAGCCTACATCATTAGGAGTGTCTACACAAGGACCAAGGAGGGTCACTACCATCAGCTAAAAAGTTCAGTTCCAATATACTGGAAGAGCTAGCCCACCTCTCCTGGAAGACTTACATCTTTCAAGCCTGGGGGAAAAATAATTGATAAATTCAATTGCAACCCAACAACTGAGCATTTAGTATATGCCTGATGCTTTTCCAGGGAATTGGGATGTGCCGGTGAACTAAACAAATATTCTGTTCTCTCATAGAGCTTGCATTCTGGAGGGAGAAGAAGACACTAAATAAAAATCACAATAAGAAATTGCGTGTTGGAAGTAGAGGCTGTTGTGAAGCATGAGGACCCAGGGCTTCGCAGGCAGGCAGGTAGCAGAAATCAATACGTGGACAAGTGTAGCTTTGTTGAGATGGTGAAATTCAAGCAAAAGCATAAAGGAGGGTTGGATTTAGCTCAGATATTTCTAGGGGAGGCACATTCTGAGAAGAGGGAGAGGGAGAGAAGCCCTCAAAGAGGAATGCCAGGAGTGGGTTCCCCAAGTGAGAAAAGAGTAAGGAAGCCAGAGGGCTACCAGGACACAAAGATTGTGGAAAGAGTGTGCTGTAGTAGACAATACACTCTTGGGGATGGAGAGAAAGATCCAGGTCCTGTTTGGAAGAACCATGGAAGATCTCCTAGAGGAAAGCATTTGGTTCATTGTAGTCAAGGACATGTTTCTTAGCCATTTTACTTTGCATTAAAATGAGGACAGTGAGACTCTAAGGATGTAAGTGGCTTAGTCCAAATTGCCCAGTGCTGAAGCCACCAGTGTGGTTGAGGTCTTCCTAGAGCAGTTCCTTTCCTGTGCAAGTTCTGTGCAGAGCTGGTCTCCTCCAGCTTCCTGCTCAGGCCACAGAACAGAAATCTTTAGCCACTAAGCTTCTTAGGAGGCCAATGACTTGCTCTCTTGGCTCCTGACTGGCTGCCCTCTGTAGGAGCCTCTCTTGATTGTAGATTCTCCTTCAATAGAATCTAATGTGAACATTGTGAAGATGATCCTGGGCAAATGAATTCCCCATGCTGATAAATCCTAGAGGAGAACAGTGAAACTACACCCAAGAAGAAAATGTGTGGGTCTTTTAATTAAAGATTCACTGGAAATGTAAGGTCTTTGAGGTCGACCACCAGAGCGTTGGAATGTGTTCTTCATGGAAAAGGAAAAAGCTTGCAAAAGTGAGCTGTGTGTCCAGGTTCACACACCTGCAGCTGTGTGGCCACGAGCCTGTCTTCATTGTTAGATGTCATCATGACACTTGTCATCCCCAGCTCCCTGGATGGTTCTGAGGATCGTGAATAAGGAATGTATGGTTAAGTAAAAAGTACTGGCAAGAAGGGACTTTTTAAAAAACTTCTTTGGCTTATTGGGTCAACATAACATGCTTTTGCAATTTTTGTGAATCCCTATCATCTTTGAATTAGAAATTACAAACCTTAGAGGAATTCTCATCTAGAGCAAGCAGAGGACCAGAGAGGGAACATGATGTCTTTAAGATTACACAGCAAGTTAGAGGCCAAGCTGGTTCTGGGCCCCCTGACTCATCTTTCAGGCTTTCCAATAGATCACAGTGTGTAACCAGTAGAACATGTGCTTGTAGCTGAGTCAGAGGGACAAGAAGGATCGCTTCCTCTCGGGGTTCTTCCACTGGAAGCACCTTCCATTTCCTTCTGTAACAAGAGCTTTCACTGCTCTTAAAGGCATTTATTTTGCTCATGAGAGACCATTTATCAAGCACCTGTTGCCTGCTAGATTGATGCCAATATCTGCATTAAAACCCACTCCTCAGTCCTCACAGTAATTAAGGAACTATTAGGAACCCCATTTTGCAGATGAAGAAACTGAAGCTCTGAAAGCTGGAGTGACTTACCCAAGGTCACATGGCCAGGAGAAAGCAAAGTTGGAGCTGGGGCCTCCTTTAAAAGGCACCACACTCTGAAGTTTTTCTACCATATCAAACTGTATATGCTGATTTCTCTTTTAGCCTCTGGCAGAAGCTAGCCTTTTTTTTTTCTTTTTTCTTTTTAGATTAGAAAGAGGATAATTAAAGAAAGCAGCTGAAAAGAAATGGAATGGATTTTTGTGAAAAAGTCTGATGTGTAGAATGAATCTCACAAACTAGACTTTGAGGATGCAGACGGGAGAGGCTCCGTACCACTGTAGGAGAAAGTGGGAAGGAAAGAGGAAAAACCACTCCTCCTTAGCCTTCCAGAAGCAGGCATTTGGGACATCACAGTGTACTTCTTCCTTGTGGTCCCTGAACATGGCTTTTTAAACACATTGGCTGTAATTAGACTGCAGGCAGATTGTTGTATTTTGCCTTTTTTTGTTTTTCACTTGGTGTTCTTCGTGTTCTTTACTAAGATATGAAACATGCTTTAAAAAGATGACGTGCTGGACAAATCTGATTTCATTACTGCAATGAAAGAAAAAGAAATATTAAAGAAACATATTATTGACTAGTATTTTTTTGAGATAAATTCATCTAGAAATACTTTCTTAGATAATTTATATGCCCACCAATATAGTAAAATTATTTTCTATGAATAAATTAATTTTTTATGGAGAAGAAATAAAAAAGAACACACTACAGAGGAATGAAAAGAAATAAAAAGTATGGTGAGTGGCAGATTTGCAAAGCCAAAGATAAGATCTTCCTGAGAGAAGACAGATGGACTCTCTCACATCAGCGATACTCTGGCCTCCGTGATTTTCAGTTCTCGTTGACATTCCCATGGCAAAGCTTTGATTGGCTCTTAATCCATGGGTGTGTCCTTGGGTTGGGGCTGGGGGTCAGCAAGCGCTTAGGCTTTGCCAGCACTGCACTCCAGCAGCTTCTCAACCCTGCCTCTGTGGCAGGAAATCTGTCCCCGAGGACACCCAAACAAATGGTGTGGTGTGTGCCAATAAAACTTTATTTACAAAAATAGCAGGTGTGATTTGGCCCTCCACGGTGGATCTCCTTTATCAGTCTTCATCTGAGCTGAGCTCTGTGCTAGACTCTGAAGAGATACAGAGAAGAAGGAAGTTTTTGTCTTTGTTCTCAAGCAACTTGAAGGTGAGAGAAGTGAGACGTTAGAACGGCCATCATTGCAATGTAGCATTTTAAGGACAATAAACAAGGTGCACACAGTGTTGTGGGCATAAAGAGAAGGTGCCAGCTGATCTCCTCAGGGAGGTAAGGAAGGACTTTCAAATGGAGAGTGCCAACCTGGGTTCCTAACTCGGCAGGACTCCACCTTGCAGTTGGCTGGGTGTCCGGCTTCTTCTCCGATGTGGTTTGGGGAGCATGACATGGAAACACCTGAGTCCTGGCTTGACCCGGGCCAGCAAAATTTCCTTCTAAATCAATGGGCACTTTCCAGAGCAAACTTTACTCAACTGTCACCCTAGCTAATTTTCCACCCTCGTGTGATGAATGTCTGAAAACAGTGAACACGGGTGGTTCTTTGAAGTCCTGTGTGTTGTGTTTGTTCCGTGTGTGTATACATGTTATACAAGGTACTAAAGATTAAATCACGGGGAGTTGTTTCAAGACAAAAATTCCACCCACGGCTATGGAGCAACTGGGACCTCTATTAAATCCTATGCATAATGAGCGCCTACTGTGTGCAAAAGGTGGTTTTCCTGGGCTGCTGTCCAAGATAATTATCAGCTCTCCATTTCCAGCACCGCCTCCGTCAGGAGCTGCAGGATAATTGTCGGAGTCAAAGGGCCCTGGGATGCTGGGTTCAGGGGAAGCGCAGGGAAGGGGAAGTGGATGGAAAGATTTCATGGTTTTTGCCAGGGCATGACTGTTGTCTTTTAGCAGGAATCTAGCTCAAGTGGCTGTCGGTGATTCTGTTTCTATTCTTGTTATGAGTAACCAAACTCACCAGAGATTCTTGGAACTGCTGTGCTCTCTAAAAACATAATATTTTCACACATTTCCAGGTTACTCCCTAAGCTCTGTCTAAAGTACCTGCTGAGAAAAACTTAGAACAATCCCCATAGATTTCGTTTAGAGCAGCAATAAGACAAAGATGTACAGTTGAAGAAACATGTCAGAAACTTATTAAATCTACATATAATTGAAATGTCTTTAAAACATAATAAGAGATTTAATTGTTCAAGTCTTCTGCTTTGAAAATTATAAACAGGGCTCATACTTAGGGTAGATAAATACCAAATGGGTAAGGAGAAGTTAAGAGAAAGATGTTGGGGAGTAGAGGAGATAGAGATGAGAGAAAAGAGGGAGAAAGGAAGGTAGAAATGGAATTCCTAAGAGAAAATTAAGATTTTCCTATAAGGGTTGATGGGAAGAAGGTCAAGCTTGAGGAGCAAAAATTAATGCTCAGTAAGGAGAGAAGAGATAGAAGGAAGAAAATATGGCAATGGGGAGCCACAGGCCTGTGACACTTGAGAAGAAACCACTATCCATTCTCTGGGTGAAGGTCACTGTTTTCCACTTCTCCTCGTCCCAACCCCAAGGCTGCAGAGGCTCCGTTGCTAATGCAACCACCACAGCAGACCAACAGGGGGAAGGTTGATTCTGCACTGCTGTAGCATGACGCAGACAACGTCATTTTAGAGACTGGACAAAGTCAAAGCAAGGGCCTGCTATGCCACGCTGACACCACAATAGACGTGGATCCTGGGCCATTGATTTTCAGCTCAACATTCTGCATGTGCCTCGTATGAAAAAAAGAGCAAAACCCTGGAGCCTGGGACTCAGGTTGTGCCAGAGGGGGAGCATTTTAAATGTTTCATGGCAAAGACAAGCATTTGCCCTGGCATCGAGAACAGCTGCATTAAACAGATGAGGATAATTGCATCTGAGTCAGCACGTTTATTGAGCAACGACAGTGCCACGCACTGCACTCATCCCTCTTCACAAACATCATCTCATGTGATCTTCAAAACAATCCCACAGATGCGTTATCATGGCTGTCACTTTCTTGGTGAAGACTGAAGCTTGGTAAGCTTGTATGTTTTTCATCCAGCTACTGGAGGTTAGTGCCCAGCACCAAGTTCAAGCACTTTTCACCCTCTCAGGCTTCTAACTTCTTGCTTCTAATCCACCAGGAGAGACAACTTGGTACAAGTGTCCACTAGACACGGGGGTCTCAGGGGCCATTTGCCCATGTCTGGAGACATGTGGTTGCCACAACTGGCTGAGGGATCTACTGGCATCTAGTGGATAGAGGCCAGGTATGCCGCTAAATATCCATGCTCAGGGCAGCCCTGGCAACAAAGAACTTTCTGAGCCAGAATGTCAACAGTGCCAAGGTTGAGAAGTTGTGCATTAGATGGCAGGCCCTGGCCAGACTGCCTCAGCTACAGGATTGTCTTGTCACAGTACAGAATCCCAGCTTGGCCAAGATGCACACATTTTAACACTTTAAGTACCTTGGAGTTCTTTTGGGGAAGAGAGGAGGGCAGCTTTTCTGTGCTATGTGATGCCTAAATTCAAGGCTTTTTGTCTTTGCAATTTCAATCAGTTTCAATTTTCAATCAGTGTATTAGGAAGTAACAGAAAATGAAGACCTTTCTTTGCCTCTTCATCTTCTGCCTAAAACCCCACAGCAGTGACTAGATTGTTCTCCCTGTCTCTATCTTTGTTTTCTTCAAGACTGCCCTTCCCATCACCTTTTCAAAATATAGCTTTCCTCCAGTGTCCACAGGGGACTGGTTCTGGGATGCCCCTCAGCCACCAGAGTCTGCAGATACTTAAGTCCCTGATGTAAGATGGCACGCTGTCTGCATATAACCTACACACGCACCTCCCGTGTACTTCAAGTCATGTCTGGATTACTCGTAATACCTCATGCAGTGTAAATGCTGTGCAAATAGTTGTCCCACTGCATGGTTTAGGAAACAATAATAAGAACAAAGTCTGTACATGTTCAGTAACAGATGAATTCTCTCTGAATTTCTAGCTGTGATGGTTTGAATTCAGCCACAGAGGGCTTGACTGGACAGCAGAGCTTGGCCCTGTGAAGCCATCTAGGGCTCCTGATGACCCCAGAATCAAGATGCTGGGTTGTTGCTAGCCCAACACGCAGGGTTTCTCTGATCCTGGCTCCAGCATGCTCTCATGACTCAATTTCCAGCACCTCGCCTTTTCAAATGTTCCTTGTATTCCAACTGAGCTACACCGCTCAAATCAGTTGGTGGTGGACAGGGTCAGAATCAGTGCTTTCTTGACCCTGTGGTGTTGCTAAAGCAATCATGTTCCTTGGACCCCCCTCCCTTGGTTTGTCAATTCAAGGCCAAATCCTAGCTCCAGTTACAGCTCACATGGTACCTCTTCATCAGAGTATTCTTGGGATTTCCTAAGTTAATAGTAAACTCTCTTCCTCTGAAATCCCATAGCCCTTTCTCAGTACCTCCAGATTTGAATGTATGTGCATTCTATGTGAAATACATAATATGTTGTACATATAGAATATTATATAACATATCAGATGGATTAAAAACCCCAATATTATAAAAGCTATTATCATAGTATTATAAGAAAATATGATCTTGGGCTAGGTAAACTTAAATGATAAACATACAGAAATTTTTAAAAATAAGAAGAAATATGAGCTAACTGAAATTTCAAAAATTTGTATTGGAAACAGCTAACCCAAACAAGGTTTAAAGATAAGAGACACTGAGAGAAGATATCTGCCAGGTAAAATTCAAAATATTAATACAGAGGAAATGTAAAGGGCTTCAATACTTCAAAAATTAGAATTAAAATGGCCCAATCAAAGCAATGGATAAATAATATAAGAAGGCTCACAGGTTCATTGATAAGAAGATACAAATGACCACTACACATAGGAAAAGATAATGAACCTCACTAATAATTAGCAAAACAATGCTATACATCACATTCCATCTTTAGCTCAGTTTGTAATACATGGACAAACTTAATAATATTCCATGATGGAGAGGGCATGGAAAATAAGCAATTCATATACTGTGGGTATGAATATAATTTATAAGATTTATTTTCAAAAGTGATCTTTTAACATTTGCTAAAATGCAAAATCTAAAAATCATTTAGTCCAGTGATTTCCCTCAAGGAGTATTTTGCTTAAATATTCACACCTGTACAAAACAGCAAGAACAACTTAAATGTACACTGTAGGGAAAGGGTCAAATAAATGGTAGCACGAATATGCTATGGACTACTACACAGCCATAAAAAGGAATGCCATAGAGATCTAAATATTGACATGAAAATTTGTACCACTATCTTGTTAAAAAATAAATAAGAAATGTTACTGCACACATGAAAATAGACTTGTATCATACATTTTCTGGAAGACGGAGCATCAGTGGTTAATTTAGAGAGGAAGATGAGGTTAAGGGGAGACCAAAGATTTAACTATTTATTTAGATCCTTGATCTTCATTTTTATTGTTCGATGTCTTGATACTTTAAAAAATTAAATATTAAAAGTAATCTTTGTAATTTTCTAAATGATAAAATTCACATATAAAATATAACTGTTCCAACTACTATCCATTAAATTCCCAAGTTCAAAATATGAAAATTGTCTTATTCTAGTAAATTCTATTCCTACTTTGGTAAGTCACAGTTGATTTCTGTAACCTCTCATCAAAGAACCATAATTGATTAAGGAAGATTTACGAATTACTAGTTCCCAGAATTGGTCATTCATTCTTTGAGTCATTCATTCATTCATTTACTCACTCGCTCACTCATTCATTCATTCATTCACTGCCTTAGCTATGTCAGGCTCTGTTCTTGGCATAGAATCCCAGGCTCCTGAGAAAAACAAGCACACTGAGCTGAAGAAGTGACCTGAAGGATACGGTGAGGTCCCTCCAGTACCCTGGGGGGTGGGGATTGTGAAGAAAGGCTTCTAGAGCAGTTGACCCTCAAATTGAGTCAAGGAAAAAAACTTGCTCTCTCTCCCTCTGCCTGTACCACACTACTATTTCTGCAAGAGCAAGATTTTCATGAGCTGTTTAGTGCTGTTGAACATAGATCCTTGAAAGTACTGGTGGGAATAAAGGAGTTAAAGAGGTTTTTCTAGAAATGTTTGGGAAGCTACACATTTAGAAAAGTGTTTCCTTTGGAGAATGGTTATGAATTTCAAAAAAAATCACCAAAAGCGAACCCCTGGAATCCAGCCCGATTCTCATTTCTTGAGGCAGAAGTCCCTGTGTAATTGCATACTTTTTATTGCATAGATAATTGAATCATAAAAAATAAAGCACACTGGTAAAAATTAGATATGACCCAAATGCAGTCACAAGGAGTAGCTTTGTCTCAGTGGGGTGGAGGGGGTACATTAACCTCTTGACTTCCTATTGAATGCTTTGTATATCAATGTCTCATTAATTATCACTTTCAGCTTCTGGAATTCCATGACTTCGAGGGGATCGTATGTGCACACTTGTATTTATACACAGTCATTAACGGCAAGCAGACCCTGGGCAGACCCTACTTGGGATGACGATGCTCTGGTGTACCATACTTTAATTAAACAAACAGTTGTTAAGCACCCTTTCTATTGTGCTCTAATGTTGAAACCAAAGGATGCCAAATGGAAAATATATCTTAGAGTTTAAGAACTGGGGCAGACAATCAAAAAGGGTTGGTGCGTTTAGATGAGCTCAAGACACAACACAGAGGACACAGCAATGCCCTTCACCCAGGAAGGCCAGGAAGACTTCCCAGTGGAGGTGACATTTGAGAAAGGTCTTCAAAGGGAGGGAGAGGAGGATCTGTCAATTCAGGTCAAAGACCGAGGGGATGGACTCAGGGGACTCCTCCAGCACTTGGGAGTGCAGAGAGGGAGGGGCATTACTATCTACTCTTCATCTGAGGACACCATTGCACACGGGGCTGCTGCGGTGTTTCCGTCTTTCCCCACATAAAAGCACGTCCTCACTTGGTGACATCTTAAAACTCGATGGGCTGCAAGCACGTCCTTTTTCAAGGAGTGTCCTCTATCTACATCACAACACAACCCTTCAGAATGTTTGGTTTTGTGTTTTGAGATACTAGGGATTGAACCCAAGACTTCCTTCAGCACTCCACCACTGAGCTATATCCCAAACCCCCTTTTTTATCTTATTTGGAGACAGGATCTCATTAATTTGTCCAGGCTGACCTCAAACTTGTGATCCTCCTGCCTCAGCCTCCCAAGACAGTGGGATCACAGGCACACACCACCATGCCCAGCATAGTTTTATATTATGAAGATTTTACCTTGCTGTATTCATGAGAAAAAATAATTAACGAGCAAGTGACTGGTAACAAGTACAATTATTGTGTTGGAATGTGACCTGCTTGAGGGAGGAAACTTTTTGAATGGCCAAAAGGAACTATTTCCAAACAGAAGGGCATGGTACATTATTTACTTCCATTTATTTATTTCCATTTAATTCTTATCCACCCCATTAGGCTGGCACCTGAAGGACTTTTACAACACTTGCTCTGGTACTTGGAACTAGACTTTTACCCTGACCAAAGCCCCTCTTTATGGCATGTCCTGCTCTCTCATGCTGTAGACGCTGAGTGTACTTGAACTTCCTGCTCTCCTAAGATTTCCACCAGACCAGAACATAGTGTGGTTTTCCTTTGCTTCCTTCACCTACCCATAGTCCCTAGCACCATGTCCTACACAAATGTTCGCAATGAATGTCAGCAAAGTAAAGGAACAATTTTTAAAAAGAATAACATCCAATTCTATTTCATCATGCTCTCCATATTAAAAATATCAATTTCAAAATTTTGTACAATAAAGACATTCTAATTATTTTTGCTGCTTTGCCACATAGTGGCCTGAAATCAACAGCTCTTGAACCACAAGTAGCTCCGATTTGACATGTCTCCCAGCTTAAGTATCTCACCATCCCAATACTGCTTTTCTGTATAATTGATATGTCTTATAATTTAGAAAGTCAGGCCTAAATTTTTCACTTTACTGATAAGTAGCCGTATAAACCACTTAGGACAAGGCAGTTTGCTCTTCTGGGTTTCAGTTTTCTCGATGGCAGTATCATAAGATTGTGATAAAGATGAAGACAATGGATACATATACTTTGAGTATATGGTACAATTTAATGAAAATAGTAGTCATTACCATTAAATAGTAAAGCAGAGCATATGCCCCAAGATTTTGGTACCATTTTCAATGGCATGGAAGCCTGGGGCCATCTGACTACAGTTTCATTTGTTTCAGAAGCACTGCTGAGCCTCATACCAGGCAATGGGAATTGAAACTTATGAATGAAACTCAGTCTGAGCTCTCAGAGCTTTGTGGAATCATCTGTTACATAAGCTACTACTGCAAACAAATGTGGTAAAGCCTACAAAAGTAGTCATTTTCCAATAGAAGGAGGACAAAAAAAAATCCCTTTTACTGTACCTCAGAAATTAGAAAATTCTCGAGAGAAATAATATTTGAGATGAGTCTTGAAGATAGTGAGAATTTAACAGGTTAGTAGGCAGAATAATATCCTCTCCTCCCCAAAACATCCATATTCTTATCTATAGGACCTGTGAATGTGGGGATTAAGGAACTTTGGTGGAGAGATTGAATTAGGTTATGAAAGTGACCCCAATCTAATAGCAATCGAGTCCTTATAAACAGAGAGGCTTCCTTTCCTGACTAGTCAAAGGCAGATACAAACGCAGAGCAATTGCCATGGGACATGATGTGAGGACTCCATCCACTGTCACTGTCTTTGAAGATGGAGGGAGGTGTCATGAGCCAAGTCATGCAGGCAGCCTCAGGGGGGTAGGAAAGGCCAGGACACAGCTTCTGTCCTGGAGCTCCAGGAAGGAAGGCAGCCCTCCTCTCCCCCAACCCCTTGATTTTAACTGGTGGGACTCACATAGGACATTTGCCCTCTAGAACTGTAAGATAATAAATCTGTGTCTTTCTCTAGCCACCAAATCTGTGGTGATTTGTTACAACAATAGCAAACTAACACAATGGGGAGGGCTTACCAAATGGGAGTCATAAACAAATACCCAGAGGCATAAGAGAGAATGGTGGCTTCTGATAGCTTCAAGTAATTCCACCTAGTGAAAATGTAAATGATACACAAGGGGGGAAGAGAGAAGAGCTGGCAAGAATCAGACCCTTCATAATAGCAGCTTTAACTATGGCAGCAGCTGTGATTGAGCACGTAATACATGACAGATAGACAGCTGAGTGTTTTACATACATTAACTCTAAAATCCCAAAACATTCCTTAGTGACTATTATAATCTCTGCTTATGGATAGGGAACCCGAGCGACAGAGAGGGCTAAGTAACTTGCTCAAGCTTAACACAGGTAGAGGGGCCACACAAGGATGCAAACCCTGCAGCCTGGCTCAGCCCTCTCCTCTGATCACAGTGGGCAGGGGGGGGTCTTGAAGGAGTTTGGAGAGGGACAGTGAGAACTGGGGTCCGGGCAGTCAGCTTGGGGATGGGTTCTTTGTTCTCTCTGTGCCCGTCTTGATCAACACACAGTGAGCAACACTGTGAGCAAACAGGCCACTAGAAAGGGCTTGGGGGGAAAGGAGTCAGGGAAACTGAATCAAGAGAGGGCCAGAGACAGAAAGTTCTCAAGGAAGGATACTCCGCTGCAAATCTTTCCAGTGAAATGTACTGTTACATTTCACAACCCCAGCACCTCTGTCCTTCCTGCCTTTGAACAAGAATCTAGAGTCACTTCCTAGTCCACACTTCCTGTTACCAGCGGTCAGTTAGTGTGTGTGTGTATGTGTGTGTGTGTGTCTGCTTAATTCTTAAGGACTGGAGTGTTTTCAGATACAAACTGCAACAGTGATCTTTTTTAAAAAAATATTTTTTAGTTATACGTGGACACAGTGTCTTTATTTTGTTTATTTATTTTTATGTGGTGCTGAGGATCGAACCCAGTGCCTCACATGTGCGAGGCAAGTGCTCTGCCACTGAGCCACAACCTCAGCCCATCACTGATCATTTTTAAGGAAGCGGAATCAGTTGGCCTCCTATTTGGACACCTTGCTTGCAGCCTGTCCTGCCAGATGTGCCAATTGGCTCCCGGAAGTCAAAGCTCTAACTGTTCCTCACCCTCGTCCTAGGGGTCTCTTTGTTGCATGAGTGAATGAATGAATAAATCCCCTTTGTAGCAGAGTTTAGGCTAGCTTCAGGTGAACTGGAAGCACCTCTGGACATTATTTGAAACAAAACAAGACATAATAAGATAGGAGACATCTTAGAATCATCTAGGCAATTTACATTTCACACGTGCCTAGAGATCATCCCATGATGGGGCTCATGTATGGTTATTCTTACCCTCTGTGAGACTTCTGTTCTTCCCTAATTGGGAACCACCTCTGTAAGTTCCTGAGAGCTCTTTCACCATTGTATAAAAAATAAAAGAAAAAAAAAAAACATGACTTTGGAGTCAGAAATAAAGTTGTGTTTCCCTCTCTCTCCTTCAGTAATTTGAGAAAGTCATTCAATCTTTCTGATCTCAGTCTTCAGTCTGTCACCTGTGAGCTAATAGTTTTCTCATAGATTTTTTGGGAAAATTAAATGATATCCAATATAATACAGTATAGTATTAGTACAGCCTGACACATAGTTAGTGCTCAATAAATTGCAATTCTTGTCACCTTTTCCCACATTCTTCCCCCATAAATCCAGGGAGGACTTCTATAGGGAAATAATCTCATCACCTTCTTCTGGCTGGAAGATCTGCACACAAAATCTGTTTTTGGTAAAGTCTCCAAGTGCTGTTCCCAGCACTGGCTGGCACCTCTCCTGACAAATGATATCCAACTCAGACTCGTTGTCCCTAAGCATACAGGACTGTTCTCCCTCTTGCTGTATACTGGGGGTGGGGGGGCAGGGTGGGGACAACAGGGTGGCTCCTCTTCTAGAATGTAACTCCATGGTGTGCTCAGGTGTGCCCTGGCACAGACCTCCTTTGCATTGGGCATTCATGCAGCTGACCCTTCTTCCTAGAAATGACAGCCTGGTACCAAGTGAAGCTAGCTGGCGTTTGCAAAACCTCTCACTTGCCAGCATCTTCTCTAGACCCTGCCGGGGACCACCATTTTGGTGCCTCTGTTGCAAACATGAGATCTAAAGAGAAACCGTCCAGTGTTCTCACTACTCTCCTCTTTGGAAATCGAGCCTCTGATATTCTTCTTCTCAACCTACACATAAAAGCTGCTTGAGATGCTTTTAGAAGTTTGTCCTTTGCAAGGTCACTGTTATAGGAATGGTGCTCATATCCCACTGGGAAAGGAGAAGCAAAGCATTAACCCTCCCACTTCCTCCGGACTGCCACATGTACTGGGACGGTCTCTGGCTAATTGGCTCATTCTGTGTTCAACATTTTACAGCTTACAGATGCACTGGCTTTCACACTCCTAACTTCCTATGATCCTCCCCCCAAATTCTTTTGGGATAACAGGAAAGACATTATTGCTACCTTCCCATTTTGCCAACAAAAACTGAGGTTCCGAGTCAGACTTCAAAAGTAAATTTCCTCTAGCTAAATCAAGCTCAAAATCACACAAATGTACTTCACATGTTGGGGGGGGGTGGATTCTGGGTTTTGTTTACATAGAGGCATGTCAATAGGCTGCTACTCCTAAATGACTCAGTTGAGACAGAAACTGGAACTCAATGGACAGATGTCACTATTGCTCTTGAAAAAATGAAAAGTGCCACAGCAGGGGTTTTACAGATGAAAGGCAAATGAAGAAGTACTGTTCACTTGCTCTCTCCAAACCCACAGTCATTGTACAAGCTCTTCTAGATATGGTATCTGTTAACGAAATTTTCAGAAAATTGATGGATGTCATCACTTTCGTTGGGGATGATAGAATTTCTTCTTTGCCGTATTTTCTCCCCTGGCTGGGATTTCAGGACTAAAGTCATTCCCCCTTGGGAATTCCCCAGGGGCTTTTCTGGGGAGTATCTCCATTTGGCGTGGAATAGATCAAGGCTTCTCCCCTAAGTCCCAACCCCTCAAACCTGAAACCACAGGTGGTTGTTTTTTGTTTTCTTTTGTTTTTCAGTAACATAAATTAGCAGGAATTCCTGGGATCCTGGAAAGTGCTCTCCTTTCCCAGCTTCAGCTACTAGAGGATTTGGACTAGACCTCTTGGTCTCCAAAGTAAGAGAAGGAGAGAGA
>CM053399.1:161860661-161876256 GCA_028644305.1 Xerus rutilus
GACCACTGAGCCACATCTCCAGCCCCATTTTGTGTTTTATGTAGAGACAGGTTCTCATTGCCTCGCCCTTGCTGAAGCTGGCTTTGAACTCATGATCCTCCTGTCTCAGCCTCCCAAAGTGCTGGGATTACAGGCGTGCACCACTGTGCCCAGCTCTCCACGTGGCTTTCTATCACCTGTCTGGAGGATCCAGCCAGAATCACGGGATTCCCAGAACAGATATGATCGCCTCCCTGGGGCTTCTTCCCTCCTCATGGCAGCATTACTCAAATTGTTTGTTAAGGATATTCTGCTCCTTCCCTTCATGGCTGCTTGGTGATACTGTGAGTCAAATTGATGGGCTTTTTATTTGAGATCTTCCCCTGCATCCTGACCAAAGGAGATGCCCAGCCCCATCTACACAGCTCAATCTCTCCCAGGAACTCTGAGCACATTTCCATGAGGTGGAAGACCACCAGTGCTAGTTCATGTCAGGATGGAGACATCAGAAGCCTGCACCTACATTTCTGCCACGTCAATTCTCAGGGCCACCTGGATCCTGTTTTCTTTCTGACTGATTATCTTTCCTATGAACTAACTTACCTTCCAATAAATTTTCTTTTTCGGTTTGTTTTCTCAAGTTAACTAATGTCTCTCAAATTGCTCAAAGTGAAAACAACCCTAATTGGTAAAGTGCAAAATAACTGAGAATCTTACATGCCAAGGCTGGGGGTTCTGGTCACCACCTTTGGGCATCTCTGGGCAGGTCTGGACTTGGCTTTGTCATAACACATCCCCAGTGAGTGACAATAAACCACATAAGTGGGGTAAGGTGTGGAGAACAAACCTGCAAACAGTTTACAGGTTTAGGTGATAAATGCCCAAAACATGGAATGGCTGCAACCTGGGAACTTGTATGAGTAGCTTCCCCAAATTGTTTCTGTGTTCACCTGTCATGATGGGAGGAAGTTGGGCCAGATGACTGGGTCCTGGAGATCTATGATTTCATCATGCTGGAGTTCATTCATTCAGTAGCCACAAACGGCACCTTCTCTGTACAAGGCACTGGCCAAAGGAATGGGTAGGATGTATCCTCTGACCTCAGGGGACATGGCTATATCCAAGTCTGAGAAAAAGAGCCCAGAATGGAGAGACAGAGACTGATGGGCAGACATTGTGCAGCCTGGTATAACCAGGGCTGCAGTCATGGCTGTGAGGCAGGAGGGACTTCTAATTGACCCACTGAGTAACCTGGAGGGACAAGCCCAAGTGACCCAGCATCCTGACTTAGGCGATGCTATACCCTGAGATATTAATAGGCCGCTATTTTGCTGTTTTGTGGTATGTGGCTGAGAGGGAATTGCTCAGAAGTCAGTCGCTTTCTATTTGGTTTCTCAGGATAGCTGCATTTCTCCTGGCCTCCCAAGAAGAACGGCCCCGCTGCACCTGAGAACCCGCAGACCACACAGCAGACCTCCTGACACCGGCCCTTCTCATAGTCCTTGCGCTTCTCAGGAGTGGGACACGCAGCAGGAAACTGCTTAGCAACTGCACGTAGGAAACTGGGATTCCAAACTATTCCTGTGGGGCTTTTCCTCCCTGCTTTTGTTCTCTTGTTTTGTTTCCAGTCCTTCCTGATTCAATCATCGCTCTACCACACAACCCGCTAACCGGTTCTGCAGGCCGTGGGATCTAAAGTGGGCTGGGGCTGTGGCCGCCTGGGTTCCTGGGCACTGATTCCCCATGGCGCTGGCCATAATGAGCTGTGGGCTTCCAGGTGGGCAGCCCCCGTGTGAGGCCGTCTTAGGGCCCCAGGTTTCTCTGAGCTGACTGCTGAGTTTCCCTCACTCTCGTCTCTTCCTCAGCTCCTTCGGCACCTGCCTGTAACTCTTCCCCTTCTATCTGCAGTCTTGCCAGCTCCCAGTGTCTATTTCCTTGATTTCTCTCTTGACAGACATATCTCCTTCCATCAGCCTCAGTCTCTCTCTGAATATGCATCTCTGCCTCTGTTTCTCTTTCTCTGCCTCTGTAAATATCTCTGTCTCTCTATGTCTCTATTCTCTGCCTTTCTGTCTCAGTCTCTCTGTCTGTTTTTCTTTGTGTTTCCTTTTCTGTCTCTGGAAGCTTCTATGTCTCACGCTATCTCCCGATTTCTCATTTCTCTTTCTTTTTGCTTTTTCTTCGTCACTCTGCTCTCTCCCTGTGCCTCTGTCCTCCTTCTGTCTCTCTCCTTTCCCCCACTCATCTCTCTTTCTGAACTTCATTCTGTAGCTCAGCAGCTTGGCCCAGCTCCCAAATAAAGCGGGCTGGGTTTGCAGGATAGCTAACATTGCACATTGAGGGTTAACTTTCCCCTCTCCTCATCAACTTTCCTTCCATTTCAGAATCCCTGAGTCTGGCCAAAAGCAATTCCTAGAGAATGGCCCACGTGCCGTGGCAGGAGCCACCCAGCCGCACTGCACCCCAGAGAGCACCAAAGGAGGCCGCTTGACAACTGTAACATGCAACGTGCCGGGATTTCTCTGGCCGTGCTCCAGCTAGTCAGAGCCAATTAATATGAAATCAATAGGCCAAATCGACGTTTTCAGAAGTTAACTCAAAAAAATCCCTGAAGATTAACCAGCCTGTGGCCTTTGCTATGAAATTGTTACCACACCACTTTCTTTGCTTTTGAAAGTCCAGATGGGCAGATAAATCCAAAGTGGATCAACCACATCTGCCATTCCTCCACACAAATTACACCCCCGCCCCACTGCTTCCTTCTTTCCAACAGGCAAAGCACTCAGAACCTGCCCTGAATTGATATTTTATGCCGTACTGTATGTTTTGAATTCTCCATTGTATTTAGAGGAACCGCACCATGACCCCTCTGAGGCAAAGAGCTGGCAAATTCTGAAATCTGCCTTTTCCAAAGGTGGCAGTGGTGGTAGCAGAAAGGGGTGCTCTTTTCCAGGCACAGAATGCGTCCACAGAGGCTCCTGGCCCCATTGGCTGCTCTTCCATGGTCTGAAGCAGTATTCAAACCCAAAAAACCCCAGTAGCATTTTCCCCTTCTCTACATCTGCCAGGTATCACTCCCAGTTTAGAAATGAGGTTATTAATGAAGTCCTTTCCTGCAATGAGTGGGAGGGAGGAAGGAAAGAAGCTAGAGGTTCCTTGGATCAGATCTCCTATTCAGAGCCACAAATACTGCAGGAATCAGAGCAGTCTCTGGAGCTAAGTCTCAAGGCTTCTACTCCAGGATGTCTAAGATGGTTCTTTGAAACAGGAGATCTTGAAGCAGATGCAGAAACTGAAAATCTTGAGAAGAATCAAGAGAATATTGGGGAAATAATATAATATTTAAGAGACTGATGTCCACACTGGCTCCCTTAAACTTTTGGAAGTTTACCTTTTCCTTTAATATTATTAAGAAAAGTAAAGGAGATACATATTATTTGGTGTGGTCAGGACTTCAGGCATAAAAATTAAGCTTTTCCATGAAAAACAATGTAGAATTCCAGAGCTGGAAGATGTTAGAGATGGATCCATCTTCTCAATGTGGTAGAGGAGGACACAGATGCCGGGAGATGGAATGCTGTGTCCAAGGCCGCACAGCAAGTGTGGTGGAGAGTGACAAGCTCTCATCAACCCAACTCTGCAAGCTGGTCGTGTGCTTGTGACATTTCTTCAAGCCATCCTCAGAGGATCAGGGAATTAAAAAAAAAAAAAAGGTGTCATCTGTCGTCTGTGTTGACTATGACTCCTGCAGTTGAGGCTTTAAAAAGAGGTTGTTTCTGGGTTGGGGGGAGGCAAGACATGAAAGAAGAGTACCTCAAGTTTGGCAGAATTGTGTCAGCATGGTAGACAGCATACCTGGGCTGTCCTGAGTCTCTGACACTGGCCACTTTGCATAGTTCAACTCAGAGCGCTGCCAAGCTCTTAACCAGAGTGCAGTTTGGGTAGCCAGAGAAGTGTCCCACCCCAGCTCCCTTGATGACCTCTAACCTGGGCCCTGAGATGCCCTGGCTGTGTGCCAGCAGCTTACCTGGTCCTATAAATCTGTCTTTTGCCGCCTGACCTCGCTCCAAAACCTATTGCCAGGACCTTGTCCTGACTTTGGTTTGAATTGGACAGTTCCTGCCATTATCCCTGCTGCATGTCCAAGGCTTTGTGGTGGGGATGCCCTGTGGACATTTGGAATCAACAGCTTCTACTATATGGCAGATGTGACATGGAATATCTGAGACCCAATGCCAAGACCACTGCATTCCCCCCACCCGTTCCCCTGCCACCCGCCAATGTGTGCACCTGCATACATGTTTTTGAGATGAGTAAGCTGAATTTCACCAAAGAGAAATGACTTGCTCCAAAGCAAACAGGCCTCTGTGGCAAAGCTGCAACTCCAGGTAGAATCTTCACCTTCACAAGCCACCTCCCCATTTAGTTTCCTTTTGGGTTATTTCCAACCTATACTTTACAGAGCATGTTCTTAGTTCTAGTCTAAATGTTAGGTGATATCAGGAGATGGAGGTCTGGTTTAGATCATTTCCTCTGACTGAAAAGTAATTGGAACACAAAAATACATCTTTGAAATGATGTTAATTTTTATAAAGCCAATATTCATTAAATGCTCCCTAGAACCAGGCTCTGTTTTAAGCATTTTGTGTGTACTAAGCATGTAATCCTCACAATAGTCCCATGAGATAGTACCCATAAAATACTTAAAAACACTTCTAGCTTTGCAGATGAGGAAACGAGGGAACACAGAGATTAGGTCACTTGCCTAGGACCATGCCACTCTTAAATAACAGAGCTGGGATTCAACCCAGATTATCTGGCTCCAGACTCACACTTTTAGGTGCTATGCTGGGCTGTCAAAAATATTTTGGCAGCCAAAGAAATAGTCCAAACCAAACACAATTAGAGTTGTTGGAGAAGCAGCAGTCATCTCCGCACAGCTTTGGCCTGGTCTCTTCCAACATGTGGCCTCTGGTGGCTGTTCAGATGTGGGATGTGGGAGACCCAGAGAAGGGAAGTGACTTCCGTGGTAAGTGGCAGAACCAGGATTTGAACCCAGTCCAAATTAGGGACTATCATTTCATCCTCATTCTACATGAAAGTAAACTGAGGCCAAGAGGGGTCACGTGAGACACATCCCCCTCTTGTCAGGGAATCTGGCACAGCTCTTTGAACAGGATCAGTGTGAATATGTATCAAGTCCTAAGTCAGATTCTATCCCCAGACTGATGGATTCCAAGACTAAGACAATCCTTAGTCGTTTTGGAAGAGTCTGGTGCTCAGAGAGGTTTGCTCCAGACCTCAGCAGACACTATAGGAGAGAAAGAAGAGAAGGGGGGAAGAGAGTGAGGTACAGGGTGAGGACACTGGTCTCTGAAAATTTGGACTTCAAATTCCTGAATGGAATCTGACTGTGAATCCTTTATCTGAAGACCCTCGAAGAGGAGGCAAAACATATCAATTCCATCCTGCAGAACAGGATGTGGATTTCCAGCCTAGATTAACCACTCTGGGGTCTTGCTTGCTTTATTTATAAAATAGGGTCCAAATACTTCTGACTATGCTAAATTATTTGGCACTTAATTAGATAACACAGTGTTTCCTTACTGATGGCACAGTGGGTCATGCAATATATTTTTTCCATTCCCCATCTTCTCTGTTAAATTCTGTTCTCCTGGATAATGATCTGAAGAAGGCATTGGTGGTATTTTATTTCCTTGCAAGAATGAAATGAAAATAATCTTTAGTGGTATGTGGTGTTAGAGGTTTTCAACTGCCTGGTGTAATCAACAGTAAAGGGTAAGTCAGGTAGTCTATTACAGCAATTCCCTTGAGGTTACTGTAACAAATTGCCATCAGAATACAAAGAACAGAAGTATGTTCTGATGCAATTCTAGAAGCCAGAAGTCCAAAATCAAGGTATTGGTTTGGTTCCTCCTGGAGGCTCCAAGACAGAATCTATTCCAACCCTCTCTCCTGGGTTCTGGCAATCTCTGGCATTCCTTGACTCTGATTTCTGCCTCCATTTTCATGCCACCTTCTCTGTGTGTCTTCTTTTGTGTCTCCCATAAGGACTCCTATCATTAGGTTTAAGGCCTACCCTAATGTCATTTGGGAATTCTTACTTTAATTCCATCTATAGAGAGTCCTGTAAGGGTGAAGTTCTAGGTGGACATGAATTACGGGGAGGTCACTCTTCAATTCACTATAGATGGATATCCCGGGAGACAAGGAAGTAAGATGAGCAGATAACTTGCTGTGGATCCTATTCACCACTTATCTCT
This sequence comes from Xerus rutilus, assembly GCA_028644305.1. NCBI lineage: Eukaryota > Metazoa > Chordata > Mammalia > Rodentia > Sciuridae > Xerus > Xerus rutilus. The sequence continues at coordinate 161,866,925 of CM053399.1, forward strand.
TGCTAGGCGGCCCTGGCTACATCGCTTCCCCTCTCTGGATTTTATAAAATCCCATTCCAGACTGAGTGGGTTTTTTGACTGGACAAGGGAGAAATGGGAACCTGGTGAGAAAAGAAACAAAACAATGAGATTTTGTTGGCATCCTGTTGGAAGCAGCTGAAAATATTGCCCCAGATTGTCTCTCTGTAGTCTAGAGGCCCCAGACATTAACTAAATCAGCCACCTTGAACTCATCTTAGCTGGATAGCTCGACTTTTCTGTAACTCGAGGCTTCAGTAAGAAGAGTTCCCTGTCCACCCCCACACACTCCCTCAGACAAGCGTGCAGATATTATATTACCATGTTGACCAACAGCCACCTGACTGGGACAGTATGACCTGAAACCCATGTTCCATGTCTTGTCTGCAGACTCTCGGTATAAACTGCAACTGGGGCAATGTTCCAGATGTTTATCTCCTCATTATGAGTCTCTGATGTGCCACATATGGTAATGAACTTATTCATGCTAATATTCTCTCTTCCCCCAGAGGATCTTCTAGGACAGATTTGATGCAAGAAGAGACAGTGTCTCTAGTGTGTTTTAATTAGGCAATCACACCCCAGTCATGGTGAACATGAGGTGCCAGAATATTGCCAAGCCTTCAGATCAACAAACATCTGCGGATGTCTATTCTGACAGGAATGTGACAGTCTTCACTTTGGAGGGGCTTTCAGCCTTCCAGGGAAGAGACCTGACAGCGATGGAAGGTGACTGGTGCTCTATACCCATCCTACAGCATAAGCTGTGGGCTGAGGAGTGGGAGTTCTGCTGGAGGCCTGGGGTTCAGTGAACAGGGCAAGGCAGCTGGGCTTGCCAAAGGACTAAGGGGACATAAGCAGACAGACATGGAGTAGGAATTCATTCTTAGCAGAGGAAACTGCCTGAAAGCCATAGAAGTGTACGAAGGAGCAAGAAGTTTAGCAGGTGGACAGAGTGGGAAGAGCTGAGGCCAGAAAGGGAGGCTGGGCAGATCGTGCAAGCCTGGAAAATCAGACCTATGAGTTGATCCTGTAAACACCAAAAAAGGCACGCACAGCTGTGTTTGGGAAGGAACATGATCGGGACTGTCTGCAGATAAGTCATTTGCCACAGCCTAAGCGATTGATGGGAAGAGGGCCAGGGAAGGAAAAAAGTAGAGCAGTCTGGCCACAATATTCCAAGTCCACCATGATGGTTGTCTGAACCCAGTAGTGCCAGGAGAACAATCAAGTGAAACTGATAGAATTGTCCATGGCAGGTGCAGGGAGGGAGAGAAGAGGGGCGGTAGAGGAAGAGTCTGCACTGCTGGCTGAGATGACTTAGGTTTGAGCCCTTACTGAGGTGAGTGCAGGGTAGGCGCAAGCTCAGCAACTGTAGGAAGGCACAGGGAGCTGTGGAGGGGCTGTGTAAAGGCCACTAGGTCCTAAATTTGGCAAATTCTCTCCATGCTCAGTGGGCTGTACAAATTTAGGTACTGCATAAGAAGAATGCCATCTTGCTTATTCCAAAAAGCCCAGTCCAACATTCACCGAAGACTGGAATCTAACCCACAGCTCCAGTCTTGCCCTCTGCATCTGCCCAAGTATCAAGGGGGACACTCCAGTTCTGAACTCCTTACCTCAGATCTCAGCCTCCACTCTTCCCCTTCAACCACAGGTCACAGGTCAGCTGTGGTCCCAACCCCCAAAGTCCACCATCATCTCATTCCCTCCCATATGCTCTATTCCCCACCTCCCTTTTCCCCTGTCTGGTACTTGCCTGGGCTTGCTCAGGGATGGGATCTCCTGAGTCTCTTACTCTGCTTGAGCCCATGATTGAGGCTGGCTGGATGGTGGGAAGGTACTGGGCAGGAAGAGGGTCCCTCCCACCACTTTCCTCTTCTGATCTATCACATTTCTCCTTCTGTATCTTTCCAAAGAAGTCCTTATGAGTAGAAGAGACTACAGGTTTAGGCTGGTATAGAGAGAGTGAAGATGCTTGATGGACCTGAGTTATTCACAGGTATTAAATATCTGGTCCCACTATGAACCATCTTTGGGTCTCACAGGTCTTCCTAACCTGGAATCCCTCAGTTCCTTCCTTTCTTCCTTCCTTCCTTCCTTTCTTTCTTTCTTTCTTTCTTTCTTTCTTTCTTTGTTTCTTTCTTTCTTTCTTTCTTTCTTTCTTTCTTTCTCCTTTCAGTAAGATTGAACAAATGTGTGCAAGCAGATCTTGGGGACACAGAGGCAGGTGTGTCTTGGTAGAGTCCACCAGGAGCACTGGATCTAGTGGCAGAAAAGAAAAAGACCCTGTTCCCCACCATGCCACACTCTACCTCTCCCTCCTCCATTCTCCATTTCCCTTCCCCTCTCTTTCTTTTCTTTACAACAATGAAATGCTAATCCTGCTATTTATTTAGCTGTTGATATGCTAAACACTTTACATGTATTATTTTTATCTAACATTGTTTATGATATAGACATTTCCCACTATTATTTCCCTCCAAAATCTATGGTGACATCCTAGTGGGTGGCAAGTGGGTAGAGACAAACTGTTCCACTCCACTATGTAAACCACTTACATTCAAAAATTTTGGAAAGTGGTGTAGGCATATTCTTCCAATTTGTGAATATTAATACCCACTTAGGAAATAATGTGAATGGAACATGAAATGCATCAAGTAGGGAGCCAGAGACCTGGTCTCATTCTCTTTCCATGTGACCTGAAGAAGAGGATTCTTTTGCATCCATAGCTCCTGCCCACTTGTTCCCCAAGCAGAACAAATCAGACTGACCGTGCAGTCTGAGGCCTGGTGTTGCTCTTGCATGGTCACCCAGGGTCCCTGCCTGGCTTAATTCTCTAATGTTGCCATCTTCAAATTCCTTAATATCTTTAATAAGAGTTTCTGCATTTTTGTTCTGTGGTTGGCCCAACAAATTATATAGCCATTCCTTCCTGGAACCTGGCTATCCTGCCCATTCACTGTCTCACTGTCTGTCTAGCTGCCTCCCTCAAGTGATTCCCCACCAGCTCCCCTGCTGTCCAGACTATTCTTTGATCTGAGACCCAGGCTGGTTCCTGAGTCCACACAGAATAGCAGAATGATGATGTCCAGCACCAGACATGATTATCCAAATCATTTCCTCCTGTGACCAGGACCTGGTTTAATCCTTCCCAGGTACCAGGTGTTCCTTCCTCAAATATCTGCATGTGGAAGGGTTTGGGTGGCTCCTTCTTTTCTCTTTCGATAAAACAATTAGGTCATTTGGAATATGAAAAGCTTTGAAATCATGAAAGTACTTTATTTTGAAGTTGGGGAAGAAAGGACTTTGATGGTAGGGGAAAAAAAAAAACAGCTATTTCCATTTTAAACAAAGAAACAGCAGGAGAAGTTTCTGAAAGACAGTCCTAACTGACTCCATTGTTCAAACTATGGGGACCAGCAAAGTCAGCTATGAGTAGGGACATGAGTCCAGGTGTTGAAGTTGCAGAAAAAAGTCTTTGGACTCAGAATAATGAAATGCTTCAAGTACTCAAACATTTCTGGATGGAGATCTGACCAAATCATAATGGAGAGAAGTGTTTTCCCCAGAAGCCACCAGCAAGTTGCAGGTTTATGTAGAGAGGTGAAGAAGAAGCTCCAGTTTGCCATGGACACCTCCTCTCCAGCCCTCCAGCTCTCTTTCCAAAGCTCCCTCCCAATGGCCACAAGGGCAGCCATTTCTACAGTCATAGAGAACCTCCTGCTGTAACCAGATCACATCAAGTTGTCTCCTGTGGTGCCTGTCTACACCAGGTGCTTGGGGAGCAATGTCATCCATCCTCCCTCCTATTCCAAGGCTGAAGAGCTTCTTTCTTTCTAACTCTGGATCCTGTCCCTGTTAATTTCTCTAAAACTTCCTCTTTTCTCTGTTCTCTTCTTATTTTGCTTAGTTATTCCTTCCTATATGCTTAAAAATGCTCCCCCTTCCTGTTTAAACAAAATTTCTCAATACACATTTCCCTTCATGGCTCTAGCCTTGTCTTCTAATTCTCTGCTCAATCCTCAATCCATTATAATCTGACTTTTGGTTTTTCCATTATAAAGAATTATTCTTTGCATGGTTTCCCCAAATGATCTTTTTCTTAAATCTAAAACCCTCATCTCTCCCAAGGCATGTTTAATGTGAACTTTTAAAAATATTTGAGACTGTGGATTACTCTCCATTTCTTAAAATATTTTTTTTTATTAATCCCAACTTTTTTTTTCTCTTCCTGGGCATTTTTGATTTCCATTGCAGGCTTGCCCCTCTGTCTCCATGCATCCATGATAATTCTACGAGTCACAACGGGATAGGGTGTGCTGTACTCACAGACAATCCTTACAACCCCTGGGGCATAAATTTATTTTTCCCTTGGGCTACATGTCCAATGCAAACAAATAGCAGGGCAGATCCAAAAACCACAGAGCATCATTCAGCATAAGCAGGACTAGACACTAATTAAGGAAATTCCAATATTTGCCCTGCTAGATTTCTGAATGAACTTGGTGATCACTTTTTAAACAAGAGTGTTCATAGCAGTTATTCCAGGATTGTCCCACCACTCGGGGCAGGGGGATGCAAATCATTTGTTCCTTTAGTTCACAAGAGTTCAGATTGAGAGGATCTGTACTCAAGTAACTATACTTAAGGAAATATGCTAGAAGACTTATTGGCAGCTAAACTTTGGTTAGGTGACAAGATTCTGAACTTCACTCTGATTAATTGAATAGAATGAGACTTGGAACACCTTAGGGGGATGTATGTTTTACATGTGAGAAGGATGTGATCCATTGGAGACTGAGGTCAGATGGTCATAGCCAGCCCCCAAGGTAGCCCTGAATTTTCCAGCCTTGTAGAATTCACATCCGTGCAGAGATTCCTTCCATGGTGGGTACAGCTGGCCTCGTTTGCCAGAAAGATATTTTGGAAATGATAGCAGGTGACTTTTAAAGCTAGGTCATCAGAGATAAAGCAGGCTCCGTTGCTTGCTCTCTTGGGATCATTCCTCTAGAGGAAGCCAGAAGCCGTGTTGTGAGCACATCGAGAGGAGAGGTCCACACTGCAGGCACGCCAGTGGCCACGGGTGTCAGTCATGCTGGAAGCAGGTCCTTGGGCCCCAGTCAAGTTTTCAGATGCAGTCCTTGTTGACTTTCCAGGAAGCTCTGAGTCAGAGCCTCCAGATAAGCTGTTCCTGAATCCCTGACCCTCAGACATAGTGAGACAGGCATGCTCATTATGAAGCCTGCGTTATCTCCGCTTTTGCCTGGTCATGTGAGCATTGCTAAACTACTGTAGCTGCTTCTCTTACGTGTCTCTTTGCTCTCAGATTTCTTCCTTTTTCCAAATTCACTCCCTTCACACAGACCTGGGTGCAATGTGAAAGCAGATCTGCTGAAAATCTTTAAGCACTTCCCTTTTCTTTTAGGATAAAACCCAAACTCCCACCAAGCCTGCGTGATCTGACTTTAGCTAACTTTTCCAAACTCCTCTCTCATGGCTCTTCTCTTTCAAATCAAAATTCAGACCAACCATGAAATTGTTATCATTTTCTGAAATAGACCTCATTTTTTTCCTATCTCTTGGTTAGACTTTAGACACCAGCTTCTCTCTACAGGGACGCTTCTCTGTTCTTTCTCATTCATCTCCTTTTGATCCCTGCATCTCTGAGAAGCAGTCCTCACTTTCCTTGTCCATTTCTCTCTTCTGTGCTCCATTACAACTTTTCTCATATGTTATTCAGAGTATTTAGCATTCTGTGATATTATTAATTTATTATTAATGGTTATAAGGCTATTAACCACTTTTTGTGACAGAGGCTGTCTGGGATCACCCCTGAGTGATCTGAAGCCATTTCTCCTACTCAAGAGCTTCTACACATTTGCTTGGAGTTGTTTTGTGATCACAAAGCACACCTGACATGCCTAGGGCAGGCTAGAAACACTGCAAAGTTAACCTCAATCAATGATGCATGGGAGCTGGTAGTAAAAGTCCATCTTCTTCACTCTGTGGTATGCTGGACACTGTGTCTGGGAGTCCCAGTGGGTGTTCACAGGAGCACTTGCTCTTAAGCTTATCCTTTGCTGGCTTTCTTTCTCTTTGTGATATCTTCATCCTTTTGTAGCTTTTTGTCCCTTTTCAGACAAACTACTTGTGCACATACTCTTTCTCTAGGTCTGACTACGGAGTCACCCACACTAGGTCACAATCATTTAGCCAGCCCTTACCAGGAGCTGGATGCTAGGTCAAGCTCTTTATATGGATTATGTTTTAATTCTCTTAGCAACATAATTAGATAGGTGCTAATCCACCAAATTGGGGTAATAATACTTACTCATAGGACTGTTATGAGGATTAACTAGGATAATGCTTGTAAAGAGCTTAGCATTTGGTAAGACTGGCAAGGAAGATAAGCTTGAAGAATTTGGCTTACTTTGCATAGTAAGCAATTGATCATTTGCCCAAGATCACATAGATGCTAAGTACTTTACCAAACTCTGCTAGATTCTAGAGCTCTCAATTACTATCCTGTACTGTCTTATCAGTTATGATCTACTGAAATGTCTTCCATGGCACACTGTAAAGCTGCATAGAAACAAGAACCAGGATTTTTACATTCAGTTTTATCCACAGATCATGGCATTCAGTTGACAGCAAGATATTTACATTAAAAAAATCTGATCTTTCTTTTCCCAGCAAGTCTATTTTATATTCAGTTTGGGTCACTCATTCTCAAATAACTTCTTTGATTTATTAGTTAAAGCAAACCTAAAAATCATATATGAATAAAATGTATTATTTTCCCCTTTTCAGGGTAAAAGTGTACTTCCACTGTGAAAAGGTGGGATATTTAATGTTAAGATCATGCTAGTTTTGAAGTCAGAAAGACCAAGTTCTAAGGCAATATTTTCAACTATATGTCCCCGGGGGGAAAATACTTAGATTCTCTGATTTGTAAGTTTTTCTTCTCTAAAAGACAAATGAAATTAGTAAAACCATTATGGAAATCAATATGAAGTTTTCTTAAAAGACTAGGAATAGAACCACCATATGACCCAGCTATACTACTCCTTGGTATTTAGTGAAAAGAATTAATGTTATCATACTATAGTGACACATGTATGCCCATGTTTATAGCAGCACAATTCACAATAGCTAAACTATGGAACCAGCTTCGGTGTCCATCAATGAATGAATACATAAAAGAAAATGTGGTTATGTACAAAATGGAGTTTTATTCAATCATAAAGAAGAATGAAATTATATATATATATATATAATATATATATATATATTTGTAGGAAAACAGATGGAACTTGAGAACATTGTGTTAAGTGAAATAAGCTAAACTCAGAAGGTCAGGATCATATGCTTTCTCTTATATGTGAAAGCTAGAGAGAAATAAAGGGAAAAGAAATGGAGGAAATCTCATAGAAATTAAAGGGAGATCAGTAGAGTAGAAGAACAGGATGGGAGTAAGGAGGAGGGGAGAGAAAGGAAAGGTACAGGGAATGAAATTTACCAAACTATATTGCACACAAGTATGAATATGTAACAATGAATCAACTATTACACAGAATTATAAGGCACCAGTAAATTTTTTTAAATGATAAATATGTGAATAGTAAGTAAATAAAAAAGGAATGACTGCACCTCCTAATACCAAGGACCTCAAAATTACCTCAAAACTTAGTAGCTAAACACAAAAAACACTTTATTATCTCACGCATTTTCTGAAATCCAGCAATCTAGGAAGAGATTAGTTGGTTGGTTCTAACTCTAGATCTTTCATGAGGTTGCAGTCAAGCTGTTTACTGGGGTATAGATATCAAAAGGCTCAACTGGGGCCAAAGACTCACTTCCAAACTCACTGCTATGGTTGTTGGCAAGGATTCTTAGCTCCTGTACATTCAAGCTTCTCACAGCATGATGGCTAGCTTTCTCCAGGGGGGGGGGGGAGAATGAACCCAAGATGGAAGCCACAGGGTCTGTTATAACCCAACCTTGTAAGAGACATAGAAACACACACCACTTCTGATTTCTTTCTTTTTTTCGGTACTGGGGATAAAACTCAGGGGCACTCAAACACTGAGCCATATCCCCAGCCCTATTTTGCATTTTACTTAGAGACAGGGTCTCACTGAGTTGCTTAGCACCTTGCCTTTGCTAAGGCTGGCTTTGAACTCATGATTCTCCTGTTTCAGCCTACCATTTCTGCTATTTTTTATTGGTCAAATGGACTAACCTTGCTGCAAAATGGAAGGAGATCATGCAAGAACGTGAATACAGTGGATGAAATTAATGGGGAACATCTTAGAGACTGAGAACAATGCCTCTTTACAGAGTTGCAATGAGGGTTTTTATGTGTCTAGCACATAGTTCTTTTTTTCATATTTTAATTTATTTGTTCTATTTAGGTTTATCAGAGTGCAGTTTGATTCATTGTACACAGATGGAGGATAACATTTCATTTCTCTGGTTGTAAGTGATATAGAATCACAACACACATGCAGTCATACATAAAGCTAGGGCTATAATGACCATTATATTCCAGCACCTTTACTGTCCCCATGCCCCCTCCCCTCTTACACACCTGTGAACAGAGTTCCTCCATTGTTCTTGTGTCCTTCCCCCCATTATGGATCAGCATCTACTTATCAACGAGTACATTCAGCGTTTGGTTTTCTGAGATTGGCTTACTTCACTTAGCATGATATTCTCCAACTCCATCCATTTAGCTGTAAATGCCATAATTTTATTCTCCTTTATTGCTGAGTAATATTCCATTGTGTATATATACCACAGTTTCTTTATCCATTCACCTATCAAAGGGCATCTAGTTTGGTTCCACAGTTTAGCTATTGTGAACTGAGCTGCTATAAACATTGAGGTGGCTGCGTCACTGTAGTATGCTGTTTTTAAGTCTTCTGGGTATAGACCAAGGAGTGGGATAGCAGGCTCAAATGGTGGTTCCATTCCAGGTTTTCTTAGGAATCTCCATACTGCTTTCCAGATTGGTTGTACCAATTTGCAGTTCCACCAGCAATGTATGAGCATGCCTTTTTCCCCACAACCTCACCAACACTTATTGCTGTTTGTATTCTTGATAATTGCCATTCTGACTGGCGTGAGATGAAATCTTAGGGTAGTTTTGATTTGCATTTCTCTGATTGCTAGAGATGTTGAACATTTTTTCATATGTCTGTTGATCGATCATATACCTTCTTCTGTGAAGTTTCTTTTCAACTCCTTGGCCCATTTACTGATTGTGTTGTTAGTTTTTTTGGTGTTAAGTTTTTTGAGTTCTTTATATA
>CM053399.1:161876356-162045893 GCA_028644305.1 Xerus rutilus
GTCTGATTCCCAGGTCCTTGATCCACTTTGAGTTGAATTCTGTGCATGGTGAGAGATAGAAGTTTAGTTTCATTTTGCTGCATATGAATTTCCCGTTTTCCCAGCACCATTTGTTGAATAGGCTATCTTTTCTCCAGTGTACGTGTTTGGCTCCTTTGTCTAGTATAAGATAACTGTATGTAAGTGGGTTTGTCTCTGTGTCTTCTATACCATTGATCTACTTGTCTATTTTGGTGCCAGTACCATGCCATTTTTGTTACTATAGCTTTGTAGTATAATTTAAGGTCTGGTATTGTGATGCCTCCTGCTTCACTCTTTTTGCTAAGGATTGCTTTGGCTATTCTAGGTCTCTTATTCTTCCAAATTAATTTAATGATTGCCTTTTCTCTTTCTATAAGGAATGATGTTGGGATTTTAATTGGAATTGCATTGAATCTATAAAAGCACTTTGGATAGTATGGCCATTTTGACAATATTGATTCTGCCTATCTAGGAGCATGGGAGCTTTTTCCATCTTCTAAGGTCTTCTTCAATTTCTTTCTTCAGTGTCTTGTAGTTTGCATTGTAGAGGTCTTTCACCTCTTTTGTTAAATTTATTTCCAAGTATTTTTTTTTTTTAGGCTATTGTGAATGGGATAATTTTCCTAATTTCTCTTTCAGAGGGTTTATCACTGATGTATAGAAATGCAATTGATTTATGGGTGTTGATTTTATATCCTGCTACTTTGCTGAAATCATTTGTTAATTCTAGAAGTTTTCTGGTAGATTTTTTTCGATCCTCTAAGTATGGAATCATGTCATCTGCAAATAATGATTGTTTGAACATAGTTCTTTCTAAAAAATACTATTCTGTTTTATGGACTCAAGAGCATATACATTAGTTTTAAAACCTGAGGATCACATTCAACATCCCAGAGTTTAATTGCCATGCCAGTATAATTACCGCCTAATAAATCTAGTTACCAAACCTCATATCATGCTGACAACTATGGATGTCACACTGGTATGACAATTTATTTAACTTCATTTAATAAAATATTTTAAAAGAAGAAGTGTTGTTACTATTGCCCTTTGTAGTAACTTGCATGCAGTGCGCAGCAGTTTCCTCGGGATTTTCTTGCATGTGGCTGTCAGTCAAGTAGCCATTCTCCCAGAGCCCGCCCAGGTGAGTGTGCAGAGCCCAGAAGCACTGGTATTGCCTTAGGGAGTTATTTGTGTTCATAGCACTACAGTCTATGGCTGGTACATTTTACCTGATCCTCTTCACCAAAAGGAGAATGAGTGGATGGGTTAGATCTCTCAGCCAGCAGATCCTCTGCAACTCAAAGGCAAATATTTCCTGTTAAGAACCTGCTGAAACTGGAGTGGTAGACAGAGCTGAATGTATAGGCAGCAAGGACCTCTAGCCAGCAAGGAACCCTAACAGAGTCTGCACCTGCCAGGCTGTGGAGCCCTGAGAGCAGGTAAGGTCAGGACCAACCCACGGCATGTGCCACTTATTCCAGGAACTTGCCAAGTCATGATAATAGATTTGGTGCTGCCTCTGGAGAAGGGCCTCCAGTCTATCTACTAAATGAAGAACCAAAGAAGCAAGGTCCTGGGGGTCTAGGAGCCTGGCTGGACCAGGATTGCTACCTGCCCAGTGCTGGCTACTCCTGAACATGTGCTTACACAGCTCTGTGTGGGCCCTCACCTGAAACCCACCTGTGGTGGCATGGGAGGGGCAGCCCTTCTACCTATCTGACCAATGAGGAGACTGTGACTCAGAGAGGTGAGCAACTTGGCCAAAGTCTAATAACTAACAGCAACTACAGAGGCATGGTTTCCAAGCTATTAATTAACTTCCTAACCATCTACCCCCAAGAAGCTGCCCTCTAAGTTGGGAACTCATTCCTAAATCTGTCCACCATGCATCAAGGGACACCCCATGGAGGCCCTCCTCTGTAGTTTATATTGATGTTCTTGGGCTTTTTCTCCTCTTGGAAGTTAGGGGGTCGTGTGAGAGCTACAACTCACCTGTAGCAGCTAAAAGAAGTCTGATGTTTCTTAAAGAACAAGGCCAAACCACAGGGATGACATGGAGGAGCTGGGTTGGAAGGGTTGGTTGAAAACAGGCCCTGGTCACTCTGCTGTCCTTGCCCCTCTCTCTCCCTGTTGGATGGATTGACTATAATTTACTAATTTGCCCCTATTCTCAAAGAACTTAAAGGAGAGTGATTAAGAGAAGAGATTTCATGTTCTAGCACCAGAAAAGGATGTACAACTGCCCAGGAGAGCAGCATCTCCCTGTTTCAACCCACCAGAGGGGACTCCCATTGGGCTCTGGGCTTCTGACTCTCCCTCAAAACCTTGCCAGGCTCAGTAGTGATTACACAGGGGAACTTACATTCATAGGCCAAAATAACTAGCTGTGTTTAACTAGTATGAAAGAAAGACAATATTCATTATGCATGAAGCAGACTTATAGGAGGGACAAGAATTTTAAATATGTGTAAAAATATCCTCAAAACAAAAAGAATATTAGTAATATGAAATGCAAAATAAGAAGTGACAAAATTCCAACTGATAATTTTAGGAATAAAAAATACATATTAAAGAAAATAAGGTATAATGCAAACCTGTTGGAGCAAAATCTCTGACTGAATACAGCAGAAGATTTAGTTGACTTGAGGATCAAATTTCTTCAGTCATCATTAAGCAAGGAGGAGAACAGAAAAAGGAATGATATGGGGTATGGAGGCTAGAGGTGGCATTGCCACTGGCTGGATAGCAGGCGTCCAGGGTGATTTTCTTCTACCCACGCAGGCCTTTGCTGTTCACTTCCTTGTAGGTCAGAGTGCAAATGGCCTTTTCATTTGAAAGCACAATCTCCATTCTGAAATCTGACAGCATCCGCTTCCAGAAATGAATCACAGTGTTGAACTTGGTTGAGTTTCAAGCCTTCCCTCTTCCCCCGTTTTGGGCTGATTGGCTCTGAAGCCTTCTGAAGAGCAAAGGGCACAGGCTGCCCTGGTTCCTCTGCCTCATTCTTCTCTACCTGCGCTCTACACCCTCGCTTACTCTTTTTATTTTTTATTTTTTTATTTTTTGGTACCGAGGATTGAACTCAGGGACGCTCAACCACTGAGCCACGTCTCCAGTCCTATTTTGTGTTTTATGTAGAGACAGGGTCTCACTGAGTTGCTTAGCACCTCACTGTTGCTGAGGCTGGCTTTGAACTCGTGTCTCAGCCTCCATAAGTACTGGGATTATAGGCACTCGCCACTGTGCCCGGCCCTCGCTTACTCTCAATCCCCCTGCTTGTCTCTATTCAGATTCCTCCAAGGTCTCAGGTCGAGGAGGAAGTGGCAGGAGAGATAAAATGGTAGGTCAGTGCTTTCTTAAAAATGGATTCCATTTGAAGTTGACTCTGAGCTCTCTGGATCAGGCAAATGTCTACAGATGACTTTTGCACAGGGTGTTCTGTGGGTTCTTTGGAAGGCCTCTCCTAGGCTCCTCTAGTCTGCAGTTCTTGGACAGGGATGGAAGCACTCTTGGTCCCTTTTTGCTCTTTCCTCAGTCCTAGGAGTCCAGCAACCTCTGCTTCCCCAACTACCACCACCAATTTTCTTCCCCACCTCAAGACGACATCATTGAATAGGTAAAAGATACACCTTCACTGCCACCCTGCCCCACGTGGTCAGAACTGGCCCTCAAGAAATACTCACACATCTCTTGTTCTAACAACCTGAAAAAGCAGGCTGATGCCAAAGCAAACACTCTCTTGGCTCTGTCTCCAAGCTCTTAATGTCTCGCTCCCTAGATTTCTCAGGCATGTGGGACACCCATTTCTGCATCAACCAACTACAGGGAACACACTTCAAAGCTCTCCAGGTATTTCCACTGAAGTCCCCGTCATTGTCTTGAGTTGAAAAGAATTTAGCACAAGAATGGTTTTCTCCAAAGAACTTTCTTTACAAATCTGTTCTTTCCTCATTCAGAAGTGGCTATGGGGATTTGAGAGAGAACTATTTGAGTTGTCCAAGTCATCTTGCCTAGTATTGAATGCTTGTAATATGTGACTTTGACTTAGTTCTATATCTTCTCTAATGTGTCAGTTTCATTATCTGTTAAATATAGATAATGGACTAACAGCTACATAATTATTATAAGGATTAAATAAGATAATGCAAGGAGAGCACTTCAACTATACTGGCGATCCCAGATGTTATTCTTACAATAATAAATCTCCATATAAATAGTAGATGCTGTCATTATAACAGAATGACCCAATAGGTTCATCATTATTATTTTGGGATCAGAGTATATAAATTTCCCTGTATCCATGAGCTTAAATATTCATAAATATGGATCAGCTTTAAAAAAAAGCCCTAGATAATTTTTATTATTATTTCCATATCATTTGCTGATAAATTACAAATGGTTGTCAAAATAGCAAATTTCAATGACCATTACATTTGTACAGAAGATGATTAGGGCTGCTACTTCCACACTCTCTCGCATGATTATCCATTTGTCTCCCTGGTTGCTACAAACATCGCTGACGGGATTGGTATACCCTTTCTTCCTTTTGAGGCTGACAAGTATTATTAAAATTCAGCTCCACGCTGTCTGTTTTCTTCCTCTCTGTATGCTCCTTGGATTGGACCTTTGTTCTTAGTCTTCAATATGACTTTATCTCTGGGTACTGTTTTTCTTTTCAATCTTGCCCTATGGTCGTAATGAACAATTGCAATGGCATTTGGCTGGTGTGGCCACACACTGGGTTGTCTCCCTGTTCATGTCACCCGATTTTAGCTTTCACATCCCCCTCCACTTGTACAAGTACAAATTTGTTGTGGCAGACAAGACAACAAAAAGCCAAATGTTCCACAGAGACGTGGACAAGGTAGTGGTAAGGACCATGAAGACTATTGATGGGTGGGAATATAGAATGGAAGGGTCAGGAAGAATGATGGAAGGTCACTCTAGGAAGAGGAGATGAAGACCACCATCGGAAGCTCTTGAGAAGGTTGAGTTTTGTTATTTACACATTGCAGGGACACACAGAATTGTTAAATTGGCAGAGGAGAGTGACAAGGTGGGAGACATATTTCAGAAAGATCACTCTGACTGCTAAGAGGTTGATTGGAGGAAATGCTTAAGGCCAGGCCTTTGCCTGGAAGGATCAATCTTTTCATCATTACAGCACAATGGACATGTCCCAATCCATTAGCATGCATCTGTTACATTATGGCTGAGAAATATCTTTGGAAATCAGATATAAGGAGAAGAATTCTGTGTTGGGTGTGTGTATGTGAAGGTGGTGGGTGGCACCAGGAGTGTAGAGAGGTATGTACAGGATGTTCTATCCCAGGGAATACTGCAGTACCAAGAAATTAGATCTGTGGGTCTTCCTCAGCAAGAAGACAGAGTGCTCAGGTGGAGACTGCTTTAAGGAAAAAGATAAGTGTCCTAGAGGAGCAGATGGGCCGGAGAGAAGGAAGCCAGAGAGATAGAGATGTTATCCTGGATGTTTGTGGTATTAATGAGAGCTGTGCTTGGTCAGTCTGCTTATTTGCTCTGACCTTGGCATTTCATTTCCCTGGGCCCTGTTCCTGCTGCTTTGCAGGGAAGAGGGTCATCACTGGGTAAGATGCCCTTTCTTCTGACCATAATCCTCTGCACTTAGTTGAAGGCCATGGCTCAAGCCAGTCTCTTCTGCTTGTTTACAGAATAACATAGCCAATAGCAAGAGTTAACCTCGCAGCTTCAGAGCTAGAGCCTGGCTTCCTAAACGTTTTCATTCTTCATATGGTCCGGGACCCTTAAGAGACTCATATGGAGAGGTGGATCTTGGATGTGGGTTCAAAGATTGCTTGTTTTTAATTTCATACTGTTTTGCTTCCAAGTTCAGAAATATGCACAACTAAATATCTGATCTGAAGAATTGTAAACTCACTCTCTGGTCTCCAGAGCAAAGGAGTTATCAGAAAGCATTTCATCAGTATGGAATCATAATGGTGGCCTCAGGTCATTTGGTATTATAAATCAGTGTGGCTGAAGAGTGGCTTAAGAGACTATTTCCAGGAGAACTGATGGGATTATGAGAAAAGCTCCTAATGACTGATATCTCATGGTGGAATCTTAATTACCACAGAACTCATAGGATGCACCTGATAGCTCTACAGATGATTTGATTAGAAACCACATTCTTAAATCTCTCCCTGATGAGTCAGCGATAGCATCCTTTGGGAGCCAAGTCTATGTACAAAGTCCTACGTACGCAATAAATCTCACTGCTGTAGAAAAACAAAATTCTTTTAAAATTGCCTTTTAAATTTTTAGCCTCAAAATATGACCACTTTTTTTTTCCCTTTGAGAAGAACTTTCCACGCTAAGAATGTGTTGGAGCTAAGATGTCATTCTAGTCAGTATTTCTTATCATTTATTGATCACTACAGTTAGAGGTCACTTAAAACTCATGGCACAGAATATGTGGTGGCAGATTATAGGAAGACAGTCTGTTTATTCCTGTGTTTATTTGGTGACAAATAGTCACTGTGCCCCTGGAACAGCTATACACCAAATGCTCCACTGCATATCAAAGTGATAACAATGATGAACAAAGACAAATACAGTATCTTGCTTTCTTGAGCTTATAATTTATTGAAGCAGATATAACACCAAACCAAAAATTACTCAGGTGCCCATAAGGGAGCAGGTGCTGGTGCAAGGAAATAGATCATACATGAAATTGACTTGTATTGGTCAGAGAAACATGGCTGAGCAGAGATCTAGAAGAAGAGCATGGGACACTTTCATGAAGGGAAATTAGAGGCAGAATTGAAGGTTCAAGTAGCAGGGAGTAAAGGTGCAAATTGCATTCTGGGTACAGGGAAAGAAGACACAAAGGCCCTGGGGCAGAAAGGAACTGGAAGATGGCCAGGATGCTTGGAGAACCCTGGGGAGAATGTTTAATGTGTACAAAAGGAACCCCTTGAAACAACCCTATGTGCCACACAGCCAGAAGAATAACTCAGACAATGAACATTAAGAAAGGAAAAGGGATGGAGCCGTTTAAGCAAATGTCAGGATGTGGTCTGGGATCTGGATTGAAAGAAATCCAGATGGTATGGAGAGTGGTAAACAAATGATATGTCACCGAGGTTAGAGGCTCAGAGAAGGCTTGCAGAGGAGGCCGTGTGTGAGTTGAGAGCTGGAGGCTGGAAACTTAGTCATGAATTCAGGCAGAGAAATGTGAAATGAAAGGATGCAACTCAGGATGGTCAGGGTGAAGCCCAGGAGGGTGCTGAGGAGGAAGAGGCTGGGGCAGGACCTGGAGGCCAAGGAGTGAGAAGCCTCAGAAGTGTCCACCTGGAGGGAGCCAAGGAAAGAGAGAATGGCAGACATGGGTGAGGATGAGCCTGAGTGGACCTGCTGACCTGTGCTTGTGCTTGCAGCACATGGGGGAGGGGAAGAAGCCTGAGAAGGAGGTTCCAGTGTGACAGCTTTGGCTTTGGCACAGATGTGCCCTTTGAAACCCCGAGGCCTACATAATGGAAGCTCAACTCCCCGAGGCCCTGCTTTCTGTTGTCTTCTCACACTGCACGCACAGAGGCCCATGCGCCACTCCAGTCAGGGCAGATCCTTGCTTGCCGGGTTCTCATCTCTGGGCATCATCCATCTCTAGCCCCCCAAATCCTTGGAACATCACTTCTAGGGAACTGCCAGGCCTCCCACTGGGAAGAACCCCTTTCCCTCTGGGCTCTCATGGCAGTTGCACCTGTTCTTTCTGGAATGTGAAGGATGGTGTCTGAACTGCAGCCTTCCACACAGGGCAGTGGGTGTCCAGTGCGTATTTTCCAAAGAATGGATGTGTGAATAAAGGATCAGCTATTGTGTGTGTGTTCGCTTTTTTCTTCTTATTTGGAGTAAGATCTCAGTGGTTGTCTTACTCTCCCTGGTGCCTTCATAGTCCAAGACCATTAAAAGGATATGATAGGATTTAGATGCTTGGTTTTAATGAATTAATGAGTAATCCAAATTCAACTGAGACCAATTTTGATGACCTCATCCAATGATGCTCAGAAATAGAATTATGCCATTGGAGGTGGGTGTTTGGAAATGCTAGGGCATTCCTGGACATCTCAGTGGCTGGTGGGGACGCTACATGCATTTAATGGCAGGATCGAAAATGGAGAACACCTGCCAATCACGAGAATGTCCAACAAAACAACAACAAAATTATTCTATCCTAGACACCACCTGCATGGCTTAGGAAAATCTGCCAGCTCTAACTGATGTTGAGAAACTAGAAAATATTTTGAAAAAAGTTGTAGACACTTCTCTGGGGAAATGAAAAAAAAAAAAAAACAAGAGAACATTGCCCTGATGGCCTCTCTCAACCCTGCCCAGCCCTGTGATGCTCCTAGGGAATGTAAAGTCCAAGCCAAATGGTCCAGACACAGCAGGCCCGCCCCTCTGGCTCAGGCAGGGGCAGCCTGGACCATGATGCCTCTGGCCACCCCCTGCATGTATTTTAACCCTGGAGAAATAACTGAGAAAATGCGTAACTTACATTTGGTTCCCAGATGCTACTACAAGGCGAGCTTCCAGCCCCGCCCAGGAAGGGGTTCTAAGTGTAATTTCTCTCTTCACTAAGCAAAGAACAGGGCTGGCTTTGGGGAGCGAGACATGGAGAGTGGAGGTATTTTGAAGTGGTGGCAGATTAAAGGTGACAGAATCTCTGAAAGGAGAGGTGACTGACCTGGCAGAAATTTGCAAAGTCCCCTCTCCTCTTTGCCAAAATGAAACTGACCATTCCCTTTCTTACATTTTATATGTATGTGGGTTTATATAAATAACCCCAATCACTTCCCTGAAGCCCTACCTCTGAACACTGATGCACTAGGGACCAAGACTCCAACATATGAATCTTTGGGGTTTTTCCAGATCCAAACTATAGTTGTATATTTAGCAGGCCAATGTTCAGGCACGGAAATCTCAGTTCCAAACCAACATAACCCCACTGAGAATAGCTCAGGTCTCACAGAGCTCAAACTGACACTTTGGTTCTAGTTAGAAAATGAGGTAATCAGAACATATTTGAGAGCTTCCATAGGAAATATCAAATCTCTCTCTGGTAACATTAAGGTAGGCTTAAAATGAACTAGGGTGAAATGTTTCCTTGGGAACAAAGAATGAGTTTGAGTTTTAGGAACCACCGTTTCCCTGGTTCTTGCTCCTGTGGAATTCTGTCTTACATAAAATTTTGCATCTAAATAGGTCACCCCTAGCACATTGTGAACTGATTATTAAAAAAAGTAAATATTATATTTAATAAATATAAATATGGTAGCATATTAATATGAACAATACATAATATAGCTAAATTCTTAATTATCAATAATTCTATTATGACAAATAACATTATGTTGACAATATTATGTGATATATAATATCAATGATCAAAATATCAACATGTTATTCACATAGTTAATTATTGTTCTAATTTTATTGTTGTTATTAATAATAGTTTTACACTCCCAACAGTTCTGGAGCTCCCTGAGAACAGCAACAATATTTTATTTATTCCTGTGCTCCTGGTACCTAGAACATCTGGTACTTTCTCCCTCACAATTCGTTTATATCTGTTTTATCCCAAAGCACATATGATTTAAAAAATTATGTTTTGACACAATCAACAGCACAAAATCTTGAGAGCAGTGACTTACGTGCCCCAAGAATCTAGCAGAATTTCCTGTAACCGGAGGTACTCAGCTAATTTTGATTTCCAACTTGATCGAGTTGAATTGGAAAAATGAGAACAATGAAATCTCTCATCTGAATGAACTGGTACATCATAGTACCATGAAAAAATATATGTAGGAATTGATTGAACTGAAAGAAAAAAAGATCCTAATAGCTACATCAGGAGACTAATTGAGTCACCTGGGAGAGGAACGAAGTTCTTGACCAGGAAAGTGCTTAGGCAGAAGGTAGACATCTTGGCAGAAGAAATTTAGGGGCAGAACCATGAATTCATAGGAAGGGGACAATTGTCCAGAGATGTTGACTGGAAATGTCCTAAATGTGGATGGAACATTAGGGTTCAACTGTTTAGCCTAGATGTAGTCATAGAACCTCAGGGGCATCCTACCTCCTAGACCAGTCCAGATAAACACACTAAAGAAGATGTTCTTCTGAACGGACTTCTGTAACATCAAATCCAGAGAATCTGGATCATAAGTAGCTGTCATTGCATTCTTCAACACATTACTTTTTTTATTTTTATTTATTCATTTATTTATTTTGGTACTGGAGATTGAACTCAGAGGCACTCGACCACTGAGCCACATCCCCAGCCCTGTTTTGTGTTTTATGTAGAGACAGGGTCTCACTGAGTTGCTTAGAGCTTCGCCGTTGCTGACATTATTATTATTTTTTAAATCTTTTGATTTCTTGAATGAAATAGAAGGAATATCTGTTGTTCTGGTGCAGAGACAAGTTCGTTCACCGTTTCTTTATTTCCCTTTCCCTTGAAACAAGTACTTGGGAGGCTGGCAGTTCCCAAGTGTATTTGAGAAGAGTTGATTGCTTTCTATCAGTGGTTTAGAATCTAGATTTTTTTCTACATAGAAATTATCAATTGTCTGTCATGTGTGTTCTCTATCAACGCAATGTAAGGAGAGCTGCAGAGAAAAAGTCCAGAGAGGAGTCTTCCCCACGCCTTCCAATGGCCAATGGCCCTGCTCTTCCTCTTTTAGACAAGCAGGAGAAACCGACTTGGCCTGGGCTTGGCTCCTATTCTGAGTGAAGGGAGGGGTCAGCGGGCATAGGAATTAGGCGATCCTTTCCTCACATCATAGTGGAAAAGATGACAGTGTTGCTGAACAGGCCAGTATCTCTGCATTGCATGGTCTGTCTCACTGAGGAAATTGCTTGTGGCAGCAGCATCTCTTCCCTGTTTAGAGTGAGCAACACTCTAAACATTGATAACCATGTTCTGCAATCGTGGTAATACTAACTTCCTATTGGCCAAATGAGGACAATAGTAATCAAAATTGTGGCTTGGCTATGTATGTGTTTCCATGGAGGGTATTACCATACTATTTTCAATGTATTGCTGTGGTCCTGTTGGAATTTTGTGTCCCACTGAACACATTTACAATGAAAGTTTATGAAGAAGAGCTCACCTATTCCAGCCCCAAAGAGCTACATTTCTTTGTCTGGTTACTCCCATTTTTCTGTATCATAGGAAAGTAAAAATACAATTAGACTCAACTTGTTTGATCTTGCAGAAGCCAACTTTAGGAGTATGTGGATCAGAAAGACACTTGTCAAAGGCTGGCTCATCTGAAACACTTAGCAGAGATCTCTGCATATCCTGCTTTGGCCACAAGTTTACTCCATGTATTAATACAAGATATATTTATTTCTTGAATACAACATAAAGAACGTCCATTGCTCTGATGCAGAGACAGGTCCTTCCAACATTTAACACCAAATGTGTTAAAGACCCAGACAAAGAGAAGTTGAAAATGAGCCTGATCACTCAGGTTGATAAATACAATGGCCCGAAAAATAGCATCAACTGAGCACTTAACTCTATTCCAGGCACTGTACCAAGACTTTTGTAAATATTTTCATCTTGTCTTCCACAACAACTATTTGCCTCTTCTACCAATTTCCAAACTCTTTTATTAATATCTATGTTGCACTTGCTTAATCACTAGTGGGGACTCAGTAGATATTTGTGCAATAATTAAATGAATGCATAAATGAAGAACAATTCTATAAATGAATGATAAAAAAAAGCTTCTACAATAAGTAGTTGAAGAGCAACACATATCTGGTGTCCTAGATTCTTGTATGAGTCTTTCCTAGACCTTCTCTGACATGCCATTCTCCAAATATAATGGAGACAATGCACCATAATTCATGAATTTGGGAGTCCTTTCCAGAAAGGAATTCAAGGAAGGTCTTTCTGATGCAAACCTCCTGTGGGCCAAACCCTGCTCAGAAATGCTCCTTATATGCAGGGGCATGCAGGATCATCACAATCTCACTCCAGTTGGTGTGTGCCAAACAGAAGTTTGTATGAAGAATCTGTTTTTGAACAAGATTAAGGATATGAAAGTTTCACAAAACAAGTGGGGTTTGAACTAGGCCTTGAAGGACAAAAAATTCACTGTTTCAACCATCCGAGAATTTTCTTTTTTCTCAAGAAGTTACACTTTTCCTGTGGGCTCTTCCACATTTCTCACTGGACAGGGAAGAGATTGAGGGATGAAAGAAAACAAGAAGTGTTTAAGAAGTGGAGCCAGGGAGCCGGGCATGGTGGCGCACACCTGTAATCCCAGCATCTCCAGAGGTTGAGGCAGGAGGATCACAAGTTCAAAGCCAGTCTCAGCAATGGCGAGGCACTAAGGAACTCAGCGAGGCTGTGTCTCTAAATAAAATACAAAATAGGGCTGGGGATGTGGCTCAGTGGCCGAGTGCCCCTGAGTTCAATCCCTGGTGCCAAGAAAAGAAAAAAGGAAAAGAAATTGAGCCAGATTCATAGTGACAAAGCTTTGAAAATCGTGAGTGTGTGGGGTGTGAGCAAATGACCCACAGCACCATGACTGGCATCTGTTTATTCCTGGGAGAGATGATCGACATTCCTTACTAAGGTGTCCTCAGCAATTTCCCCCGCAGAGTACAGCCCTTCCTCCTGTCAACTTGAAGGGAAGTAATTTGTTTACATTTCGAAGAGATCTTAATCAGGAAGGGAGGAGACAAAAAACCAGGTCTTATCCATCCAATCTGCCACTGCCTTTCAGAAGTACCCATTCTGTGTTATAACCATGGAGCCCAGGCACTGGGAACAAAACAGACATGTAGGCTGGCGATGTAATCCTGTTCCAAACTTTGGTCGCCATGGGTGGAGAAAGGGGCAAACAAGATACCCATCTGGTTAAGACCCAATGGCATGACAAGACAGAGGCAAGCAGGGACAGGGAGACTGCAGAGAGCTCACAGGAGTTGGGAGTTTACCCAACGTGCCTGGAGCTGGGGGAGTAGCTTGGGGATTGAGGCTTCTAGCCAACGGGCACTAATGACAACACAGGAGATTGATTTCTTCCCTAACTCCATAAGATCCCAACTGGCAAAGAGCACTGATGGTGGTTGCCTGTGGTCTCTTGATATTTCATCAGCTCCAGGGTCTTGTTTCCTTTGCACATAGTGATGGTTTACGCTACAATTCTGGTCTTCATTATCTCTTCTCCTTCTTCTCCTTCTCCCCTTCTTCTCCTTCTCCTCCTCCACCTCCTCCTCCTCCTCCTCCTCCTCCACGTCCTCCTCCTCCTCCTCCTTCTTCTTCTTCTTTTATTTTTGTGATACTGGGAATTGAACCCAGGGCCTTGTGCATGTGAAGCAAGCACTCTACCAACTGAGCTATATCTCCAGCCCCTCATTATGTCTTCTTGAGAGTGTGGCAATAACCTCGGTATCCCTGCCTCTTCTTTCACCCTCCTCAAATCCATTCTGCACATTGCAAACAAATCTATCCATAATTTCCCCCTTAAAGTCCATCACTCACTCTGCGTCATACACAGAGGCACTATGCATAGAATCTTTCATGGTAATGGATATGCTCTCTGCTCTGTCCAATATGGCAGCCACCAGCTGCATGTACATACTGAGCATTAAAACAGTGCAGCTGAGGAGCTGACTTTTTAATTTTGTTTAATTTTAATTAATTGATATTTAAAGAGCAACATATGTCCAGTGATAACTATATTAGACTGTGCAAATCTATAGGATAGTGTCCAAGTGCCTTAACCTGTCATTAAAGCCCTTGATGACCTAGTTTCCTATTTATATACCTGTCTTATGATTTCCCCATAAATAAACAAAATTTTTTAAAACCTGTATATCTTTGCTACAGCTCTTCCTTCTACTTAAGCATCTTTCTCCTCATCTCTTCAATACATTTCTATTCATATTTCAAGACCTGGAATAAATGTCGCCTACACTGGGAAACCTGTTTCACCTTTCATTCCCCCACATACTGTAATCAGTCCCTTCCCACACTCCCACCACTGAATCTGTTTCTATTGGAGCACTTATCAAAATACATGGCAATTATTTGTTTACCTGGGTCTCTTCTCCACCAGCCCCAGAACTCCAAATGGCAGGGATCTACTCTTATTCATCCTTGAACCCTATCACCCAAGGAAGTACACACTGAAAACGTGTGGTGAACAGATGCAAACCTGCAGAATGAATTCAGCATTTAATCAATCAGTGTTTAGCTCAGAGTTCCCTGAACTGACAGAGCCATTAGTAAATTTTTGCAACATCAAAGGACCTGAGAACAACCCAGGATGTCAGGCATACATTTGTACCCATGCAGCAGTGCCTCTAGTCAACATGGAACTTTCAAATTCACTTCAAATCTGCAAACGTGGATTTGGGTGGATGGTACTCAAGGCAGGGAGGATGACGCTGGGAATCCTGGGAACTGCAGATGCCTAGGGTAAGAAACCGGAATCCTGAGGCCTTTGGGTGCTCAGAATATTTGAATAGTTACTTACTAATGCCATTAAGAACCTGATTATTCTTTAGGGGAATATTATCTTTCATCTATTAAAGGGGAAGTATTATCTTTCATCTGTTAAAAAGCACTGCTATTTATTGAACTCCTACCATGCACTATGTTGAATATATAGGGTCTCATTTGATCTTTCTAAAATGTTATTACATTGTTATCTACACCCCACAGACAAGAACACTCGAATCCATAAAGGAGAAATAATCGTGCAAGGTTTCCCATATAGTAAATAATAAAGTAAATAATAAATTAATAAATAATAAAGATAGTATTAAATCCCAAGACCACCTCTAAAACACAATTCCCCTGTTTTTTACATAACAACCAGAGACATCACATGAGAACTTGTATATGTTCTGAGCCACCTGTTGCCTGAAAAGGTTTTATATTTCCCCCAAAATGTCAAGGAAAATTAGTGTCGAAGATGCCCATAAGATTACCTGGTCTGCTCCCTACGTGACCCACTTGGGAAAATTAAAGCCCGGAGAGAAACACTTACTAGTCCAAGGGCACACAAGTTCAGTGGCCTAGCAGAGACCAGGTTTCCAATGTCAGGCCAGGTCTTTATCATGTTAAACTTGTGTTCCCTGTACTCTCCTTGCTCTACAGCACTGTATCAGCAGGGCTTTGGGGACACTAGCAAGCACATGCCCTACTATACCACAGTAGGGACTCTCTAGAAGGCAGGTTAGTAATGTGCATCGAGGATCTTAAAGATGTGTAAGAACATTGACTGAGTAACTGCTCCTACTTCCTGGAAGTCATCCAAAGAAAACCATCTGCAATGTGGGAAAGGATGGTCATTGCAACCTTACTTATAATAGAAAAAATAATAATAATAATCAAGAAAGTAAAGAAGCATAAAATTTAAGTGCTGTCCAATCAGAATAACAAGTTTCCAACATGCAGAATTCTTAGAAGAAATAACTGATGTAAACTACAGACAACCCAGTGCCAAGCCCATAGCTACCATTCAGTTCAATCAAATCCTTTTCCATCTGTCACTTCTCTTCCTAGATAATACAAAAGGACAATTACATGTAAGCTGAGCCAGACTGAGAAAATAAATTCCAGTTTTGAAGACTGGCAACAAAGAGGATTCCACTTGACCCAGACCCTTTCATGTGGGTCTATTATAACCAAGTAGAAAAGAATGCTCCTACAGTGAGAAGAGCTAGTGAACATGCTTCTCAGAGCCTCCCTTTGTTCTCCATAAAGGTATCTTCAAGGTCTCAATGTCCCCAACCTGTGCAGAGTGAGCACTATACCATGAAGGAGGGGACCAATCCAAGATCTCACTCTTTTCTATACCATGTTTTAAGGAACAAGCCTTCAAATGTCTACCCTATTATTATAAAAGCACTTCTTGCCATGCCCATATTATGACCCCATTTTCTTCCATAATTTATCTCCTCCTCTGTCTTCAGGTCTGTTTGAAGTTTGCTGACAGCGGACCTTTGCCGGGCCTAACTCCACATGGTACACGGGTGTTGTCTTTGAAGGGTTCAAAAATCCTTCTCACTGAGAGCTCCATTTAATCTCACTGAGATTCCTTTTCCTCTCTGCAAAACAAGGATAAGACCAGCTATCTGGAGTTTGTATAAGGATCCAGGAGCATGTGCGTGAATGTGTTTGCACAGAGCACAGCACCAAGCAGAGACTCTACCAAAGGAAATGCCACCCTTCTTGTCCCTGGACACAGTGTGCAAGAGAAAAGAAAGAAAAAGAACTATGGGGACGGTGCACAGAAACAAGACATGGGTGACAGCAAAAATACCAAGGGCCCCAGGCCTCCGGGGAGCACGCTGGCAGAGTTAGAGCAATTGATAATATTTGCCCAAGTTCTAAATCCTTTTCACTTTTGGATTATTGACGTGTCCTTCCTTAGCCAATCCTGTGTGGTTCCCCTTTTGCCAATGAGGAGTCTCAAGTTTTAAGGGGCCTGGGGTCAAGCTGACTGTAGGCAAAAGCAGGACTCACTCAAACCTCTTGGCCCAACCAGCTGTGTTCTCCTCCATGCTGGGCTGCTTCTGCATGAGACCTGTCTAGGAAGAGGGTGACTCAGGAATAAGGCCTACATACATGAAGTTCATGAGCAAAATACAAGGGTGGTTTTGTGTTTTCTCTGTCAGCATCTACATAGAAATCAGCCCAGCTAACTCCAGGAAAAAAAAAATCAAGCCATTGTATGATATATAGGTACTTGTATATTTTTGTATCTGCACACATACACCCATATATAGGTGCTTGTATATTTGATATATAGGTGCTTGTATATTTGATATATAGGTGCTTGTATATTTTTGTATATGCACACATACACACAGAATATAAAAATATCTGTTGTGATTGATCTTTCTTCATTTTTCAACTGTGTGCTTTGGCAGTATGTAGTTGTATATCATTCAGAAAGAGAAAAAGCTTAAGACTTACTATAAGTATCAGAGCAGCAGCTGGATTATCCAATTTTTGTTTCTTGCCTTAATTTCATTCAACATCGTCTTTCCACGCACCTACTCCTTGCCATGCTATACACCGCACCCTACAAAAAGAGATAAGAAAGAAAAATCCAGAAAAGTTCTATTCTTGAGGGCCTCACTCTTCTGGCTTATCCATGATATGGAATAAACATAATTTATCTCTTTGGGTAGTAGGTCCAATAACCTATGAGCAATAATTTTTATTCCTAGAAATGAATAGGATGATTCTTCAAATAAATTAATATTCTCCAATTAACAAATCCTTAAGTTTATCAAACAACATGAAAAGAGAAAAGGAGAAAGTCAGAGAAGAAAGCAAGGGTGAGCAAATAGGATTATAATTTCCAAAGAAGTAAGAATTAGGGTTTCTTTTTCTTGAACCAAACCCTTTTTATTAAAAATGCATATACATATTTACATCACTTTATTCTTCTTTCAAATAGTATTCGGGTCAGTTTATAGAAAGGGGCCAGGCATACCATACTGAAATTCACTTAGAAATAAACAGAAAACAGAACCAAAGAAATGAGGGGAAAGGGACAGCTGGGAGCTTAGTGGATAATGGAGAATCATATTGGGCTCTGAGTTTTCCAGTAGTGGAAAAAGCAGGCATTAAAATTCTGTGGTTCTTATTATCTGAGCCTCAAAAAGTTGTTTAAAGAAGTCTTTAGGGGCCAGGCGCGATGGCTCAAGCCTCTAATCCCAGCACTTAGGGAGGCTGAGACAGGAGAATCGCGAGTTCAAAGCCAGCCTCAGCAACGGCGAGGCGCTAAGCAACTCAGTGAGACTCTGTCTCTACATAAAACACAAATAGGGCTGGGGATATGGCTCAGTGGTCGAGTACCCCTGAGTTCAATCCCCAGTATCAAAAACGGAAGGAAGGGAGGAAGGAAGGAAGGAAGGAAGGAAGGAAGGAAGGAAGGGAGTCTTTGGGGATGATTGCTGTTCTTCTACTTGCTTGGGTTTTTCTTCTTTTCCTCTGTGGCTGCATTTTTAAATTAACACTTGACTTAAAACTTCATATAGAGACCACTAAATAACAGAAAGAATAAAGTCCCTCACCTTTGGGGTATGACCTGTCTGAAGAGGGACCTCATTATTCTTCATTTTTAGGTTTCTAGGGTCCAGAGAGATTGTGACTGAGCAGCGTATCATGGGCGAGTTGACTGCAGTCTTGCAATAAATACAAAAGCAGATTTCATCTACCTCATGCAGGTAATGATGTTAGCAAAAATCTCAGTATGTGAGATTAAAGATTGTATCAATGAAGGTAAAGGCGGTGACTCAAGCTAGAAGCCTTCTACTCATTTAATTTTGAGTGCATAAAATGTAAAATAGAGAAAGCACCAATATTTGGCCTGATCAGATCAGTGTGGTCAACTCATCTGTCTCAGCCAGAGTCTATTGTAATTATGGATGGCTATTGATATTTCAGATATCCCTGCAGAAGGGAAGGAGTCTACTACTCTTTGAGCACTTCTTTGTGAATTCATTTTTTTTCATTAAACAACTAAAAATAATCATGAATTCAAACATTACTATACCACTATTTGGCTTCACAGTGTAAACATATTCTCAAGTGGATAGGAAACTGGTTTGCACAGGCACTTTGCTTCGTCTGAGATACATTTCTTCTACCTAAGAAATCAAAACCATCTTTGTTGACTTTAGAAGCAAAGAGTGCAGGGTTTGCTGAATTTCCTTTATTATTGGGAGGTACCCTTGCCTTTCATCACTGGTATGTTCTCTCTCAGTGTGCAAAATAAGTTCTAGACACACAGATCAGAATGTGGGTGAGCGAGCCCACATATCCTTACCTCTTACCTTCTCCATCTTGGGCAAGGTATTTAGAAAAAAGGGCATGGAAGATTCTTCAAGTTCACTGAATAAGCCAGACCTGACTCTTGCATAGGGCATGCATATCAGTAAGAAGAGACTCTACCACTCAATCTGCTGGATTTGGAACTAGCAGTGAAGAATGTGGGTGCTCTCCTAGGGTTCTTAGTCACTCTCATTTCCTTCTCCTTGAGTTTCCATGTAAGTAATATCAAAACAAAAGAAAGAAAATTAAATAAAAAGAAAAGAAAAAGAGCAAAAGTTATGGTTGAATTTTTCACTAGAAAGAGGAGAAACCATAAAATCTTTGTAAGAATCTTTTATAGATAAATTGGTTCTAAGCATGACCACACTCCTGAAACACTGGATGGTCCTGAGATGCAGGGGCTACTGGAGTTCATCCGGGACTTCAGATGCTGAGAACTGGCCATTATCCTTGCCAGACAGTCTTGTCCATCTTCCCATCAGTTGCAAGACATTTAATAAAAACAGGCTGTGTTAATTCATGCTTGTTTTATGGACTGCTCCACAGGCCTCAACTGGGTAAGCCTGCAAGGCCCAGCCGTGCATGGCAAATGGCTAAGCAGATGGTTTTAGTTTAGATAGTGGCTGTCAATGGTTTGGTGCGAACAGCTCTTGCAAACCAGCATGAAGTGAACAGATTGCATGGTGGCTGGGAGAAGCATATGTAATTGGAAACAGTAGCCACTTACAATAGGGGCACATTTTCAATCTTTATCAGAGTGGCTCCGGTTTGGAAAAAGAGAGTTGATTAACCAAATGTGTTCTTGGCTGTGATGAATCCAACATTAAAAACGTTTGGGTAGCGTCTCGGGAGGGTGCTGGGCATGGCTGCTCTGCTGCATTAATCAAGGATGTCTGGGTCTCAGAACTAATCCTGTTCCCTGGAGACAGGGAGGCACTTGGAGAAACAGGCCCATCAGCAAGCTGGAAATTAAGAAGCTGGAGTTATGGCAGCAGGGAAGTTGAGATGGATTGGGCAAATTGTGTGCATGGGCATTAAGACAAGAAAAGGAAGAGATTCACGTGGAGTCAGTGGTGGAAAGAAAGCTTAATTTGGAGGGGGGACCCTAAAAGAATGAGGAGGACATGTGAAAGTTTGCATCGGATGGCATGGCCAGGGCTCCAGGTCAGGGCTGCATGTAAGACTTGATATCGAGGAGATGTTGCATAAGCAAGACAGGGACAATTCCCAGAATGACAGTGAAATGAAAATACCCCCTGAGACAGTGATGGGGAAAGTGGACCAAAACAGAAGCTATACCACAGCCTCAGAGCAGCCAACTGTGCAGAAAATGTAGCTGCAACATTTGCAAACAGTGACTGAGTTATGACCAGGTCTCAGGTCCTGAGATGTGCTGGTGACACAGGGATCAATGAGACATTGGACTCTTCCCTGACTGCTTTTGACTGTAGCCTCCACTATTTCTGAGCTCCCTTAGCACTACTCTGACAACCTCTCTGACTATGTTAAATATGCCTGATATTCAGCATGGCAGGGGTTACTCTTTCTAGCACCTGGAGTTTAATTTCTTATGTGTTCCAATGATGATTGGATTGTCTCCCCTATTAGACTATACATATGATGACATCACGGACCATTTCTGTTATGTTTTGTTTTGTTTTTCTCTAATGTATTTTGTGTCTCTCAGGGAATAAACACTCAAGGATATTTGATTAATTAATACATGAATGAGGGAGGGGGGAGGAATGATTTTTTTTTCTCGAGGTGCTTAGAATTCAGGAAATAGAGTGATAAGGCCAAGAAAGAAGGAAGCACTAGGCTCAGGGTTCATCCTAGATCATGGAAAGCCAAGGAAGGCTCTCTGGAGGAGGTGGCCCTCAAACTAAGGTTTGAAGCTCAGAGTGAACTTGACATCTCAGAGGCAGCAGGAGCAGCTGGAGAAATTCGAGACAGCTCCTCAGAGATGGTCTGAGGTTGTTCAGATGCTTTGTGGCCAGTGGCCCTGCTTCTGGGAAATGGCAGGCAGGGCAGAGCCAGTGCGGGCATCTCAACAAGGTCTGCACAGGACAGAGGCACCTGGGAAATAGTGCTTCTCTCAGTCACAATGACTGGAGACACAGCAGAAGGTGAGCTCTGGCTGCCTGGATGACCTGGGAGCCGTTGGAGCCACCTGGCCTGACTGAGCCCTCTAATTCTGGGGCCTGTCCCTAGTCTCATTCTTTTGCAGTGGCCTGTCCTGAGCCTGAGTCTTCTCTATGTGTCAGGAAGGCCACCCAGCCCAAGGCACCTAGGCAAGGAGGGCCGGACTGTGGGAGCTGCCCACCGATAGCTGGCTTTCTCTGATACCACGGTGCTATTTCCTGAGTCACTTTCCTCTGGTGATAATGCCTGGCTCCTGCCAATAGCTGGTGTGAAGGAGCCATTCTTCCTTCTGCCCCTTTCCACAGCCCAGCTCAGTCAGCACTTTTGGCAAAGTCTGGGCTGCTGATGTGAAGAGGCTCACTTAGGAACTGTGAGCCACATGTACAAACTGCAGGGAATCAAAGGAGTCTGGGTGCTATCTGGCCCAACACCCTCATTTCACAGTTGAAAAACCACGGCCCAGAGACTGGAAGGCCTAGCTCAAGGATCCCCAGTAAAGTTACCAGCAATAAGGCAGGAGCCTTATTGAAATCTTCCTTCAGGTGCTAAGCCACCAAAAGGAGCAGATGATGAAAGAAATACACCACTAATCAAAAGCACACTTTCATAAAAGGAAACAGTCTCATGGAGTCTATGAATAGTAATTATGCTATTGGATCCTTTCCCATGGTAAGGAACCTGGGCACCCAGGTTGTGTGACTTTGGGCAAGTTTCTTTCCAACTCTGAATCTGTCATAAAGGAATGAAACATATCATGATTTTCATATTGTCCCTGACCTTAACAAGTTCACAAGTAGTTGGAAAGACCAGTGTCTCAACCATGATATGAATATTCTAGAAAGGCATGCAAGGTACATAGTTCAAGAAATGAGAGTTTCTGGGAATACCTGTGTGGGCTTCTCAGAGGAAATGGCAAGCTAACCAGGCAGTGAAAATGAGTGTTCAAGGCACAGGAAGTAGTGTGCCTCCCTAAGGCATGCTGCAGCCATCCCCTGCCTCATGTCAGAATTGGAATATCAAGAACAAAGAAGTGCACAGGAGTCAGAGTCCAGACCTTGACAGTCAGGGGATGCAGGTCACATCTGAGTTGAAAACACATGTTCTCATTTATAAAGTTCAATATCAACAGAATCAAGTCAACACCAAGTGCAATATGCATCTCCAAAACTCGCTGTGAATCCAAAACTCAGTGATTCATTTTCAATGCAGCATCTATGTCTGGTTAAATCTGTATTCGTCCATTGGAATCACCTCACATCCGCAGCTGGACTCTAGTGGTTCCAAGCACGAGGAGTGCCCCACCACTCTGATGTCTGCACATCATATATCTCACTAGTGCTGAGTCGGGCTTTGTGGATGATCCCCTGGAGGTTGCCATGGGGCAGGGAGTGTTGGGGAGGGTCCTGAAATGAAGAAGGCCTGTCAAGAGGATGTTGCAGTCATCCAGGTGAGAAATAGTCCCTGAGAAAGAACAGAATATGTGGTTTTGAACTATGGGTTCTCGTGTCACATTGTCTGGGAGAGACTTCAGTTTTTATAATCCTTCTTATTTAACTTGAACAAGAAAAATCTCATCTCTAAACCTTTTCTATATGATGGAGATAATAATAGAGAAGAAACTGAATCACTAGATGATGATAAAGATGAATAATAATACAGATATATTAATTAACGCAGAATTTTGCAAAAATATGCAATTTAAAAAAATTCATAGTGAACATTATTACCAATAAAATACAAAGATGAGACCAAAAACAGTGTAAATGAGACAGTCTTAAACATATTGATGCATAATTTTGGAGGGAAAAGAAAGAAAGGAAACTTTGGGAGGAGATCTTTAGGATTGAAGAATTACAATGTGCAGCCTCTAAAGCCCCATGGATGGCTCCTTTCTGGGCCTTTCAGGGTGTTCAGTCTGCTCTGTGGGGATGAATGAGGACTTAGGACAGCAACTGGATGTAAACCATGTTTTTACACCTGCAACAGGGTCTTCTTTCAGGCATCATTCATGAACTGCTGGAAGGGTAGGAAACTGAGAAGGGAAGATCATTTGCCTTCTTTTAAAATAGAAGGTTTATTGATAAGTAAGCCCTGCAAAGGGCATTGCTTTTTTCAAAATAAGGTGTTTGTTCAAACTCTGTGTGCTAGTTAGCTTTCCATTACTATAACAAATACCTGAGATGATCAACTTATAAAAGATTTATTTTGACTCAAAATTTTGGAGGTTTCACTCCATGACTGATTGACCTCATTGCTTTTGGACCTGTGGTGAGGCAGCACATTCTGGTGGAGAGAGTGCATCATAGGCAAAACTACTTACCTCATGTCTGGGAAGCAAAAGGGAAGAAAAGGAAGGGACCAGAATCCCACAATTCCCTTCAAGGTCATAACCCCAGTGGCCTAAAGACCTTCCATTAAACCCCACCTCTTAAAGTGTCCAGCACCTCCCAATAGCACCAGGCTCAGAGCCTTTAATACATGGATCTTTGTGGAACATTCCAGATCCAAACTATAGCAGATTGCTACTAATCTTAATTTTATGGTTTATCATCTCCATTTTAATCACAAATTCTATTTCCTATAACTTCATTAGATTTGGAGAAAAGTTCTAGATCCTAACTTAAATGAGAAGGAAATGTTGATCATTTGGCCTTTCATATTCTTTTATATTAGATTAACACTGTGCCCTTTGTCAGCTTAAACATAGGCTCCAGAAAAATTAAGAATAGTCTATGAAAACCTAGACACCTATATTTTGATATAGAGATACTTGGATTTAATTCATTTTTTCATATTTTAAACAACTATTTACTGATTTTTAACCTTTTTTTCAAACTCTGTGTCAGAGATACCACAGTCAGCGAAACTCAGAGTTTAGGACCTTAGCAAGAGAAGAAAGAGATTTAAAAAATTCAAGTAATAAGAATACAACTGCATTTAATCCTGTAAGTGGGATATGTGGCAGTGTGTGAAACTCAAAGAATGTCTATTAGGAAAACTTGATCATATCTACAGGGCTTTGAATCACAGTTCTGCAAGTTTCTAACCATATGAAATTGTCAAGGAACTTGAACTTCTTGAGCCTCCGTGTCTCACCAGCAGCTTGATGCTCTGTCTTTCACGGGTATGGTGAGGATTCTAGGAGGTAGAGTATGAATATGCCAGCATAAGAATGGTCTATAAAAGATACTCAGTTAATAACATCTTCCTTTTGTCCATCCTTCCTTGAAGTTATTAGTATTCCAAATAAAAAGAAAATTCTTCTCAAAATTATTTTTTGGAAATTACAGAGGTAAAAATTAGTTTACATTTCCACATTGACTACATGATTGCAAAAGCTTTCTCACTCCTCCTCCTTCAACAGCAACAACTACTACTACTACTACTATTCTTCTTCTTCTTCTTCTTCTTCTTCTTCTCCTCCTCCTCCTCCTCCTCCTCCTCCTCCTTCTCCTTCTTCTTCTTCTTCTTTCTTCCCCTCCCTCCCTCTCCCTCCCCCTCCTCTCTCTCCAGGCCTCGGTACCATGATCATAGAAGGAAGGTAAGGTAGCATTTGGGCTCCTGCATCTGCATCTGGGATCACACCCTCGCCACTCACCATTATGGCCAAGGCATTCTCATTGCTTAGAGTGACACTCATCTCTAGAATCATCCAACAGTGCTCCAGATGCATGTCCTGTGTATCTTGGGCATGAAACAGGATTGAGACAGTATTAATATTTTACCAAAGCACCTCCATTTTGTTATGGGCAACTGAGCACAGTGGGACAAGGCCTTCTATGGTCACCCTGGAGTTAGGTAGCAGACATGAAGTAGTCTTTCATAAAGTATGACCCACATCAAACCAAAGCATACCACACATGTTAAAAAAAGTTAAAGACTGAAAACCATTAAAGCG
The DNA here is from genome assembly GCA_028644305.1 of Xerus rutilus. Classification (NCBI taxonomy): domain Eukaryota; kingdom Metazoa; phylum Chordata; class Mammalia; order Rodentia; family Sciuridae; genus Xerus; species Xerus rutilus. The sequence goes on from CM053399.1 coordinate 161,901,280, forward strand.
TAAGAGTGGAAAATAAAATTTTATTTTTCTCCTCCTTTTACCTCTATGTGTTTTCCTAAACATTATAATACATATTACATTTAAAATGTTGAGCTAAGGACTGATATTTAAGACATAAAATTATGAGCTCATAGACAGTTGAGATGGAGCTTTTCTTTAAAACATGGTGTTGACTCTAGTCTATACACCCTACCCATTTTGCCAAAGCAAGAATGACAACTCTGGGATGGCTTCCAGGTGGTGGCTTCTTGGGCTGTCCCCACCTTTCCTTCCTACTCTCCTGTACATCCTGGAAATGCATTTTCTGCTGCACTTGTTTTGATCTCTTTACTACTAAAGTGTGAGTCCTTCATGGTCAAACACTTCCTCTTGTTCATTTGGTTAACCTATGATAAGAAAGCTACAAAATGATTTAATAGTAACAATAATGATGCTGAAAACAACAGTAGTAGACAAGGGAAGAAGCAGTAAGGAACATTTGCCACCTAAGTGCTAGGCTGTTGCTCGCACATGAATCATCTCATTCTACCTTTAGAAACAGCCAGTAAGTTAGAGACCAACTTGCCGACTATCAATAAAAGAGGAAAGAAAATAAAGGCACCATTTCAGAAGGTATACCATCTGAGAAATAGAACTCAGAAAAAAGAGAAGATATAAAATTGAAAGTATGCTCATTAAAGAAATAACTCAAGAAATAATTACAGATTTGAAGGATGGATTTTTAGTTTGAGGATGGATGAAGATGCACTCATGTTAAAACAAACACATCATCCAAACATTTTAGATCATGGAGCACAGAAGAGAGCTCTTAAAATCTTTCAGAAAGAATATTTTTGGACAATTGCTTTTAAAGACACCAGAAAGGCAATAGAATTTTTAAAGCAGCCCTAAAATCTGGAAGAAAACTGAGTAATTGTATTCAATATTGATTTTGAACTGAGAATGAGATATAGATAGCCACACCATCCATTAGGTGAAATAGTAAAATAATACTCTTTCAACTTAAAAGTTCTCAAAAAATTATCAATTATATACCCTCATTTAGGAAGCTATTTAAGAAAGTACATCACCCAGGGGGAGAAAATCAAGAAAGAAGGGGAATAATCCATAGTACAGTGGATCCAGCCCAGGATATAGGTAAGTGGAAGGTCTCGAGGAAGACCTCGAAGTCATCAGTCAGACAGAAAGTGTAGCAAACAGTCTAAGGCCATTGAGAAGGTTCTGGAGTATTTCTTCAAGGTGAAATTAATAACTGCATAAGGTGTTTCAAACTATGAAGAGATTTTTCACAACTTGGAAAGAGTCTGGGGATAAATTAGTGTTCTAAACAAAAGAAATATTTTTTGGAAAACCAAAGCACTATTCAGGAGAGGAAACACACTACCCGATAAGCTGTGACTAGCACTTACATAATCACTATAGCACAAATATTGAAAGCTGATTGAACCACAGTTAAAATATAGTTATCATGTGCCAACAGGGGAACCGTGTGCCAGGATTAAGTGGAGCAGGGGGTGAAAGAGAGATAAATCCTTATTTCCCATACTAGGAAGTTAGTTCATAACCCCTAAATTAAAAGAAGTGGTAATATAGCATGTTATTTGAAAGATATGGAGACAAATATAAAAGGAATGAGCTAAAAGAATTGAATGTTACTTGCCTCATGGAATTACTTGATACTTGACTATGCAGGTGAATCACATTGATAAAAATAAAAAGTAAAATTCTAAAGAATGCATTTATCCAATTGTGGAGAAAGTCAGACATTGACCTCTATCTACCCTTGGTTCTCAGAAACTTCTTAGAAACTAAAAGTTCTAAATGTTGGCATCCATCAACATTCTTGCTCTTCCTTTAAGGATTTAGGATAGTGGCAGGACAATTGAACCATGTTGGAGGCTTTTAACTCATTGCTTTTGTGATTAAAATTGCTCTTAAAGACTAGGCTTAGGCCTGGCAGTCGTGTGGTCTGTTGGCTTTAGTGAATTTGGTAACAATGCAGGGCAAAGCTTGGCCTCTCCTTTCTGTACTCCTGTTTACTCAGGCAGGTGCCATTTTGTGGCAAAGCAGATAAGATCTGTTCCCAGGCCTGTAAGGGGTGACAAGTATATTATTTGAACATGTGGGAAAATTATTTAAACAAAAAACTGCATAAGATTATCAACACCCCTATCACTCCGTTTAAACAGGAACCAAATAAATGTCACTTTGCCATCATGTACCTTGTAGCTTATTCCTGAAGTGTCCACAAAGGACAGGGAGGGACGATGGGAGCAGTCATTGAGGATCTACCCAGGTGAGCATAAAAAAAATACCAACTGCAACTCCCTTTAGCAGATGCTAATAAGGTTTCAAACACAATAATCTTACTGAAGTCTTAAATTTACCTTGTCAGGTACTTATTAATATCTCTAATTTATACCTAACATTTATTTATTTTTTTGGTACCGGAGATTGAACTCAGGGGCACTCGACTACTGAGCCACATCCTCAGCCCTATTTTGTGTTTTATGTAGAGACAGGGTCTCACTGAGTTGCTTAGCGCCTCGCCATTGCTGAGGCTGGCTTTGAACTTGTGATTCTCCTGTCTTAGCCTCCCTAAGTGCTGAGATTATATGCTTGCACCACTGCGCCCAGCTTATACCTAAGACATTTAGAGTTTAAGCAACTTGTGAAAGAGCTAAAAATCAGATTTATGTCTATTTCATCATAAAGCCCAGTCTCTTAACATTTGTATCATTTAGGTGAGAGCTTATAAATGTGCATTATGCAGGGAGGAATGTGTATGTTTGTGAATATATGTGCTTATACGTGCACACACACACACACACACACACAGAGTTGGGAGAAGGAAAAATATTAGAACACTAGAATATTCTGGACATCTTATTTTGATCTGTCACCTATTGGACCTTTTGCAATTTCTATGGTAAATAAATGTACCAAAGATAAAGCCAAACCCATGTGCTCTCTTTGTAACTGGGAGCTTGGACCCTAAATGTCTCTACTGACCCTAGATGAGCTAGGTTGGGAGGGGAGAACAATGCCTGCTGCCTGGCTAGAGACAAAGCTGGTTGCCTCTTCTGCTCTGGTTATTTCTCTACCAGTGCTGTGGAGAAGCTTGTCCTGTCTCCTAAGAGCCAACGGCTCAGTCCTCAGGAATTTTTCCAGCCAGGTGATGTCCATTTGGTAGCTTCAAATGAAACATGGTGGGAATGTTTCTACCACAGAATTTGGCAAAATGCTACAGAACAGGACTTTTCACCTCTTTTTGACTTTTCCTTCCTTGTCCTTGTCGTTGGTTGTTGATTCTGAACCCCTGCCAGCCCACCGCTGCCGCCACCTTCCCTTAGCTCCTTGATCTCATATGCAAAGCAGAGTCCAGGCCCAGCCTGCGAGCTGCTCACTTCTCAGACAAAAGAGATTTCCCCAAAGCCTAAAGCAGAGCTGATCTATATCTTCCAGCCTAAACCTTCTTAGGCCAGTCAACAAGAGCTTCTGACCTTTTCTAATGTTGTTAAAGTCAGTTGCGGAAGAACAGGCAGTTAAAGAGAATGAGAAAGTCAAGAGTAGCCAGGGATAGGAGACGGCTGGACCACTTCCCAGAGCAGCGGCCTCTCCCAGCCTCCACTGGCCTTGCCACAGCTCTGACTTGAGACTTTAACCCCTGACTCCTTCAGAGAGAAAGTTCTACTCCCAGGCACTGTGACCCAGATACTTAGAGCTTCACTTGTCTTGAGGGCTCCTTTATGTCGGGGAACTTCAGCTTTCCCAGGACTCCAGCAATGTGCTGTACAATTAAAAGGAAATCATGTCACTTATTTCAGCCACAGCTTTGTTTGCTATAAAATAGAGCTTTTAACACCACCCTTTCAAGGATGCTATGAAGAACAAATGTTAAGGTCTTCTATAAATGGCCAAGCAAGACAAACAAAGATTGTCATTGCTGTTATTGTCAATATTATGATTATGGATTTGGGTACTTCTATCAGGGAAACTAGTTGGAGATCTGAAAGAACCTAACTGGAATTATGCTACCTATCTCAGAGGTTAAGGCAGCTTATTTGACAAATCTTATAATTAGCAGCAGTCTCAGGCTACAAAGCCAACATGCCGGAGATAAAATTAGCTCTCTCTCCTCCATATGCAAGAAGACAGTGGTTATATTACCTTCAAACCTGGGTTTTTAAATCTAGCTCACACCAGGTATGATGTCCCCAAGAGGCCCACAGGAGTCATAAGGACCTTCTTTGTCCACCATTACACACCCACCCCTTTTACTTAATCAGTCCTTAATAGTTGGAGCCCTTGAATCCTTGATCTATTGGTTTCCCTAGATACAACGTGAGTGCTTTGGAAGTCCTCAGCCCCTCAAGCAATTGAAATGCAGCCCCTCAATGCCCTCTGCATAGAAATTCTGGAGTTGCCAGATGGAGGCCATTTTCAACTAGCCAAGGGCAGTAGTTTAGAAGAAATGCAGTCGACTACTGTTTCAAACTTTAACAAATAGGTGAAAGCTACCTTTCTCTGTGATTAAGCATTCACAAAATCAGGTTGTCTAGAGATGTGTACATGTGGAGTGTCAAATATGGTACCGACTCACCCAAATTATTTTCGGAAAGTTCTCCTACAAGGCGCCAATCTTCATAGATGGAAAATTTATTTAGGAAGCATGACTTCTTTTAATCAAGGTATTTCACCATCTATTGGATCTAGGGATGAGTGACAAATGGCCTCTCATTTCCTGTAGCAGGTCACTAACCTTGAAATTCTGTGAATGATTCATGAAGGAACTTATTGCTTCTCTCATTCAGATCATAGGTGGTTTGATGATTCTCTTGACAACGCCTGTTATATAAGTGTGTTCTTTGCTTGTGTGTGCTTGTGTGTGCATGTGTAAGTGTGTGTGTGTGTGTGTGTGTGTGTGTGTGTGTGTTCTTATGTAAAGTAGTAGATGAATTTTCCTTGTAGTTTACTGTTTTGGAAAAATTTACCTCTATCTATACAATGAAAAAGTACATTTCTTGTTCACATAATGACATTAAGTTTTACCTCATTTCCTTTTTTGCTTTAACTAATAAGTTTTATTCAATGTGGTCCTTATCTGAAGAAATAGTGAAAAGAATTTTATTAAAATGATTCCTTTTTCCCTATTCTCTGAAGAATTTGGGATAGCAAAAACTCCTGTGGAAATTTGGCAGAAATTGAACAAATGAATGAATAATAAGGTAAATTCACACCTAAAATGTCATACCAAACTGGTTTCTCAGGATTACATGTTTAATATGGGATGATTTTACCTGATTGTTACCTATGATGATTGCCTCAAGGAATAGAGAAAGTTGATATGTATTTCAAATTCATTATGTCTTCGTTTTCTAACTATTAAAATGGGACAATATTGGTACTGTCCTTAGTTAATAAAAATATCCTCAGGTTCAACAAATATGTTTTAGAACTCTCCAATTACAATTATAATTACAATTTCTATTATACATTTTGCTTCTATAGGGTAAAATAAATATCCCTGTTTCCTGAGAAAAGAAACATGTTTCACACAGATTAATAAGCTTGTCCAATGTACAATAAATTTACACCTCACAGTCTCTGCTATCAACATAAAATTTTGCAAGGCCGGATATGAATTTTATAGTAGCTTTGTGAAAGAAGATGGGTGTCACTTTTGTCAAACAAACCAACCTGTGTACTAAAACAGTCTTTGTTTGATAAGCCTTTTGTCACCAACACATCTTGATTAAATTATCGTCATGCAAAACATGAACTTGGCAGCACCAATGCCAATATTGATATTGACCTCACCTTGGCCACCCAGCACAGAAGAACTTTTCCTTTTATTTGACTTGCTACTTTTGTTCGTAAACACAGTCTTGTACATATTTACTCTCTCACTCTCCAGGGCCTCATATCCACAGATTCTGGAAATAATCGGGCTATCACATTTCCTCAATATTCATCCAGCTCTGACTAGCTTTCTTCTTTGTAAGATATGGCATTCAGGTGAACAATTCAAATTCACTACTGACAAATGATGACCATGCAAAAAATTAATTTTTCCAAATCACTTCCTATGGCTCACAAGAGAGCTTCTAAGACTAATTTAATTTGATGAATGATACTAGCCAGGCAACTCACACACATACTTATGCATGCAAGGTATGTCTGTGGATCTTTTTCTTGTTTGGTCGGTCATTGAAATGATAATGTTGGTAGAAATTGTGTCTATTAATAAGTTACAAAGGAAGTAATCTTTTTGCACAGGTTATTTGAAATAATTTCAAATGATTACAATTAATATATATGATTACTTCACTGAAATTTAAATTTAGAGTAATTATATGTCAAGATGAATTTTTACCCAATAAGAGATTGTATTTTTCTCAGTATAATTTCAGGATCCAATTAGCCAGAAAATTAAATGCCAACTGCTGTGCCTGATACTGAGCACAACTGATAAACTCTGGAGAGCCAAAGATTATACTATGGGCTGCTATGACGTAAAATGGCCATGAAATAGAAAGGTTCCCATTATCCTCTGTCCTATCACCAGGGGGACAACTATAAGACACAAAGCAAAAACTAATTTCAGGACATTGATTTGCTGAATGGAAAGTTGAAGGAATGAGCTGATCCTAAGTGATCTTGAAGCTAGCTAGACCCAGCATCCCAGGGTCTCAGGTACCTCCTTTGTAAACTGAGCAAATTTAATCTAACACATCATTGTGAAGATTGGTGAGAATATATGCAAAATGCTTGGTGGCATGGTTGGCATGTAAGAGTAGTGAGGTAAATGTTGATTTCCTTTCCAAATCTAGGGGTAAAACAGCCTCAACACCCTTCTCAGCCTTGAAGGAGACAAAAGGTCTCTTCACAAATGAACTTGGTGCAAAAGCCTCTGGGCTCTGCTCCCAGATACTAACCTCTGTGAGAATTTGGTCACCTCATTTCCTCTCTTTGTGTTTGTTTCATTGTCCATAAAATGTGGCCTCGACAATTTCACTTGTCCATGTAGCTTGGTCATTCTGGGGCATGCTGGGCTCCCGAGAGACTTTCCTAATGAGAGGTGTTACTCAAGTGGATATTCTGCTCTTATCCTGGTCCTGGCAATGTCCCTTGAATGTATTATTTACTACAGAAAGGATTAATAGTCAAACTCTTTATCCCCTCAGAATAGTTTTCCAGAAATCTTGCATGAAAATATGTAAAGCTTGGCAGTGAGACCCAAGTCTATTCACATACTATGTTCTTTATTCAGATGCTTTGTCCATTATTCTTCTCTGTTCTCTTCCTGGTACTTGATTGACACCTGTATGTGATATATTAAACTCCAAGTGACATCATAAAGAAAGCAGATATTCCTCTCATTCTTCCCATACTGTGGTTGATATTTCTTTCTCATCCTCACCTCCAGAGCCCGGCCCTTAATAAGCTTTTAATACATACTTGTTGACTATCTGAATGGTATATATATTTTTTTTTAATATTTTGTTTTGTTGTAGATGAACACAATATCTTTATTTATTTTATGTGGTGCTGAGGATCGAACCCAGTGCCTCACGTATGTGAGGCAAGCGCTCAACCACTGAGCCATAGCCTCAGCCCCCTGAATGGTATATTTGCTACTGTTTTTTTTTTCAAACAAAGAACTGAAGTGTCAGTGGCTCAGTTTAACTCATGTAACTGTCATGTAACTTTCCAGTTGGATTTGGGGCAGGTAGCCTTCCACATAGCAATTTGAGGACCCAGGTTCCTTCCATTTATGACTCTGCCATTTCTTTGGGGTTTAGAGTCTTTCATTAGATTTTGAGTCAAGTAACCAGTCAGAGGGGAGAGACAGCACCAAGAATGTCATTGGAGAATGTAAGTGGCGAGCTTGAAAGTGGTGTCACTTTTCCCAGTGTTTCTTTGGTTGGAGCTGTTCACAAGTGCACAATTATAAAGCAAAGGAGGCTGGGAAATGTAGTCTTTCTGTGCACCCAAGAAGAAACAGGGACTGTGGACCACACAAGCAGTCCTGGCACAGATTGTATGCATACTCCACTGTAATTTTCTATTTATGTGTTTATTTTCCCTTCTAGAATAGCAACTCCTTGCCATGCAAAACAGTGGCTTCTGCACAGTTGTGTCTCTATCACCAAACACAGGGTGGGTGCTTGAGGCATGTTTGATGACCTGAAAGCTATTTTAGGAGCCCATTTCCTTAAGTATCACCCATTCAGTGATTTGGGGATAATTACCATTTCCTAGCATAGCAATCATATCTTGCTATTTGCATATAATTTATAGATAGTTTGCCATCTCCCTCATACAGACAATGCAAGTCAATTCAACCAACACTTAACAGTGCATTTGCTATGAGCTGAGTACTCTGCTATTAGCTATGAGAAATTACTAAATTATTGCTTGAGATTTCAGTCCTCAAGGACTATAGGAAACCACAGGAAAAGCAGATTAACTGCTCTGTTCAGACTATAGCTGATGAGGCAACACATGTTTTGAAGGATGAGTAGGAGTTTGCCATTCAGAAAAGGAATTTATGCATATCCCAAACAAATGGAGCAATATGTAGAGGTGTAGAATTAAATGCACAGTGCATTTGACAATGCTAAATCCTGGAGCACAGAATAAACTAGAAGTAATGATAAAGAAGATCCTGGCCAGGCAGATTAGGACCATTATGTATGGGTGCCATCCCCAAATAGTTTGGAATTTATCTTACAAAAGTCATGCACTGCATAACCACATTGAGGTCAATGATGGTCACATATATGATGGTGGCCTCATGAGATTATAAGAGAGCTAAAAAATTCCTATTGACTAGTGACCTTGCAGCCATTGCAAGGTCATCATGTCATAGCACAAAGCATTACCCACGTGTTTATAGTTATAATGTAATAAATCTGCACTGCTAGTTGTGTAAAAACTATAGAAAATATAATTATGCCCAGTACATAACATTTAGTAATAATAATAAATTATTGTTATTGGGTTATGTATTTACTAGACTATGCTTTTTTATTGCTTTAGAGTATACTTCTACTTCCAAAAGGTTTAACTGTAAAACAGCCTCAGACAGATCTCAGGAGGAATTCTAGAAGAAGGCACTGTTGTCATAGGAAATGATAGCTCCACAAGTGCTCCTGTCCCAGAAGACTTTCCAGGAGGTCGAGATGTGGATATGGAAGACAATGATATTGGTGATCCCGACACTGTGCAGGCCTAGCCTACGGTGCGCGTTAGTGTCTGTTTTTAATAAAAAAAATTTTTAAGTGAAAAAAGTATTAAAATTTTAAAAATAGAAAATAACTTATAGAATAAGAATGTAAAGAAAATATTCATGTATGGCTGTCCAATGTTTATGTTTTAAGCCAAATGTTATTACAAGGGTCAAAAGTTAAAAAAAATAAGACATTTTAAAGTAAAAAATTACAGTAAACTAGGGTTAATTTATTATTGATGAAAGAAAAACATTTGCTAAACAAAAAGTGCAACCTAAGTGCACAGTGTTTACAGTCTACAGCAGGGCACAGCAATGCCCGAGGCCTTCACATTTACTCCAGTCCTACAAGTTCCCTGCATGGGAAGTGACCTGGACTAGTGAACCACATCTTACCTCTTATACTATATTTTCACTGTAACTTTCCTATGCATAGATATTTTTAGGTACACAGGCACTTAACTCTGTGTAACTGCCTCCGGCAGAAGTCAGTGCAGTGACATGTTGTGTAAGTTGTAGCTTAAGAGCAATAGGCTACCCCATACAGCCTCAGTGTGTGACAGGCTATACCATCTAGGTTTGTGAGTGTACCCTCTGTACTGTTCACACAATGGTGAAACAACCTAACGCATATCTCAGAACATTCTCCCATCATTAAGTGACGCATGACTCTACCTACAGAAGTGAATGATTGTCCACAAATGGGTGTGTTTGAATTAATCCAACAAATATTTGAGTCCCTACTACACCCCAGACTCTAAGCTGGGTGCTGAGGACAAGATGAACCGTAAAGGAGGGAACAGTAAAGCTCCCAGTCCTCAAGAAACTTACCCAGAACAGGGAGCTATTTAGAATTACACAGAGGACTTTTTAAATGATGCACACCCCAGCTCTATTAGGGTGCATTTTCCCTAGTACAGAAATCTTATTTTGGAGAATCCATTGCTTATGGGTGCCTGGGAACTCTCTGATGTGTGCTGAAGATAAGTACAAGAATCACTAACTCAGGGATTTGGGGCAGGGGAAGGACAAGTTCTAGCTCAACATAAAATTGTTTTTGTGCCAGTGATGAGGAAAACCAGGTGACTGAACCAGGTGGAGCATGAAACTGACATTTGCATCTTCAAAAGTCTGGGAAGAGCTACGCTTGTGTTCTGTCTTCCTAAGAAACTAGCATTTGCCCTAGGAGTAGGAAGACAGGAGGACTTTTTATTTGGAGCTATCCAATCCCTTGCAGATTATACAAGCTCCAAACTCAGAGCCCTCCTCTATTCTTGCCCTCCTCGGTGTGTGATTATTACCATTGATGAACAGAGTCTCATCCTAAAAGCAAACAGCCACAGCAGAAAACTTGATCTTTTGCCACATCAAGAGCTCCCTACTCTCCCTAAATATAGACTTCATTGAAGTTGCATTCTCTAGACTCAGGTTGAGTTTAAATTCGAGAGTGACCTTTTATCCAGACATGTTGGGGCTACCCAGCATGAGACAATGTACTAGGCCTACATTGCAGGAAGATCTCTAGACACCATGTACTGGAAATGTCCCATTGATTTTCTTGAAAATTTCACTGGATCCACACTGACTTGAATACCTGCAGAGAAAGAGGCCATGAAAAATGAAGGGCGAAGTCCAGCCTTGCTCTGTAGTTTCTACATTATTCTGGAGCTCAATGCCTCGTGTTTTGTGGTTACTATTTGTTTGTTTGTCTCTCTAGAAGAGGAAGGGTAGGGTTAGAAGACTCTGCCAAGTATTATTTTCACATGCGGATGACCCAGACTACTGGCAGATGGAGGAAGGGTTTGAAGAAATATTAAGTTTCTCATTCCACTGTATGTAAACCAACTGAGGAAATTAACTCAATACACCAAGTAATCAAGCATTTATTATTTTCTCTCTCACACTTTAGTATTGGGGCATTATGGAAGAATTCATTCATAATTGGTATTTAAATGGTTCTTATTCTTATCAGTCACAATCCAGTGACCAACCCTATGAGAAATACCTGCTATTCCCAGTACTTCTGAGTCTCAAAGGATTGCTTATTTCTATATATGAACAAATCCAATAAGTAGCTCATTCCATGCTGTGCAGCATTCACCATTGTTTCTACCCACCTTTGACACTATTCTCTCTTGAACGTAAACTGCTTTGTTTTTCAGCTTCTTTCTACCTGTTGGAAGTTTCTAAACTGGAGGTGTAGCCAACAGGAAAGAATCAACTGTGGAGGTGGGAGTGCTCCACAAATTGGCCTGAATAGGAGGTGAGAGATTATAGGAATGTGACATGAATAAAAGGAGCTTCCCATGGGAAAGGAGTGGATGCATTTGAGGCAGAGGGAAACCACATACAGTGGTTGGGTCATTGTCGCCAGTGGGGCAATGAATTACTTGGAGGCGGATTGTCTTTAAATGCAAATGTATATTCAACCACACCAATCAACAAATATAAACAATTAATGCAAAAGGGGTTGGGTGTGCTGGAGCACCCCAACTAGCATTTAATGCACACTAATTAAACACTATAGGTAAGTCACACTATCCTAGGGCAAATAAACACTACAAATAATTCACACAATCCTGGGGCAACCACGAGCCCCCAAAATACCTCCAGTTCCACAGACTTCTCTTAGCCAAAGAGTAGACGTTGTCTTTATCTGGTGGTTCTCTTCAGCCAACAGCTGGACATGGGAATGGTGGAGTTGATCCAGGGATGGAGAGCAAGGCAGCCAGTCTCACTGATGTCCTCAGAGCAAAAAACCCGAATGTGGCAGGACAAGCAGTTTAAATACAGTTTCAGTTGGTGGTGTGAGTTGATGATTGGTTACATACAGTGAAAGTCAATGTCCACTGGTTATGTCCAGTGAGATAGTATAATTGCAACTGGGCATATTATTTGTGCATGTGCATGGAGCTGTGCTCCCTATCAATTGTAACCAGTCATTGCTAGGCAGGCCTATGATTAGGTGCCCCTCACAGCCCCTTATTGATTTTAAGCAGCCATGACTAAGCATGTTGTTCCTTACGGCCAGCAACTGAGTGAGTCCTGGCATGTCCAGGCATGTCTATGGCATATGCTCCTTACAGTCATAAACGAGTACACTGTGTCCAAGTACAAGTAATTTGATATTACTGAAATATGTAGAGAAAATGAGGCTATCCAAGTGGTCATGGATGAGATTAAAGGAATATGGACAATTTGCTGAGAAATTTTGGTCCATTGTGGGAGTAATTGTAGCTCCTAAAGAATACTAAATGGCTTGAGATAAGTAACATCGTATTTGTACTTTGAAATGATCATGCAAATGGCATTGTGGAAGTGAACTTTACTGGCCACTGTCTGTCTAGGATTCTGCTAAGTACTAGGAGTCAAATGTTGACTGATGTCTCAAGAACACAGTCTCATAAGAAAACAGTTGTGCTCAGGTAAGGTGAGGAGAAGATTTGAAAGAAAAAATGGGAAATCTGTAAGTCACAATGTGTGCCCTGTCTTTGGCCCTGTCTTTAGTAATGGGGGAAAAAAAACTATTGTTTGAAATCGTGCCTCGTGGGTCTCCTCGAGGAGTTGGGGTCCTGAGAGACGAAAAGGGGCCTTCGGGGAAGATGAAGTGGGGTCTCATAGGATGAGATTCTTGGGGTCCTGGGAGACGAAAAGGAGTCTTCAGGGAAGATTAAGAAGGGTCTCATAGGACAAGGTTAGGGGTGACGATCTGCAGAGTCACTCCACCCAGACTCCAGGGGTAGGTAAGACTGCTCTGCCAGAGGGAGACGCAGAACCCATTTAATCCAGGAAGTACAGAGGCTTATATAGGGTCCTCGGACCAATCACGGCCCCGAGGTTACAACCAATGACACGCGCTCTGCCAGGCATGGGTTTCATCACCATAGAATGGAAAAAGAGGGAAGGGAGGTGTTGAAGGTATGGGGAGTGCTCCTACATAAAGCAAAAAAAGAAAAAACAAAAACAAAAAAAACACTTTCTGAGAAATCTCTTCTTTGGTAATATGGTGAGCTGCAATGGTTTTCAAGTCTTTGCTTAGCCTGGAACACTTTGCTCAATCAAAGTTCAAGTGGAAGCAATGAAAACAAGAATCCTTGCCCTTACTATTCCAGAAAACTCTTTCTGGACATGACAGCTGGATCCATTTCCAGAAGCCTCATCAGCCTCTAGAATAGTTCCAGTAGGTCTTCTGTAGCTGCTCTCATCTAGGCTGAGATGCAGCTATATGGACCCAATTGTCCCATAGTCTACACAGTGAATTGATGACTAGAATCCTCAGGTCCACCAGACACTGTGCTTGCTACATGACCCAATGTAGATTGAGCTATGCAGCTAGGCGACTCTTTTCTGAGCTTTTAGTCAAGTATCCATGCTCTTTCCAAAGCATGCCTTTAACATAAAAATGGTAGACATGGTACATGGAAGATCACAAGAAACCTCTCATGGTTAAGCCCATAAATATACACAATACTCTGTTCACATTTAATTAGCCAGGTCCTGGGCACATGATCCTGAGCGAGCCATGAGATAAGCCTCCCCTGTGCCTCCAAGAACAAGAAATGGAATAGTTGGTCATCTAGATAGATTCATTCTCATGGCACTAAAGATATTTTATCTGGTGAGGCTTAGATCAGATATTCCTGTTCTTTGCTTTCAGGTAGCCCATGATTGACTGAGCCTGTTTTAGCTTCAGGCTGATAAAGGCGATCCTATTGAATGGGATCTCGCTGAATTCTGTTTTAGACTCTAACAGCCTAGATTCTTTAACAAGTCTTGACGTTTTCCACCTTTCTCATTGGAGCTCACAGAGTCTCTACCTCAATGGGAAGGCCATTTCTGATTCCTCCTCAAAGGATTTATATCTGTCCCAGTGACAAAATAACTGAGATAATCAACTTAAAGGGAAGAAAAATGTATTTGGGCTCATGGTTTCAGAGGTTTCAGTTCATGTTCTCTTGGCCTGTTGTTTCTGGGCCTGTGGTGAGGCAGAACATCGTGGCAGGGAGCATGTGGTAGAACAAAGCTATTTCACCTCACGAGGGCCAGCTGCAAAGCAAAGGAAGAGGGAGGGGCTGTGGTCCCAGTATCTCCTATGCACACTCCCAATGGCTTAACTTCTTTCCAGCAGGCCCAGCTTCTAAAGGTTCCATATCTCAATAGTGCCACAGGCTGACAAACAAGCCTTTAGTATATGAACCTTAGGGTATGTTTAAGGTCAAGTACCCCTGAGTTCAATCCCTGGTACAAAAAAAAAAAAAAAAAAAGATGTATCCCAAGACTGGGTTGCTGTGACACAGCAATATTTCCCATAAATTTGGGAAATATTATGAACTGTGCACTACAAATTGACATCATCCTCTGGGTTAAATCTCTCATCTTCTGGGAGGCTTTCTGTCACATCACAAACTGGTATAAATATCTTGTGTGGTCACAAGCCTTTTTCTTGATCCTTCCACCACCTTTACATTTTATTGTCTCTTAATGTTTTTATCTTTCAGGTAAGCAAGAGATGGGGCCATGTCTTGAAGGTGTATTTCTTTATTCCTAACACCTAATACACTACCTAAATTGTTAAAGGCACTGAAGTATACTTATTTAGTTTTTTTTTTAATTTATCAAATACTGAATGAATGAATGCCAAATAAATGACAAAGATAAAGAGTACGTAGCAGTCATCCAGCTTGCTTTAAAACCACCTGGTTAGCTTTAGAAATTAGAAGAAAGAAATGGAATACTGCATGTCTTATCTCCTTGATTCTCTGCCACAAGTTTGGGGATGACTCTTTGTGTTGCCATTGTATGGATGAGAACACTGAGGTTGAGGTCACACGTTGAGTAAATGAAAGAGCTGACATTTCAGATTGCATCTGTCAGATGTGAGCCCAAGTTCTCTCCCCTCACGGGGCCACTCTGTCTCCTTATCGGAGAATGAAGCAGCAACAGGACTTTGTCTGCAGGTGTAGGTCTTCAGAGTGTCCAAGGCACTTTCACGGCCAGAACCTCCTGGGTGCTGGCATGGCAGCTGTCACTTGGAGGATGCACTGAGCCCTCTGTTTTGTGACAAAGCCAACTACAGAAGGCACAGCCAAAAGCTTCCAATCAAAGGAAATCCTGAACAAACAGCCTCAGCAATCTCCTGGGGATTCTTCCCATGGCAGTCCTTGCCAACAAAAAATACATGAAAGGAGATCTGCCTGAGCCAAGGTGGACTTCAAAGAGGGTGGGGCAACGGCGTTAGAACCCTCTATTTGGCTCAGTGTTCCAGAAGTTAATTCGCAGAGAGAACAGGATGGAGGGATTGCCTGCTTGCCCAGCAGCTGATTCGTGGGAACTCCGAGCCTGCATTAACTGAAGGGAAGAACAGCATGCTAGTCTTTAAAGAGCATTTTCCCAGCTCCAGGCCTTAGAACGAAGCCCTTGAACTGCTGCTGTGACATGTGTTCTGAGCTGGTCCCAAACAAGCGCAAACACAACAGACTCCACTGATCATGCAGCAGGACTGAAGGCTGGAATCTAAAGCACGAGCCCTGAGAACAGAAAGTCCCAGCGCTCGCTCTGTGCGAGTTGCCGTGAGCTCCAGCCATGCATCCTGCAGCCAAGGATGGGTGGCCCCTGAGCAGGAAACTCTTTGGCAGCCTCCACTGCGTGCTTTGCCTCCTGACAAGAGCACACCCTGGCCTTGGTTATTGCCCTTATAAAACAGCTCGAGAAGAATGTGAGCCAAACGTTTTCAATGTGCCTGGAAGAAAAATGTTAACTATGATTCCACGCGGTAGAACAGTGCCGTACAACTCCAATAACACGCAGCACTGCTTCCCCAGGAGGGGCCAAGGAGGAAACTGTGACTGCTGCTCAGGCTTCCTGTGGCTTCTCCTTTTCCCCCTGTAGCAACTGTACTCCGCCCGGGCAGCCCTGGCAACTGCTTTGCAGCAGAATCTGAGAAATAGGCACTTTTGTGACTGTGATTAGAGTTATAGATTTTTTTCATGATTTTACTAACCATCTAGTTTGCATATAAATAAAACCCATAGAGATCATCAACAGAGTCTAGCTTTTCTTATTAAAACCCATTTTGCATGTTTTCAATCTATATTTTGCAAAAGAAAGCTCATGCATGTGGGATGTTTTCTATATTCATCACCTATGTGTACCAGGCAATGTCCTCAATATTTTTCCCGTATCTTGTAAACTCCCCCATATAGGAATATTATCATCTACATTTTAAAGATAAATCAATGAAAACTATAGGAATTTGAGCAAAATGTCTACCCAGTAACTGTTGGAACGAACATTCATCCCCACTTTCCCTGACCTCAAAGCCTAAGTTCTTTTCATTGAACTAAAATTCCATTCAGTGTCATAAAAAGAGTTGTTTTATTTCTGGATGATTAACATGCATTTTTTTCCTAATAATTCCAATGAAGAGATTCACAAGAGGTGAAGAGAACAATGTTTGGGTACCTCTAAGAGGAAAACAACTGCTTTGTCCTTTTTCATAGTAAAATGCCAAAGTATTATTAGAATGCTAGGCCAGAGACCCGTCTGGCAATCCCAACAAGTCAAGTCCTGCCTCAAAATCCAAATTGAAGCATAATGATGAAAAACAAGAAAAGAACATTAATTGGTCTAGTTTTACTGGGAAGACAAAGAGAACCAGCATTTTCCTCCCTGTCTTGGATACTGACTTGCACTTCTGGGTTATATGGGTCTGGGGAGCCAGCAGTATACAGAGTCAAGCAGTTTTGGTCACACTGTGGTTTGGTTTATCACTATCTCAGGACTTGTCAGGCAGGGCCTTGTCAGTGATAAGAAAGTTGCCATTGCCTCGGGGATAGTTTCGGCTCATCATAAGATGTTTGTCAATCAGACCTGTTCCTGGAATCCAGGGTGACTCACAGCAAAGGAAAAAGATGCAAAATGGAGGCAGAGAGAGCAGTTTTTTTTAATCCTGCTTTTAGTTACTCCCTGGACATGTGGAGAC
This sequence comes from Xerus rutilus, assembly GCA_028644305.1. Lineage (NCBI taxonomy): Eukaryota > Metazoa > Chordata > Mammalia > Rodentia > Sciuridae > Xerus > Xerus rutilus. The sequence goes on from CM053399.1 coordinate 161,918,496, forward strand.
ACAAGCAAACCGTTCAAATATATTTTAAGGTATTAGAATGTAAGAAAAAGGACAAGGACATCCCCAATGACATTAATAATAGTTATATTTCTAGAAATTTTAGCCAATCCAGAAAATAAGAATCAGAAAAATTAAAAAGCAAAAACCATGGGGAAACCATAAAAATATTATTTTTTGATGATGGACTCCATAGTGCGAGCTAAAGAAAAATAGCTGTGAAAGCTATTGGGACCTAATAGGAGAGCATAGAGAATTAGTCAAATGAAATTTTAAAATAACAACAACTTTTCTTCATAATGGCAATATCCATTTAGAATAGTATAATGCTTTGGCATTTTACTATTTAGAAGACATATGGGAAAAGATTGATTATACTCATGTTAAAATATACCACCAACTAAAAAAGTATTGAAAAGTTAATAAAAGAAAATATACACCAACTGGTTAACACAATTTAACCAAATTGTGTGATATAGTTAAACAAGACCACAGAGTCTTCAAACAAGATTTTACAAACCCAAGGTAGGTTTTAAATTCCCAGATGAAATGAAAGAACAAGGATGCCAGATCTTCCTAAATTAATATGTGAGCTTATCACGATAGCAGTGACGTTTTTACATTAAGAAAATGGTTATAAAGTTATTCGGACAAGAGTACATAAATAAATAAAATGGCTAAGACTATTTTTAAAATGAGAGAAATGAGAGGGAGTTCACCAACTAAAAGCTATATAATACTACAACCATTAAAACCAGATTATGTTGTCACAAGACTGGATAATTATGTCAGTAGAACAAAACAGAAAGTTCTAGAACAATCATAAAATGTCATAAAACTTCATGATGATAATAATGGAAGTAGCAAACTTCAATCTAAAACATATAATATCCACCAAGAAATATTGATAAAAGTGGTTAAAAATATGAAAGAAATAAATATTTACTTAGAAATTTAATAAGGTCCCAGTAGCTCTCACATCTCAGATATCTATGAATAAAAATTTCACATACCTTATAGATCTATGCAAAAACAAAACAACTATAAAAAATAAAAATTATGGTAAATATTTAAATTATCTTCGAAGTAGAGAATGTCTTCTAGATATGAAATAAATTCTAAAAAATAAGTCATTTGACACACAAAGATACACATGGATAAGAAATATAAAATTAGAAAATCATATCTAACAAATATGAACAAGGATGTAATACTTAAAAAAAAAAATTTAAAAATGTTACCTAAAAATCTTTTCAAAAGACTTTCTAACACCAATTAGCTTAATCATAATACTAGCTACACATCGGCCCAGTGTGAATAAGCACCAAAGTACATCTTGTTGCCCTGCTTCCTCATCTCATTTAAACCTCACATTTTAAAGTCAGGTTATTCATGTGCACAAGGAAGAATAATAAGGAAAATAGTGGTTATATTATTTGCACAAGGTCATACAGGCATATCTATATACCTATCATAAGACTGTATAATTATAATAGTAGAACAAAACAGAAAGTTCTAGAATAATCATAAAATGCCATAAAACTTCATGATGATAATAATGGAAATAGCAAAATTTAATAAGAAAAATGTAATACTCACCAAGTGATATTGACAAAAGTGAATATAGATATATGAATATATATATATGAACATATATCTATAGATATATATAACATATGGTATATGAATAGATGTATGAATGACATGCCTATGAAGCTAGTGACTAAAAGTAATGAGCACCCATTTCAAAGAGAAAGAAAATCATTTGGCTAGCAAATATTCAGTAAATGTTCAGCCTGCTAGTAATCAAGATCATTAGGGTACAATTTTTAGGTAAAAATTTGACCAAAAAAAATGAGAAAAAAATATAAGAACAGTCAATTCTGGAGAAAGTGGATTCTACATAGCTTGTAGTTTACAAAACCTTTCTGGAAGGGAATTTAGTAAGAAGAATTAAAAGTCCTCAAAAATATTCTTACTCAATAACTCAACTTCTAGAATTGCAAGTTGAGGAAACCATTAGAGAGATGCATACAAATTCATTCACAAGGGAATTCACTGACACACTATGTATCATAATTAAATAAAGAATTGAAAGTAAAATTAGTTAAATTCTAAAATATCCAGAACATAGTTATGGTAGAATGAATAACACACCCCACCCTCCTAGACATCCTGATCCTAATCCCCAGAATCTATCTATATGTTCCCTGCACAGCAATGCGGACTTCACAGACATGATTAATTATAGTTCTCTGGATGGGGAGATTATTCTGGATTATCAGGGCGGGCCCTCTATAATCCAAAGGTCCTTTTAAGAGAGAAGAAGAGGGTGAGAGTCAGAGCAGGCACGCTGATGATAGAATCAGAAGGAGAGGAAATGATGTGGTCACAGAGACACAGGCAGAAGGAATGTGGGGCCACAAGCCAAGGAATGTGGGCAATTGGCCATGACAAAGAAGCAGATGGCGCCATGGAGCCTCCAGGGGGAGCATATCCTCACCAGTACTTTGGTGACAGCCCACTGACTCTGACTTGGGACTTCTGCCTCCCAGAACTGTCAGATAATAATTCCTGTGCTTTTAACCCTCTAGGTTTGAGGTAATTGACCCACAAGGTAACCATGGCAATGGGAAGCTAATACAATGAGCTTCAAAACACCTACAAAAACCATATTTTCAAAAATAATGATGCAGGATCCTTATCATGATACATGCTATTCAAAATCAAGGATCATAGAAAGTGGCACTGATGCTACACCACAAGTTTCAACCACCACCAAGATTTGACAGACAGGACATACCCAGGAGAGGTGCAAGATCCAGATGCAAATTTCCGAAGGCAATGTATATAAAAAATGTACATGGCTCTTTGATCCCTGCCTGCCTCAGGAGTATGAAAACATCCAGTTTGGGAAATGAAGAAAGAGGAAGGGAGAAGAACAGTTGCTATGATGTGAGTCCTCTTCATGGGTGCCCACAAAGAGAGAGAGATAGAGTGTATGTGAGTGTGTGTGTGTGTGTGTGTTGTTTGGGGGGGGTGGTGCCTGACACTGTTCTCACATCTACTGAGAAATTTCAGTAGGACCACCCACACAGGGAAATCTCAATCTCCATGGCAAGGATGAGCCCCATGGTTCTTCTGCTAGTGGGCATGAGCACAAAATGGTTGTGTTGGGTGTCAAGCATGCCTGGAGGAGGGGAAGAGTGAGAGACAATTAGCATGGGGTTTGAGTCCTGTCCAGCAGGACATTGAGGGTGGACAAGCCTCACTAGAGAGAAGCCAAAGGAAGCATTGGGTGACTCAGAGCTAAGAAAAGAGCAGACAAGAGCTGGAGAGGACTGTGTGGCCAACATCAAGATAGCTGCAGATAAATGCTCCTGGGGAGACAAGAGTATCCTGAGAACATGCCAAAGGCCCATGAGAACACTGGATTTCCAGAGAGTAGGAAGCCTGCAGTGCCCATCACTCAAGAAGCGTCTAGCTCCTTCCCAGCACCACAGGGGCCAGAAATTAGACAAAAGCTGGGAGAGGGGAGCAAAAACTGAAGAGATGACAACCATACCTCATTGGCCCCCTTGGGGTTTCCTGAGGTAGTCCTGCTAGTGGAAGAAGTGGAGAAGACCATTTTAAATCAAAATCAAAGTCTGAATTACAGTGTTATCCCTTGTTATCTAAGGGATAACATTGCATTTGTTATCAAAGAGATCAATGGATCCCTTATCACTTAGGAGGTACCAGAGAAGTCCTGGGGCTGCCCAGTTCTTCATTAAGGGCAGATCAAGAACTGCACCTCATGATTAATTTATTTCATTTGATTAATTTTTTTTTTTTTTTTGGTCCTGGAGATTTAACTCAGGAGCACTTTACCTCTGTGTTACATCCCAAGCCTCGTCCTAATTAATTTCAAAGCCACAGTGGAAGAGATGCAATAAATTTGCTCTGTGATTGTATCCCAAGAGTTGTGCTTGTCCAAGATACTAGTTGCATTATATATATTTTTAAATGGTTGGAGGAGAAGAAATGAGAAATACAACAAAAAAAGAAAAAGGGAAACACACCAAAATGTTAGTAGACTTATTGGGGTTGGATAGGTGCTGCCTGGGTTTTACTGTTGTGTTTTCTTTCCAATATTCCTATGCATATTACCATTCAAATCAGACAAGTAATTTGTACATGCATCCACCCCTTTCACACAAAAGATCCCATCCTTGGTGACTATGTAGCACATGGTTTTATTAAACAAGAGTTCGCAAAGAAAGCTTGCTGGAGAAGAATGAAAAATGGAAGTACCTTATCCATTAAGAGACTGGGGAAACTTCTTTGCTTCTAAATATCCTAGTTTGAGGCCAGTGTGCTTACAGGAGCTTTCTATACCTGACCTAATGGATTCCCTGGTATCAGACTGATGCTTCCTTACAGAAGGCTCCACACACAGGGGGCAGGAAAGAATTGAACAATAAACTACTGGTGGCCAAAAAAAAAAAAAAATGAGCTGGCAGTTTTTAACTTTAGTTCATAAAAATCAGAGTGGTATTTGTTTATGGGACAAGAGAACACCCAGAGAGACAGAGCAATAGAGATAACAGGGCAAATTTCCTAAGCAAGCTGGTGTTAAAGAAACCATGTCTTATTAACCCTTCTCAGCTGTCTCACACTCTATACAGCACAAACGTGTCAAAGAGAAAATGCAAAGAGAAAAGTCAGTTTTGAAACCCCTACTTGCAAAAACATTCTTAGGATAAAGTGTAGGGTTATCTCAGATCCAGTGTTTATCTTACTGTAGGTGCTTCGTAAAGTTAGTTCGTTCCTCTTTCCAAGTCCTCTCCTCCTTCCCAGCCCTGTCCGTAAACATATGGGCACCTCGCTGGGGTGGTTTGGCACCAGAAGTCTCCTCATCTCTGCTTTCTTTATTCCATTCCAGACTCTTGGGTGAATTGTCATGCCTGATATGGTTGATTTCAAAGCCAAGTTTAGACGATGTGAATAATTAAAATCATGAAACTTAAACTCTCAAGTGAAACATTTCTGAGTCCTGCACACAGAGGAAACTTGAACACTGAATTGGACAGCAGAAGCCAAACCGCAGCCAAACGAGAAAGGCTACAAATCCAGCCTTTTAGGTACCACAGAAAATTAAGCCCAGCAGGCGGAAAGGCAGCAAAGTTTATCTTGAGCCTAGGCCAAGAGTGAGCCAGGAGGAAAACAAACAGACAAACACAAACCCTGTAGCACAATGTACTATTCAACTATGCTTTAGTGGGTGCAGGTCAACCTTTGAATTGATCCCAACCAGGTGATGCTCTGTCTTCCAAGGCCACTGAGTAGATAAGCCTCTGCAGATCTATCTATGCAAGGCCATGTATTGTCCTTAAATACAAGAGTAAATTAAAGGTCTCTGGAGAGACCCAGAATAGTCTGTGCAGAGCTCTGTGGTTACTCTCTCGTGCTTACACCCTTTAATTCTGCAAATGCATGTGCTGAGAAACTTAACAAAGATCCTTCCTATTAGGCATGTGGCTCTTGTGGCATCTAAGAGCCCCTTCCATTCAACCAGCACTCCCACAAGAAAACGACATTCACACTTATCCACACACTTGTACACAGACCCACAAGTTTATCCCAGTTGTGCACGAGTACACAAACACACATACATATTCTGACATTCACATACACACTGGCCACACACTGGCTTGCATATGAAACACACACACACAAAAAGGAAGCATGGCAATTCAACACTAAAAATAAAATCCAAGAACTTCTTAATGTGGTAAAAAAATTAAAAATGTGATCTGAGCCCAAAAGCCTGATCATCATTTTAGGTGTTTTCTTTCATTTGGTTTCTTCCCATTTCCACTGTACCTTGCAGAACTTTGCACAATAACTTCTGCTGGAACTAGAAAACCCGAGCATGTCTGCTTTGAAACTACCTTCCCAGAAACACAGCTCAAGAATGTGCATTGGAGTAGGCTCAGAGGTAGAGGCAGGACTTCCTCTATTTATTAATATCCATATCTAGAATATCTAATAGGTAGATACCCTGTTTTTTCCCTTCCCCAATAAGTAAAATTACCCTCATTCATGAAGTCCTTTATCTCCAGTGCTAATGGAGGAAAAAAGGACAAAAAAAAGCGCAAAATCTTAACACAGCTGCCAACAATCTTGCTTCTTTAAGGCAGTCAATGTGTCTTGTACAGGTCACTGTATCAGAAAGTCTATACGACATTTAAGGTAAATTTTCTCCTCCTCCTTTTTCATCTCCTTTTTTGCCAGGAATTGAACTCAGGGGTGCTTAACCACTGAACCACATCCCCAGACCTTTTAAATTAATTAATTAATTTATTAATTTTGAATTTTGAGACAGGGTCTCACTACATTTCTTAGGATCTCACTAAGTTGCTGCCACTGACCTTGATATTAAGATCCTCCTGCCTTGGCCTCCCAAGCTTCTGGGATCACAGCTTTAGAAAGCTCCGTGTCTTCAGGAATTTATCATTTTAGCTACTGCACCTGGCTGATAATGTAAATTCTTAAGAACACACTCATTCAACATCTTTTTACTTTCAAATTTTTTTCTTAGTTGTCAATGGACTTTATTTTATTTATTTATATGCGGTGCTGAGAATCGAACCCAGTGCCTCACACATGCTAGACAAGCGCTCTACCACTGAGCTACAGCCCCAGCCCCCATTCAACATTTTAAGTGCCCACCCTCTGCCAGTCACCACTGTAGGAGCTGCAGGGTCTTCTCTCCAGGAGCTCACGATCCACACAGTTGTACTTCCTCCTTCTTATGTTATTTGTCCTCACAACTTTTGCCAAGGCTAAGAAAAAGGGATGGCTATTTCCACTAGCTGGCAAAAGAGGAAACGGAAGTGAGTCACTCTGGAAGTAAGAGGATTCAAAGGCACGTTGGAACAAGTCTAAAAACTGTTGGAACACACTGTGCTGGCACTGATTGGACTGAGCTCTCTGTACCATGTGTGGTACAGAAAATTCATTTAGCAGCCCAGAAGGACATGGACTGCTTTGTTGGGATTAACTCTAAAGGTCAGAACAAAGCTCCGTGTCTTCAGGAATGTATCATTTTAGAACTGTAACCAACAGCAGGGCGTGGTGGCACATGCCTGTACTCCCAGCGATTTGGGAGGCTGAGGCAGGAGGATGGTAAGTGCAAGGCTGGCCTCAGCAACTTAGCAAAGTCCCAAACAACTTAGCCAGACTCTGTCTAAAAATAAAAACTAAAAAGGGCTGGCAATGGTTTTTCCTCCCTTTCATCAACTAATATGAGGTGTTCTGTGATTGGGCTGGCAAGACTGCAGAGTAAAACTGGAAGGGACACTTCTGATCTAGCTGGCAGAGGCTGCCTTGGGGCCTCCCATGAGAACCTGAAGCAGGGTCTGGCATGCTCAAGCAAACAAGTGGAGGTAGTAGGAGGAGTCTGCCTGGGCCTTGCACTCAGTGGGTCCCCTGCCCACACTCTGGAAGAAGCAGCTAGTACATCCCTCACACCTGTCCCTCTCGTGGGCTTGCACAGGGCATCATCAAAGGCCGCTGACTCACCTCTTCAATAAATGCTGCCCAGAGCACTCATGATATCTTTATTTTAGATGCTTACAGACCATGTTGTTTTGACACAGCAGACAAAGCCACAACTTGACCACAATCTACTAAATCTTTACGTTCAGCCATAATTCCACGCCTGAGTCCCAGGCTTGTATCTGCTGAACATCTTCACCGACACCTTCCTCAGGCCCCACAAACTCAGCATTAACATGATCTAAGGCTATCTGCCTCCAATATCACCATCCCCTCCCCAAATCTATATTCTGTACAGCAAGATTCAGCCAAGATTCTTCTGTAAAGAGACAAGTACTCATCATGATTATTTTTTCGTCTTTGAGGGCCATATGGTCTTTATCATAACTACCCAGCTCTGCCATTGTGGTGTGAAAGCAGCAACAGATAGTGTGTAATTGAATGTGTGTGGCTGTGTTCCAATAAAACTTTACTCACAGCAACAGAGAGTAGATTGGATTTGTCCTGTGGGCTGTGAACCATCCACTCACACTCATACCAGGCACCCCTGTCATTTAGACTCCTCTTTTTCCCAGATCTTCACATTTTCCAATTATTCACTAAGCTTTGCTGGTTTTTACCTCTTAAATACAACACGAATATCTTTTCTTCCACTCTCTCATCATTTCGTTTTGACCAATGAGGACCATTTGTGCTATTACTTTTTGCATTGACTGAGCCAACAACTCTAGGCAAAAGCAAAGCATGGTGGGACTGCATGCTGTGGCTTCCATTGCTTCTATTATGTTAACTCAGCAAGTATTTGTTGGGTGCTTATTATGTACCATGCACATCATACCGACCGCTGAGAGGTGAGTGGTGCCAAAAAAAAGGCATAGCTCTTCTCCACCAAGCTTCCATAAAAATCAGAGGGATATTATGTGCAAGCCTGTAAAATATCTCAAGCCATCTCTGAAAGTGCTTGATTTTGTCAACTCATTAAAATATTACCCGATTTAAAAGCTAATTTAAAAAAAGAATTTGCCGAACAGTTGCCAAAGATGAAATAAACCATACATATTCTATATTTGCATTTAAACCAGTTTTTAAGGTAAAAAAAATAAGCACTAAGTTAAACCCATCTTAATTATCAAATCAGTAAGATATTCTTCATCCTGTCTCATCATTTCTGAAGCATGTCTTCAAGAATTTGGGAAAATTTTTAGTTCCCCTCTCCATATTTCTGAATGTTCCAAATATCAAACATGGCTTGTATTGATGGAAACTGTTAAATAAATTTAATTCATCAGAAAAAATATCATGATATATTAACTCTGAAATGGATTCCTGTTATGGAAGTTATAAATCTGGTAGGATAATCAAAAGGGAAGAAGGTGAGTAAAATTTTACAAACTTCATGTTTTATTGATGATATGAAAGCATACTTTCAAAAATAGCAATTGGGATGCCCTGAGATACAAATTCACATTATATTAGAAAGAAATTAGGTCTTTCAAGGCTAGAGAAGTTACAATCTGAAGAATCATAATCCCATCATTAAAATGAAAAGTTGGTATTGTGTGTGTGTGTGTGTGCCTGTGTATACATATAATCTATCTATCTATCTATCCACACACATATACACTTAAATGCAGCCTATATATTATTATGTAAAATAAGTAATATATAATAGCATAATCCATACAAACATATTTTATAGATATAAATATTATATAAGCATATTACACAAAGGAATTAATAATATACTAAATATATAATATACCACAATACGTATTTTAGGTAAGTCACATATTTATACACCTACAAATATATTTATCTCTCTCTCTTTGTATCTTTCTATCTATGAATCTATCTCTATGTATCTTTTTAGTAGAAGAATGAGTAGATGCAGAATTGCATCTATCGTAAAATGTAGCTCTAGAATTAAAGCTAGGAAGGGAGATTCAATTCAAGGTAGTTCTTCCAGAAGTCAGGCTTGTCCATCAAGGAGACAGCCTTCCTGGGCAGGTGCTATATGCACAGGAGAGGCTCCCTGAAAGGGCTCCATCATGAGTATGGCAGCATTGGTCTGTCGCCCTCTCTGGTCCTGGATTCTCTGAGCCTAGGACTTTAAGGAAAACATCAAGCATAGATCTCTGAAGAGATCTTCTCCTTCCCCCAGACAGAAATGGCACGAAAACTGATAATGTGCTAATGCTGCTGATATTCATGAATGCTGTGAAATAGATTCCCTACAACATGCAGGTGCCTGCTTGATACTCATAATGGCTTTCTTCATAAGGCCAAAGAGTAGCTCTGAGGTTCACCTTGGGATGTTCTCCAGCATCTTGTCACTGAGAGAAGTGAAGCAGATAAACCCACTGAAGTGAGTTCAAATCCTGCCTCCGGAATTTTCTTGATGTCAGACCTTGAGTAAGCTATTGTCAGTGGTAGATTATATTTGTTCAGTATATTCACTGGCTTTTCCCTGAAGGAGAATCTTATTATGTTCTTAATGCATGTTAGACTCAAACATGTCATTTGCTGTGAGCAGGATAATTGAGAGGAAATAGCATGTGTCCCTTCTTAATCTGTAGCTTTAAAAGCTGTTGCATGTTCTATCCTCACAATATTTCGGTGTCCACCGGGAGCTAACTATGTCAGAGATAAGGGCAATGATATCAATGTGGGTCCCAGAATAAAGAACTGACACTAACCTACAATGCACATGTAACATGAGACGGAAATAAAACTTAAGAGTTGTAAGTCAGTGAGACCTGGGGTTGTTTGTTACCGCAGCATAACTTAGCCTGTGCCATTTCATACACTTCCCTATGCAACTGCTCTGTTTACCTTTCTGTAAAAATAGGGATGATGGAAAAATATGTTCTAGGAAAGCGTTGTAATTAATTAATTCATGCAAAACACTTGAAACAAGTCTAGTACAGAGTGCACATTAAACTAATGCTACCATGATAACTGAACTACACAAAAATTATGAAATTAATGCTCACAATTTCTCAGTGCATGTGTTGCAATTATTGTCATGCTAGTAGCAATTATGAATAATAAGAACGATCCCGCTGATAGATTAATTTAGCAAGACTGTCCTGAATCAGCTTTTACAAAAAATGTTTCATCACTAGAACAATGTGTGACAGCAAGGGACAACATCACTATGCTGGAGTGAGGAAACAGAGGCATGAGTGCTTTCCAATCCCTGGGTGTCTCGCCAGAGGGTTTCTGACACCCTGGCAATATGGACGTCTCACGTCATTCTAGCAGAATATATTTCAGCATTACAAACGACACATTCAGAGAATGAAACAGTAGAAGGCAGGCCTGGGGTGTATTTGCTTATTCCGGCTCAACAGTGGGGAAATTTGAATTCCAGGTGTCCAAGCAAAGTTCTGGAACCCAAAATGACTGTAGAGCATACCCAGGAGATGCTCTCCTCTCCCAGGCTCCCAAGCCTTGCGGGGGATGGCGGGCAAGCAGCCAAGCCTTTGAATTCCAGCTTCGTTGGCATTCTGCGGCCAAGTCTTCTGGGAACTCTGACTGACATATTGGACAAACATATTCCACTCATTTGTGTCCCCAAAGCACTGGCATGCGGGTAACCATCCAACACCTGCCACAGAGGGACAGATCAAACTAAATAGGCCCCTGACATCTCCAATTTTATCACTATGATTTCATAGTCAGTCTCTAGGAGTTCACTCAAAGAGCTGAGCTGTAGGTTTTAGCCACATTTACACTTAGAGAAATCCTCCCTGAAATTTTTCAATTTAAAAGAAATGAAACACAATACACATTGCTAAGTTTGTAATAAAAAAATGGCTTAGGAAAACATTGTTGGTGGTGGTATAAATTGATAACTTTGGAAAACAATTTACAAATCTACAAAGAAAAGCAAAATAGTTAATTTCATTAGACCTCATGTGACTCAACTCCAGGAAATTTATTTTAAGGAAATAGTTCCTTAAAAGGGTAAGGTTGAAGTAGAATACAAAACACAATTGATCACTTCCATAATAGTGAAAAACTAGAAACACTTTTAAAGTCCCCAAATAGGAAATCAGTTAAATAAATTATGCCATACCCCTCAATTGAATTTGTTATTGCAAGTAAAATTATAATTAAGAATATTGCACATTCACAGGAAAATGCCTGTGACATGGGGTTCAGGAAAAAAAGCTAGATATACCAGATCTCTGTATGAAACGGGAACAAAAGAATGCCATGCTAAATTTAAAATTGCAAAACGATCCTTTCTTAATGTATTGGTTTCTGGCATGGATATACTGTTGAATATTCAAAAAATAAATCTTCATAGGTAGAAAGTGTCTGAGAAGAGTCACACCATTCTTATCTTACAGTTTGTTCTTTTTCCCATCCTCTTTAATACTTGAGTTATTTGTTCATTCTCTCTAGAGGGAGAAAAGAGAATTTTTAATACAGTATGTAAAGTATTATAGTCCTACGGCGTGTTTCATGTGTTTGGTGTTTGGGGAAGAGAATGCATATTGACTCATGAATTTATTTACTCTTCCAGTTTAATTGCTGTTTGAGTATTTTTAAAAACCTAATGCAAAAGCAAAATGATCATGATCTGCAAAATGCCTAGCAATATTTTCCATTTTCATTTCTGAAGTTAGTGCTTGAAGAAAAAAAAGAAAGAAAGAAAGAGAGAGAGAGAGAGAGAGAGAGAGAAAGAGAGAAGCCTGGGAAACATCACCAGGCAGAAGGAACCATCAAAAAAGGCAAATTGTGTCATCTTATCCTGGAGTGACCATTGGTTTCCATCTGCTGGGACGGTGACTTTGACCAAAAGCAATCTCACTGACCAAACATCCTCCCAGGGCATTGCTCCTCTGGGGAGTCTTGTTCTGCCAGGGCTTGTCTCTTGCAATGTAGGACCCCTTTTTCCTATTTTCTGCCAATTCCCACTTCCTGAAACCAAGCTTCAGTTTCAGTTTGGAGCTGAGGTTCCCTTTTTCCCTAGCAAGAATGCTATGAGAGCCATGTTTTTATCTTTGAAAGAATGTGCCTGTGCAGGAAGCCAACACCCATCAGAATAACATTGACTCAGGTCTATTCAAATGTGCCAATACTCAGAGGAGGCGGAGCATGGTGGGAGGAGTTCCGGGGTTAAAGAGATAGGTGGGTACATCCCAGATTTGCCCATTACTTGGTTTTACAACCTTGACCAAAGCCACTTGTTACCATTATCTTAGTTTCCTCTTTCATCATAGAGTGATAATGAACTCCATTTCGACCAAGTTGCCATGATGATTAAGCAAGATAACATATGCAAAGCATCTGACACATGGTAAACACTTAGGAAATAGTTTCTCTTATTGTTATCTCAAGTATTTCATTTAGCAAACATAAATAGTGCAATCTACCTGTTAATACGCAAACTGATTCAGATGATGAATAAAGAAATGTCAACTGCAACATTCCTTCTCTCTGGTTTTTCTTTTTTCTTTGCTTTTCCTTTTCCCTAGTAACTTTCATTGGCCAGCGCTTTGCTCCCTATATAATGCATGTATGTTGGAAATCGCACAGGCAAATAGGTAGAGAATGGGGAGAAGAAAGAGTAAGAGGGAAGGAATGAGCTAGATTGTTAATAATAAATACAAGAAGACGTCACTTGATTTCTATTTTTAAATAGTGATCATAAAACTAAAAAAAATCACTTCTTTGAGACTTCAGAGATATTTTTGTTGGTTTTGTGCCCTTAATGCTTTAAAAAGTCCCCTTAATTTTGGTATTTGAATGCCCATCAAGACACATAATTAGTTTATCCATTTGTTTCATGGTAAAATGAATTCTGGCCACTTATCGCTTAGCTCTCCTCCGAGGGCTGAGGGTTGGCGTGGTGGATGGGAGAAGCATTTCGCATGGTCTGTTTTCTTTCTTTCTTTTTTTTTTTTTTGGTACTGGAGATTGAACTCAGGGGTATTCTACCACTGATCCACATCCCCAGCCCTATTTTGTGTTTTATGTAGAGACAGGGTCTCACTGAGTTGCTTACTGCCTCGCTGTTGCTGAGGCTGGCTTTGAGCTAGCGATTCTCCTGTCTCAGCCTCCCAAAGTGCTGGGATTACAGGCGTGCGCCACCACACCCGGCTCCATGGTCTGTTTTCTTGATGGTGAATAAAAGGTAATCTCCTGTCTCCAAGGAGCATAATCTCAACTGAGTCAAAGACACGTTCTTCCTAGGAAATTGGAATCACAAACGAGATGCCAAAAAGATGCAAAATCAGAACGGATAGTGCTGGCATGGCACAGACAGGTCTGTATCCAGCAGGGTCGGGGTGACATAGATGCAAGGCAATGTGTACCAGCAGTACAAGCCAGCGTCGTGCTACAGTAGTGTCCAGCGGGGTCTCTGCGTGGTCCTGGTTGGAGGACTTCTTGCTGCCTGATTTCTAGGTCTTCTTTATTTTTTTTTAAATATTTATTTTTTAGTTGTAGGTAGACACAATAGCTTTATTTTATTTTTATGTGGTGCTGAGGATCGAACCCAGTGCCTCCTGCGTGCTAGGCGAGCACGCTACCACTGCGCCATAGCCCCAGCCCCTCTAGGTCTTGTTTAAATCTAATCTATGCTCCAAACCTGCTTCTTCAAGTTTTTATGAATTATAAAAGTTCTCTTTATTTCTATAAATCAGTTGGACACTATTGCTTGCAGCCAAGAAGAGTGGCTGGCCCACCACTTTTCTTCCTGTGAGCCATCTCAAGATATGCACCATGCCTCCTCCCTTGTGGATTCTGCTAACACAGATGACTTATACATATGTATGCAATCTCCAGCTAGGTTTCAGCTTTCAGTCTTCATGGGTAATTCCCTTTGGAAACTGTCCACATTAAGGCCCTTGTGTAGATGGTTAATTTTACATCTTGATATTTAATGGTATTCCTGCTTTTTTAGACCTAATAGGCTCTTGGGTCCCATGTCTCTTGACTTGCGTTGCTGTGTTTTGTCCCTGTGTATATGCTGACAGTTCCTAATTTGTACTTATACGTGTCGTGTTTGATGTGTGCTAGGTTTTAATTGTGTGCGTTAGAGCTAACGCCAAATTCTTTAAGGGCATTCAGTGCACAACTTTATCGTACATTTATAAATACAATCCTCGTAACTTTGAGGTTGATTTCATTCCATTTTTGCAGAATTCAGCCATCTGACAGTACCCACCTAGTGTGGTCATCCTGCCAGAAATGAGCCGAGGGCTCATCTCAGCCAATAAATATAAAAACCACAATTCAGAATGTCTGACTGACATGAAGATCCATGTAGGACCTTTCAAAAATGCAGCTGGATTTAATGTAGTAGTACATGACTCTTAGATACTGTTAGGGTTTAGATAAGAGGTGTCCCCCAAATGCTTGTGTGTGAGCTAACATAAGAAAGTTTAGAGGTGAAATGATTAGATTATAAGAGCCTTAACCTAATTGGTGCACTCATCCACTTGAATGGATTAACGAGGTGGTAACTGTAAGTAGGTAGGGTATGGGTGGAAGATGTAGGGGGGCATGCCTTTGGGGCATATATTCTGTCCCTAGTGAGTGGAGCTGTCTCTCTGCTTCCTGGTGCCATGTTCTGAACTGTTTTCCTCCTCCACACCTTTCCTCCAGGCTGTTCTGCCTTAATCTTGGGCCCAAAGCAATGGTCGGCCATCTATGGACGGAGACCTCTGAAACTATGAGCCCCAAATAAACTTTTCTTCCTCTAAAATTCTTCTTGTCATGTGTTTTGGTCATAGTGATGAAAAAAAAATGCTTAAAGCAGAGACTTTTTCCTTCTTCCTAAATTTTCTACTCTGCTCTATAAACTGAGAATGGCCACTTAAGCACAAATATATGAGAGAGTCTTTCTACAGTCGTTTATACACTGTTGATGCCCACCCCCCTTTCCAGGGAATAAAAAAAAGACTTCTCTGAGAAATGTCAGCTTTTCTCTCTTTTTGGTGTGAGTGAAGTTGCTTTGAATCTGCTTCCAAGTGGATATACATCTAGATCAGGGCCCAGAGGGGCTGGAGACCCATCTCTTTCTGTTCTTACTCTAAGTATGCTAAGCTGACAGGGTAATGAGCCAGCTTATTGTACTACAGAGGCTCATTCTAAAGTCTGGACCTGGGGACAAGAAGGAGGAAGCCTGTTCTCTGCCCAGCATGACCAGTAAAAGAACAGTTATTTGGACTCCATCTCTCTGACTTCTGTCTCAACTGGTTTCAAACACAGTGTGCGTGTATGTGTTTCACACATATCCAGTGAGGTTGGAGGAGTGAAAGATGCAAGTAATTCCCATGTGTTAACCCCCCACTGTGGCTAGAACTGTAGCAAACATTCCAAACTGAGGAAAATCAATAAAGGCAAGTTTAACATGCTCTCTCTTCCTCTATAATGCCCCAGATTCTATTCTCTTTCCCTGTATCATCTCAGATGCAAGATAGCTTTCCTTGGATGATAAGCATCACATCTTGTATTTGACATTTATTCGGCACTCGTGCTGAGCCAGGCACTGAGAGTGCAGTAAAGTAGTCTCTTCGATGCAAAGATGAAAGCAGGGAGCAAGTGAAAAAGCTCGAAAGGAGCTTCTAGGGAATTTTGGCTTGATTCGGAAACTGCTACCTCTACAATTAAGTCTGTGACTTCTGGCATGGCTCCAAGACCGTCATCGGAGCCCTGGGACTTCACAGATGTCACTAGGGCCCAGTTAGTATGAGAGAGAAGTCAAATAGAAGAGCCCTGAGTTCCATTAACTCCACTCAAGACACATCCTCTTTCACCTGACTTGGGTAGATACGTTTCATAAAAATTCTTCTAAAGAAGTGGCTAGATATCAAACTCACTTTTTATGCTAGAACTATATAATGATTTACATCGGTTCCATGAAGAACCTTTGTACAAATATTTATCTTTGAAGACTCAACTTACATACCAAAGTGTGAATCTCAATTTGTATCTCCTAATGTCCAAGAAATTACATATTTCTGTCTTCTCTATCAATGAAATTAAATGTAAATAGGAGCTCTTATCCTACCTGGGTATCAAGAAACCCAGTCTTGGCGGTGAGTGGTGTCTTTTCCCCATAAGGCCACTTCCAAAGAAGAGGGCTCTCTCCAATCCAGCATGGTCACCATGAATATCTTCATCGTCTAAACCTGAAGCAGCTCTCTAAATTGCTGTTTCCATGATGTTAGTGAGGCATGGAACTTGTTGCCACTCCAGGGCCCAGAGTCCTACCTTCTCCATACCAAGAAGCTAACCCTTGCAGCTTCCATCATTTTCCCAAAGCATGGGCTTAGGGGACTCATTGGCCCCATAATCTTCCGTATCTTTGGGACACCTAACTCATTCTGCTCACACTTTCCACTTCTTCTGTTCATTAAGGACATTTAATATAATCTTTTCAGTTAAGCCTTTAGCAAAAGGCAAAGCACCCCCACCCCAAACCAAAGAACAAAACAAAACTTATGATCGTCTAGAGACTTCTGTTTGCTCCATTGAAAAATATCATGAAGTGTGATATTAATTAGAACCTGCCACCTGCTTGACATGAAGGTGAGAGAAAACACAAAGAGCATAATCAATCACCTGCTGACACTCCAAAAATGTAAACTGCAGGGTTTTATTTTTACACCACCGTATAAAGAGTTTGTTTGTCTTGCTGATCACTGACTCCTCTTCCCAGAAAGTAACAATTCTGAGTAACTGCAGAGATTACTGTGCTGAGCATTTAATCAGCTCAGGGACTTGTGATCTTGTTCTTTTCTCTTTTAAACAGGGACAAAAGTCATGTGCCAAGGGCAGCCTTCACAGAAGCCATGTGTCAGGAAGCACAGCACTGGGCTAGGCTCTGCAGAGGGGGAAGGATTTTCTCTCTCCCTCTGACCCAGCTCCTGGCAGGCACTGCAGGACATGAGGTGACTCTCAAAGCCTGTTGTCATTCCAACTCCTTGCCAGGGTGGTGGAATAAATCAGTCCTTTGGTTCCTGAGCCCTGCAGGGACCACCTGGGCGCTGGCGTGGGGAGCTGGGGATAGTGGAGTGGGAGTGGCCCGTCTGCAAAAGCATCAAGTCAAGGAAGCTTTGGAGTGGGGCAGGGGCCTCCATGTGCACTAGTGGCCTTTGCCTTGCCCCCACTCCACCTAATGGTGATGGGGCATGTCACTTTGTGGGAGACTATAGCCATTGGCCTCGAATAGGGTTAATTCTCTCAAATATCATCAAATTATCAGGTTAGATCTCTTTCCTTTTGCATCTCCACTGGGGACCATGGGAAAGTGACAGTCACTTGGGTAGGTGGATCTGCCATGAGGTGAGTTGTAGAGTCCAATGTGAGGGCCAGGGAGTGATACAGCCTCCACTGGCTCTCACACAAAGCAAACCCCTTAAACTAGCCTTTTCAGGGTCAAAAGCAATATTTGGGTGCTCCAGGCCTTTGGCTCTGAATAATTTGATTTTTTATTTTTTTAGTACTGGAGATTGAACCCAGGTGTGCTTTATGCTTTACCACTGAGCTACATCCCCACCCCTTTTTTAAAAAAATGAACTGATAATTTTTATTACCTTCACATGACACGATAAACCCCAAACCCAAAGCCTTTTCTGTTTCCTTCCTTTTTCTTTTTTTTAAATTTTTAAAAAATTTGTTCTAATTAGTTATACATGGCAGAATGCATTTCAACTCATTGTACACAAATGGAACACAACTTCTCGTTTCTCTGGCTGTACAC
This sequence comes from Xerus rutilus, assembly GCA_028644305.1. NCBI lineage: Eukaryota > Metazoa > Chordata > Mammalia > Rodentia > Sciuridae > Xerus > Xerus rutilus. The sequence goes on from CM053399.1 coordinate 161,936,761, forward strand.
AATGCAGAGTCACACCGTTCAGGCAATCATACATGTACATAGGGTCATAATGTCCATCTCATTCCACTACCCTTCCCGTCCTCCATACTCTTCCCTCCCCTCACTCTCTTCTGCCCAATCCCAAGTTCCTCTGTTCTTCCCTAGCTGCCCCCCATTATGGATCAGCATCCACATAACAGAGAAAACGTTTGGCCTTTTTCTTTTGATATTGGCTTATTTCGGTTGGCATGTTATTCTCCAACTCCATCCATTTACCTGCAAATGCCATAATTTCACTCTTCTTTAAGGCTGAGTAATATTCCATTATGTATATACACCACATTTTCTTTATTCATGCATCTGTTGAAGGACATATAGCTTGGTTCCATAGTTTAGCTATTGTGAATTGAACTGCTATAAACATTGATGTGGCTGTGTCACCGTAGTGTGCTAATTTTAAGTCCTTTGGTTATAGACTGAGAACTGAGATAGCTGGGTCAAATGGTAGTTCCATTCCAAGTTTTCTAAGGAATCTCCATACTGCTTTCCAGAGTGGTTGCACCAATTTGCTGTCCCACCAGCAATGTTTTCACCTTTTCCCTTTTTATTTTTTATTTTGAGACAGGGTCTCACTAAGTTGCCTTGAGCCTTGTTAAATTGCTGAGTCTGAATTCAAACTTGTGATCCTCCTGCCTCAGCCTCCTGAGTCACTGGGATTACAGGTGTGAGCTATAATGGCACCCGGCTAAATGATTCAAAATTGAGCAGGAAAAGGACATGCTATTCATTATGCACCTTGAAAACCCTAATGGTGATGAGAAACTCAGCTGAATTGGACCAGATCAGTAGATCTGCCCCAGGCAGAAGCACTCGGGGTCTTCAACAGTTGGATACTGCCCCTGGCCAGACAAACACCTCTTCTCCTTAAAGATGTGAGCCCCCAAAGCACTCACAACAGAAACACACAAGGTGGATCACCATGGTTCCAAGAAAATCCCAGAGGCTGATGGAAGCACCCAGATCCTCGATAAGCAAGAGCTGCCCCGTTATCACTTCACATCTGATTCCAATAGTCATTTTCAAGGGGGCTACAAAGGCAGAATTACGAGAAGGAACACATGATGTCCTAAGAGACACGAGGTGCTCATGTGGACTCCCTACTTCCTCTGTGCCAAGAGCTTTGTATCTAGTGCCTTGTTTGAACCTTGAAATATTCCTGCAGAGGGAGCATCCTCTCCTTTTTAACAAATGCGACAGGCAATTTGGCCAGCATCACTCTTTAGTAAGTGGGGGAGCTGAGAACGTATGCCCGGTGTTCTGACTCCCAATCAAGTGCAGAGAAGGCCTCAAGGGATCTGCCCTTAATTTTGATATCCATGTTCAGGTGCGCCAGTTAGAAGAAATCAGTCAGACGGATTCATCGTCACCATTTATGGAAATATTCTAATTATAGCCAACGGCTAGGAAACATGTGGACCAAGTACCAATCATCAAATCAAAGTGGGAGCTTATTATGTGTCTCCCAAAGAAGAAGAGTGTGTGATTATAGGACTGCCTATTTATTCCTCAAACCCATTTTGAAACTTGTCTTTGAAACTGGTGCAGAGTACTTTTAGAAAAACCCCAAATTGCCGCAGCCTTGGTTGAGGTTTCCAACAGGACACAGACGGGCAGCAAGACAGGTCTCTGTGGCCAGCCTTCCCACTGAGGGGTCTGTGCCAAGTAGCTCGTTCGTGGTCTGTTAAGTGACTCATGATACAATTGCTTTATTTCAATCTCTGGAACCACAGGAATACATGGTTTCAGAATAGAAAAGATGGGTGACCATCAGAGAGCTTCTCTCTACACAACTGCATAGATCCTCTGTCTTACATCAAAGTATAGGCACCCAGATAATTCCAGAGAAGGATGCTGACATCTTCCCTGTGGGCTCAGAATACTCAATTTTTTAATTTTTTTTTGTACCAAGGATTGAACCCAGGGGCGCTTAACCACTGAGCCACATTCCCAGCCCCCTTATATATTTTATTTAGAGATAGGGTCTCGCTGAGTTTCTTAGGGCCTCACTAAGTTGCTGAGGCTGGCTTTGAACTCACAATCCACCTGCCTCAACCTCCCAAGCCTCTGGGATTACAGGTGTGCACCACTGCACCCAGCAGAATACCCAATTTTTTATGTTATGTCAAATTAAGTTTGGGATAGGAGATTTAAGAGCCTAGGGGAAATGATTTTCATTCATTCATTCATTTATTCTATAAATTCATAGAGCTTGCTTGTACTGGCTTCTGGAAATACTGAGGTTGTAATGAATAATAACGATGAGAAATATATGTAGTTTCTATCCCAAGTGCCTGACACACAATAGGTACTTACTGAATGAGAGAATGCCTTTGAAAGCCACATTTAAAAGAGAACATACATGCATATTACTTTACTGTTTCTGTAGGAGTATCTTCAAAGTAATAAAGCAAACAGGATTGTAGCTAGCAGTGCAATGAATAATTACTCAGAGGCAGACTGTCTTTAAATGCAAGTGTACATTCAATCATACCAATCATCAAATATAAATAATGAATGCAAAAAGTGTTGGGTGTGCTGGAGCATTCAATGAGCACTAATTGAACACTATAGGTAAGTCACACTATCCTAGGGCAACTAAACACTACAAGTAATTCACACACTCCTAGGGCAACCATGAGCCCCAAAATACCTCTGGTGCCATGCAACTTCTCTTAGCCAAAGAGCAAACGTTATCTGTGTCTGGTGGTTCACTTCAGCCGACGGCTGGATATCAGGAAATGGTGGAGTTGATCCAGGGACGGACAGCAAGGCAGCCAGTCTCACTGATGTCCTTGGAGCAAAAACCCCCAATGTGGCAGGACAAGCAGTTTAAATACAGTTCCAAGTTGGTGGTGTGAGCTGGTGATTAGTTACACCCAATGAAAGTCAATGTCCACTGATTATGTCCAGTAAGATAATGTAATTGCAACTGGGCATATTCTTTGTGCATGTGCATGGAGCTGTGCTCCCTATCAATTATAACCAGTCATTGCTAGGCAGGCCTATGGCTAGTGCCCCTTACAGCCCCTTATCAATTGCAAGCAGGCATGACTAAGCATGTCAATGGCTGCTGTCCTTATGGCCAGCATGTCCAGGCATGTCTATGGCATATGCTCCATACAAAGTTGCAATATTTAATCCCACTTTTGGTTGGTGGTAATGGACTGTGCTGTTTCAGGGAAAGCTATGGAAAGGGACGGCATTGGATCTGGTGTGTGAAAGATGAATAGAAGGTTAACTAGATTATTAGAGGAGAAAGGAAAGCCAAGTAGAAGGAATGGTATGTACATAACAATGGAGGTAAAGAAGATGATGGTGTGTCTGGGTGCCAGTCACCAGCATCTCTGTGACACAGAACTGTAGCATGAATGGTGGTATGTGGGGCATGCAGGAACCAGAGCTGGAGAGATCAGCAGGGACACCCTGCTAAGCCAAAGTGTCTGGACTTGTATAGGCAGTGGGGTGGGGAGGTGTCTTTCCCAAAACTGTGTTAAAAAATGTAGCTTCAGAGCAAATATGTGTGACTCAGTATGATGTATTAGCATCCCCAGAAGCCGTGCTTGGCCCTCTCCTCCTGCTGGTGGGTGGGCGCCATGTCTCTGTGCAGGAAGACCACCCGCTTAGTGTCGTGATGGTGCACATCTGACTTCTCCTAGCCCCAAGGCATCAGTAATGCGTATTCAGAAATCTGGAAGGCGAAGTCCTCCCATGCTTTAGCTCCCACTCTCGTTCATCCTTTCCATTTGGTTCACATTCTTAAAATATTATAGTCACAGAATTAATTTTCTCTGCTGCTGCTTTGAGAAATTGTCACCTTCCACATCATCTGCTGTGATTGGCGGATGACTTTACTCGCCCTTCAAAGTCCAGATCAAATGCTTTTGTTCAGTAAACCTTTGAAGGACTCCAGCCTGATACATCTGTCCCTGAAACCTTGCAGCAGAAGGCAGCCATTTTCATTTGATCTTCACATTGGACCCTCCCATCAGTTCCCCTCCAAATTCCCCCTCCAGACTCCAGGTGAATGAATCTCCTCTGCAGATCTCCTCCATGCCACCTCTAACATTCAACTTGAATGAGCCACACATTGACTGAACCCTGGATTAAAGGTAGAAAGACATGAGTGGCAAGAAAAAGAAAGGATAGAATAGAATAGAAGAATAGAATAGAATAGAATAGAATAGAATAGAATAGAATAGAATAGAATAGAATAGAATAGGTACAAAGAATACAAACCATCTGTTTGGTGCAACTCTGAGACTGTCACTGCTTAGGGGGTTATTTCCAGATTTATGAACTCCTTCTGAGATAGCAATATAAAACTCCAGCCATAGACAGGCTGGGTAGGAGGAGGGGAAGAAGGAAGAAGACAGGCAGCTGCCAAGAGAGGTGCCCTCAACTCGCATCCCTTCCTCCCACTAGCGCACACCTGCTCAGGACTCTGCCCAGTAGTGGTGTCCCACTGTCTTCCATCCACGAAGATCTCATGCTCAGGGCTTCTCTTCTCTTTTCTCTTCCCTAAGAGAATCTGCAAGGAAGGAGGCTCTGACCCAGTCAAGAAGGTTCCTTCTATTGGAAAGGCATCAAATCTTCCTCCTAGCTACTGTGTGAGAAACTAAATCAGTCCCATCTCCTGAAAATAAATCTCAAAGGCAAGAGAAGCCATGGATGGTGTCAGAAGATAGCAGTATAAGCCAGGCAGCTTTAGGATTTGTAGCAGAGTGTTTGGGGTTTTTCCTGAGCTCTTGCTTCTCTTGCTGGCAGAGTGTTTTAAAGGAGAAAGACGAAAAGAATGAAGCTGCTCAGGAGCACAGGGCTGTTCCCAGGGTTGGCACCACCTCTGTATTCCAACAACAGTTTGAAAAACTCCACACATTTGCACCAAAATAACCTGCCCCATCCCCTCCCAACTCACTGTCCTTTGGAGGAAATTGGCAATTTGCCAGCTCTGTGGGGTCTTGGAATGGAATTATATTGACTTTCTTGTGCCCTCTCTGATCTGGATTCATGCCACTGGCCTTTCTGTCCACAACTTGGTGCTGACCCAACCAATGTCCTCCTAATCCCAGAGTCCATTGAATGTCCATTTCTTTGTTCCTATTCTGACTGGTCCTCCTCTCCTGGCCAGTATCTCCTTCTTCTTTCAGGTATTTACTCAACATACCATTATTTAGCACCCACCGCATACTGCTAAGGACTGTGAATACAACTGGGAAAGTGGCTTCCAGAGTTTCTGCCCTTGTGGAGCTTGAGAAGAAGAGAACAGTAAACAGAAATGAAGGGCTGAGAAGGGGGAGCACAGGGCATACAGAGGCATACGGCCATCTGGCATGTCATCAGCTTGGGAACAAAAGGACCACCAACACCACAAAGTTTAGGTGAATCAGCAGATACCATGACTATGGATCTGAATTTCATAGTCATTTGATTCAATGAAGGGTGAAGCTAAAACTTTATTTTAATGAAATCTAACTAAATTCAAGGTAAATTAAATTACTTGGCTATGTCAACTTCCTCTCCTGGCATAATCTAAGTTGGAGTAAAAATGTGCTGGGGAATTGCCCAGCACTGGTGCGGAACCCTGTCTGAGCCACTGTCACACCTCATTCCAAGGCTGTCTCTTGTATCACCCACAGCCACCAGCCGCCATGACACTAGGTCCACTCTAGTGTGCCCACGTTCCTCCTCTGCCTCTAGAGTCCCACACTCAAAGTTTCTGGATTCTTTACCTCCAGAGTATGTAAAACCTAGTTAACAATCAAACACTCTCTCCTTTCAATGACCCTTCCCCCTTTAATTTCTTATGCAGAGAAATTTATCATGTCTTTATCTTTCTGTCGCTTCTCCATTCAAGATCCCATTTGAATAACCCATAGCCACATCAACATTTTTTTTACAAGCAAACAGCCATGTTCCTCCAAAGGGGAACTGTATAAAAGTATATAAATAGATACAGTTATTTTAAAATGAGCATTTTTCCCCCTTTGTTCTGCTACATGTAAAATGTTTAAGTCCAAAATCCACTCTTCCCCCTGAATCATGCAGTCATCCAAGCATGAAGTCCACTTTTCTACAGGAAGATTTTAGTTTCAGTTCGTGTTTGGTTGCCCCAGGTTCCAAGGTGAAAAAAACTGGCATGAACTATTGGGAGCAAATTTGCCTACAGATCCTTAATAGGGGTTATAAAGCCCTGCATGCCACATAGACTATTTTGCATCTTTCCAGTGGTACATGTTCTACCAGTTTTACCATCATTCTGATTAATTCAAGATGTAAATATCAAGGATTCGGGGGTTACATGGCCTCTGAGTGACCCATTCCTTTTCTCTTCTTTTAGCACACAAAATGGAAAGTTAGTTCTCTTCTGACTAAGAGAGGGTGTTTTCAGCTTCCCTTCTCCTTAGGAAGCTCAAGATCAGCCAGCAGCATAGAGAAGAACTTGAGATGTCTATGGCTCATCCTTGAGTAATTATGGAAAGGACTACTCCTTTCCATGTAAGTCTTCTCATGGCCACAACTACAGTCAGGCTTCCAAATATGTCCACTGATTAAATTTTAAGAGCAGTGCTCTCCTTGAAACCCCATCAGTTCAATACATAGTCAATAGGAGCAACTTATGCAGATGAGGGGAAATCAAGGTGGAGAGCTGTCTGAAAGGACAGCTCTGGAAGAGAAAGGTCCCAGCCGCCAAGGTCAAAGCCGGAGGAATGTGGCACAGGGCAGCTTAAAGCAGCCGGGCCAGGAGGTCACGCTTCTTACCAAAGAGCAAGAAGCTCATTTGGGGATCAAGGCAAGGACAAAAATGACAGAGCAGGTAGTGAAATTACCAGCATGTGCAAGGTATGGAGTGGCACCAGGGTCAAGGCACTTGGCTGAACTCCACGGAGCACTGGTCCAAAGCTGAACATGATGAATGTTCTCTACTTGGGTGCCCACCCTCTAGGAGCCAGGCTGATACGTTGCCTCTCCCAAGTGCATATTTAAAAGCCAGGCTAATTCCTCATTGAAGAAACAGAGACAACACTTCCCACACGGACGGAGCATAAAATCAGTTATATTCCTATGGCCATGTGGTCCCCATCACTCACCATCCCTTTTTTCCAGGCCTGTTCTGGGCTATAATATTTTTTTGAAAAAGATTCCAGATAAACACAGGCTTGTTATTGGTGTAAGTTCAGAGCCTCTTTAAAGAATGATGAACAAATTATTTCCTTGTTCAGTCATACAAAATTCACTAGTTGGGCTCACATTTCAGAATTGAAAACTACAATTGAAACTCATGTATGGTCTCTGAACAATGAAAGTTTATAATCCACCTGCCCTGAGGTAATCCTGGGAATCTGGATGGGGAGCAAAAAATCCTGAAGCTCTGTTCATTGAGCCATGAACCCTGCAATATATGGTTGTGCCTCAAACCCATCTGACTTGTACTATTTGAGCAAAGAAAATGGAGTGGGCAAGGGCATTGCCTAGCAGGCTCACATCCATAGTCCTGGTCACTGCTTTCAAGCACTGGACTTATAGCATTAAACCCATTTTACATATGATTCCTCCAAGGTCACACAGCTGGTGTTTATGAATTGAGAATTTCATTCCAGATCCAAAATTCAAATATCTGCCAGGCACTATGTCCAAAAAGTCCTGCCAAAAGGAACAGGGAAGAGGGAAAGGAACAGGGCTTATTTCCTGAGGCTTAACATCAGGATATCAGGATTTCATAGATTTTCAAAGATGGTGCTAGAGACTTCAGTAGAGGGCTTGATTCTTTTGAAGTAAAGCTGAGATGATGGGAAACACTGAATTTGCTTTGTAAAAATCCCTTGCTTGACTTTCCCAGAGTTCAGCTTTTTCCAATAAAATGGCATGTTCACAGCATTTTTGCTTTGCTGAGTCCGAACGACCCTCCTGTAGTAGCAGCCCAAAGCATGCTGAGAAGAGGCAGGATTACAGGGCATGTCTACTGACCCAGTGTAGCCTCTATGCTGACCAGGACCTGTTGCTAAAGAGAGTCAGTCTCCTTCCAATCCAGAGAATAATTAAGAGAGATGCAATTTTAGACTGCTGTGGTCTGGAATTCCTCTGGTAGCTTTTGAAACTAGCAAAGGTAAAGAGAAAGGACATGTATCAATTGCGTGTCCAAGGAGTTCAGCAAAATGATCTACATAGTTGGTGACACTCTATCTTAACAGCATCCCTATAGAATAGGACATTTTAGCCTTGTTTTTTGGGATGATGATGGTGATAAGTCAGTGAGACAATTTGAGGTCTTCTCAAGGTCTCCTAATTAGGACACAGCTTTTAGAATCTAATCCCAGAGTTGCCTGGATCCAATGCCTATTATAATTCTACTACACTTTGGGCAGCCAAATTTAATGCCCTTGGAATATGCCATGTGCTTTAACTTCTAATCCCCCAGGAAAAGAGATGGAAACAGCCGAGGGCCGGGCATTCCAAATTAACAATGCCAACTCATGTTTGTTCTTCAAAATTCAAAGCATGCCTCTTCTTTAGGGTACTGATCCTCAACAGAATTTATGAGTGGTGCTGTCTGTGCACTGTTATTGATCCATTTTAAGTACAAAAATTGGAAGAAAGAAAGCATTTATAGCTATTGACAGCATCTTTTGGGTAATGCCTCAAAATATTTGGATTTTTAGTTCATATTTTTCTAGTAATCCATTTTTTACTATGGTTATAAAAATATCAGTGTGTAACAGATTGGAAATTAAAGGAATAAAAACTCATTCTTCTCTTTAAATTCGAGAAGCCCTGATCCCAAGTTTGAGATATGTGTGAAAGTAGGGACCATCTTTAGTGTCCATTAAATGAACATTTTGATGCAGGCCTGGATAATGCAATATTCCACTGAAGGACAGCTAAGAGCTGGAAACAGTTCCTGGGCTGTAAGATTAGCACTGCAGGCATTCTGATGCACAGCAGAGATCCTGTGAGCAGTTAAAGGCAGGCACACTGGAGTGAAGGGGAACTGGATGTGAACCCTGTATCTAAAGGCAAGCATCTGTGTGATCTCGAGTAAGGCACTTAGTTTTGCTGTGACTCAGTTTCTGCATCTATGGAAAAGACACATGCATTAGGGAAATGATGGAAACTATAACAAGAGGCTACCCAACACCTCTGATCCTGTTGCTTTAATTATGACTCTCCTGGCTTTGGCAAGTCAAAGACATTCTACATACAGTATCCTCAGCCACTGTGCCATGGTGGTGTTGGAATTCAGCCTGAAGCCAGGATCTGTGGCGAGGGCACAGGCTGTTGGAACCACAGGCAATGTGCAGGAGGCCCCATGCACATCAGGTGAACAGTGGGAGCCCCAGGCTCTCTGAAGTAGACTCTGTGCACCTGCAGTGTTGGCAGCAGCTCTGGATCTGTGGAAATCAAGCACTCCCAGGGCCCCAGGTACATGTTAGGGATGAAAGGCAGACCCAGGACCAGGCGGAGGGGATAGAAACCGAGGGAACTATCTCTAGTTCTTCATCTAAAAGAAGATTTGGAACCAAGTAGTCCTGATGAACTAGAGGCCACCAGGAAAGGAACTTTGTGCTACATTTAGTTCAGTCCTTTCCCTTTACAGGTAAGAAGACTAAGACCCAGAGTAGAAATGGACACACAGCCGTTTAGGGGTCAGTGGGATTGAAATGCAGGGTTTGCATCCTCCTTGCAGCTCTTCTCCATTTCCCAACCCTTAAATCCAACATCAACTCCTCATTCTCTCCTCCCATAAACCCCTGGCAGCCACCATTCTTCTTTCTGTCTCTGTGAATTTGACCTCCCTGGACACCTCATATAAATGGAATCATATCATGTTTTCTACTTGTGACTGGCTTATTTACCTTAGCTAAATGTTTTTATTTTTTTTAGCACGTGTCAGAATCCACTATTTCCTTCCTTTGCAAAGTTGCATAGTATTCCATTGTATACATACACCACATTTTATTTATTTATTCACACAAGGCTGATCTTACTTCTTGACTATTGTGAATAATGCAATGAACGTGGTTGTATAAATATCTCTTCCTGTCCTTGCTTTCATTGTGTGCGAGTGTGTGTGTGTGCATGTGCTGAGAAGTGGGATTGGTGGATGTTACAGTAATTCTAATTTTTGAGGGACTCTCCTACTGCTTGCTCAATGAGCTATATCATTTTACCCTGCCGTTAGCAGTGCATCAGGGTTCCAATCACCCAACCTCCTTGTCTATACTTATCATTTTCTTGTGTTCTACTAGTGACCATCCTAAGAGGTGTGAGGTCCTTCTGCTTTTGTGTTGTCCATGGAAAGTTCCATGAAAGCAGCACACAGCCCAGGCCTGGCACCAGTTACAGGCTCAGCGTGTATCATCCAGTGAATGAAGAAGAGACAACCAGGTCCCTGACCTTGGCGTCCCTATTCATCAAGTGAAGGAGTACCCTAGGCCATACCTGCCGACTCCGCCTGACCACAAATAGTCATACGCTCTAAGGCATAGAGCAAAAGAAGGGGATGGAGCCCCAAAGGAAAACTTTGCCCACTTCATTATCTTTGCCAAGCCATAGACTCTCTGAGGGGGAAGATGCTGCAGGAAACAGGATAATCTTTACAACATGTCGCTTTCCACAAACATTCCCCCAGAGCAGGCCCACCGCATGCAGACGTGACTGAAGTTCTCCTCTGGTGAGATAATGTATTGGCACTGGTAGGATTTTCTTTTTTTTTTTGAGGCAAAATCTATATATAGTAAAGTGTATTAACAACACTAATTTTAAAACATATAATGTCACAGATTTTCACATTTGAACACAGACAATCACTATACAGATCAAAGTACAGAATTGCTTCTAGCAATAGCAGCCTAAAAGATCCCCTCCTGCCCTATTCCCATCCATAACGAAAGAGTGTTCTGATTTCTACCCTGATCAATTTTACCACTTTTTGAATTTCATAAAAATGAAATCACACGATCTTCATCTTCTTTGTGTCGTGCTCATTTGCTTAACAATTTTTGAGAGATCTGTGCATTTTATTTCTTAATTATGTTTTTAATTATGTAATGTCTTAATCTGTTCAGATTCCTATAACAAAATACCATAAACCAAGTGACTTATAACAACAGAAGTTTATTGCTCCCAGTTCTAGAGGCTGGAAGTCCAAGATCAAGGTGCCAGAAGATTTGGAGTCTGGAAAGGTTCTGCTTCCAGGCTCATAGATGGTACTTTTCACAGTGTCCTCACATGGTGAGATGAAGGGGTGACAGAGGACTCCAGGGCCTCTTTTACAAGGGCACTAATCCCAAAGGCCTTACCTCCCAACACAGTCACATTGGTGATTAGATTTCAATACATGAATTTGGTTAAGGAACACTAACACTCAGACTTTAATGTGGTGTATTCTTTTACGAATAGACCACAATTTATTAATTTTTTATTGATAAATTAAGTTATTCCAGTTTAAGAACATGATGGCAATTATTTTGTGTATGTGCACGTGTGTCGTAGTGGGAATTGAACCCAGGGTCTGTTGCATGCTAAGCAAACACTCTACCACTCAACTGTATCCCCAGCCCTATGTACATTCTTATACCTGCTTTCTGTAGACATGGACAATATTTCCTTGCATATAGACCTGTGAGAGAGATTGCTAGTTGTAGGGTAAGCTTGTGTTAATTTAGCAGACACCACCAGTCTTTCAAAGCCATTATACCAACTTAAACTCCCTGATGGCCTAGATTTTGAAGATCATATACTGAACATAAAGACAGATACAGATAAGGATATCATTATAGAAACAGATTATCCTTTTCATACGGAGACAACTTGAAACTCACACAAAAACTTGTACCTAAAATGTTCACAATGTTTAGGCACAGAGTTGTGAAAATGTAGAAATGCCAAACCACGTACAAATTATTTCAAAAATTATCCATCCAGAAAATTTGGTTGTACTGTTGTTATCATTCACTTACAAAAAAGGTTTTGAGGTATGGGGCAAATATTTCTGATGTAAAATTACATGAAAATAATTTTTCAGTCTGCACCCCTGACTGCCCAGTGAGACCTCACCTATATTGATTTGCCTAAAAAACTTCTTTCTTATGAGTTCCAAACTTAGAACATAGTTCTTTCATAATCAGATAAAATTAAAAGCATATGCAAAAAGGCCAGGCCCTACCTTGATAGCTCACTGTATACAAAATAACCAGTAAAATGACTGTGTTTCCCCCCTGCTCCTTTATTCCTCACTCTGCTGTCAGCAGGAGCTGTGTGGAGAGGCTGGAGGGAAGTATGCCAAAGCATTTTGTGAGGGTCTTTGCAATTTTCTGTACTTTCCAAATGTTCTGTAGCAAGTTAGTATCCCTTTCATGCTTGGAAGATAAAGAATAGGCTTAATTTTTTTTTAAGGATTAAAAAGTGAGCCCCTTTCCCCATCAGCACTAAAAGGGCTTTGTCCTCCTTATGAGATCAAGCCATTGAGGGGCTATTTTTATCCAGAGGCATCACCACAAATATCTAAACTCAGCCACATTGTGTGCATGTTCAGTGTCTCCAGGACCATTTTTCAGATGTTTAGATGACTGGGGAAACCCACTGGTGATTGATGGGTAGATGGATGCCCTTAATGTCTAAGGTAAATTTGATGCACATGGATCAACTGTCTCTCTTCAGCCATCTGCCTTTGGAGGGGGCTTGCCAGTGAGCTGAACTTCGAGATTCCCTCTGCTGCTGCCTCGGTTTCCCCAAGTTGCTTACTATGGTTGGTGATGAAGACACAGGCAGCAATTGGAGGGAGCTGGACTCACTCAGCGAATTCCATGCAGAAGCTGTTCTGCCCAGGCTTGGGATGCCCAGAGCATTCAGCTAGGGTTTCTGCTGATGAGGGTCTCACAGTGCCCAGGAGAGATAGATGAATAAACAAATGAATAAATGGCAGGTGACAGGCTTCATTAGAAAGCCAGATGAGTGTCGTGAGATTGCAGATTGAACAACTCAGGAAAATCTCATGTCTACTCTGTCTCCAGTGGAAATGCCCACAGCCTGGCCCTATCTTCCCAACCTATCTGTCCTTCTATGTTACACTGCCTTCTATAATGTCTTTCCTTGTCAAAGCTCATGCCACACTGTTTATTCACCCGTCATGCTCTAATGGAAGCCCCAGGAGTGGGGAGGCCTTGGCTTTCTCTGTCACCATTGTATGTCAACCTTGCAAAACCAAGCTTTAGCTGTGAGCTGGGGTGCCTCCAGAATTTGCTCAGGAGCTGTCTAGGTATGGCAGCCCGCGTGGAATGAGAGTGGATGGAAGCTCTAGTTCTGTAGCAAGCCCCATGCTGCTTTGTCTCCATGATTGCCAGCTTATTTGTCAGGGTTTTGCTGAGGAGCCTATCAGAAACTACACAACAGCTCCTGTCCCCTCCTCCATGACACTATAGCCCCTTAGAATTATAGAGTGGCTCATATTCGTTTATTCTAAACTTCTAGTTTAATTTAAAAATAAACCAAAACAAGAGATTACAAAAGTTATGCTGTGTTTTAAATGTTTGCATGTAACAAATTAATGCATTAAAAGTAGAATGCTATGTTATCCTATGAGTCACAGGACTGAATTACAGTCAGTATACCTCAGACACTAGTAATGGGACATCACTGAACACGGTACGATAAATGACTTCTCTGAATGCTGAAGATGACCTCATGTGAAGGTAATACTTCAAGGCTCTACCTATCCAGTAAAGCCCAGATCAAGTGGCCCTCATGTCCTACTCCTACCTCATCATGCTTTCTATGAGCTTTTCCTGGCACATAGTAGCTGCTCACTAAGTGGCTTATAAATAAATGCTAAATGAATGCGTGAATGATGGAATGAACGAAATCAAGAGAGGAGGACTCAGGGTAGAGTCTTGGAGGATAAGCAGCATACCCAGAAGCTTGGTAGTGGGCAGATATACAACCAGGTCCACCAAGGTATGGGATTGACAAGTAGAACTGGGTGAACTAGGAACTGCATCAGGATATAGATGCAGACTACACAGAGTCCACAGACCAGATCCCACAGAGTTTGGGGAAGCTTTGAGGGAGCAGGGAACAAGAGGCCTTGAAGCCAAAAAGCAGATGGGATTAGATTTGCCTTTTAGGAAATTCACTTTAACCCCAAGGTACAGCAGAGACCAGCAAACCATGGGGACAAGTCTGTCCCATACCTGTTGTTGCAAATGGAAGTCTTATTGGAACAAAGCCACAGTCACTCACCTGCACTCCTACAGAGTTAGGTAGTGGTGATGGAGACCATTGCTGCAAAGCTGACTGCACTGTCCAGCTGCCCTTTTAGAAGAAACCTGTTGACTCCTGCTCTAAAGGGAAAGGATGGTGAGTCCAGAGGCAGGGAGACCAGTCACAGTTATCAGTAGCTGGTTTGCAGAGGAGGCTGAGGAGATAAGGAAGGGTATTGGGAATGACTCCCTGCTACTCTCTTGGGTGACCAGGCAGATATTGACTCATTGACTGAAAAAGCAAAAGAGGTTTGGGGATTAGAAAAGAAGCTAGAAACTTCAGTTTTCAAATTGTTAAGTTTGAGGCTTAACAAACTTAACAATTTAAGTTAAGGGACAGGGACATCCACATGGAGGTGTCCTCCAGGCAACAGGGTCACGGAGTCTGGAGGAGCCAGAGATACTACCCTTGGAGTATTCAGTGTATAGGACGGGGATGGGGGGTACACACAAAGACAAGAACCTTTGGCTGAAGATGGGGCTCTGGGAACTCTCCAGAGCTCCTTCGGTTTCAGACAGAAGCCCAAGGAGACCTGGGCCCTGCGTCCTCCTTCTGCCACCAAGACAGAGAGGAACTGAGGGCCATAGGGATCCCTTTCTGCCTCCTATCTCTAAGGACAGCATCATTTCTGATTTAAAATGGCCCCTTCCTGACACCTGCAGGAGTCAATCATTTTCTATATTTACCCAAGCACTGCTCTCAGGCCACATCAAGGTGATATCAAATGCAGGATGAGAAGTGAATGCTCAGTGAGATGTTTAGAAACCTGCAGTGACAAAAGAACTTCCACTGTGTCCTTCAGGCAAATTATCATCAGTGGGATTTTGCTCTACCAATGTTCTTCCCTTCCAGAGACATTTTAGCTGGACCCCTCTACCCAAGATCATCATCTTAGTTATGGGTTTAGAGAAATCATATATATGAGACATATATACATATATAGGTGGTCTATATCATATGTTTTGTAAATAAATATGGTAGTGTAGGATATACATGATGCATATACTTTTTTCATTTTTTGGTCCAATTGACAAATCCAAGGCCAAAAGGAGAAGGAACTTGCAAGAAGCTCAAGTTTATGACAAAGCTAAAAATATCCCACATCTTCCCATTCTCATCCGGGTGCTTACCCTCACCCCAGTTCTCCATCCATGTTCCACCAAAGGCCTCTGCCATCTTTATGTGGCTTTCAAAGGCTGTTTTTCTCCCCTTCTCACTTCTTGAGCTCAAGCCCTCTCCCGCTCAGGATGTTGTCACGTAGGCACATGTGCAGACATGGCATTACGGTTTTAAGGAGTAGAAAGCTTGGTCTCTGCACCTCTGGATTTCCTCGAGCACTTTGGCCTCCCGCCTGCCCTGACTCCTCCCTTCTCAGGCAGGGTGAGTTCCCTGGCTGGTGGAGACAGCTGTTGCTCCACAGCTCCCTGTGGGCATCACCATTAAAAATCTCAAGCCTGGGGATTTGTTTGTGTTTTTCCCTCCAACTCTAAACTGGAATGAGGTCGCAGTTCTTCCTTAGCAGAGCTTCCCTGCAAATTTAACTCTCCTGCAGTGTAACTATCGCAGATTAGATGCATTCGGCGCTCACACGAACCCAAACACTCCAACAAGGTTTTATCACCTCGAAATCATCTTTCGATATCCATCTCGCTGACTCCTGTGTTCTGCCTTTCGATTCATTCCAAGTATAGGTGGAGATCAGGGAGGTTATCTACTTTTCAGAACAAACAGGGAAACAGGAATTTCCAAAACGAAAACACTCAGAGTGTCCCTGCAAGGTATACAGAGGAGGGAGGTCGGCTCTGATGTTGTCTTTGTAGTAATTTGTGTGAGATTCATGCTTTTGCCTCTGAGGAAAAGGAAGTCCAAAGTTGAGAATGTTGTGTTTGGTTCAGGAATGGAGCCCTTCACAATCCAGCCTCATTCACCAGGGTTGGCTGCCTCTTTAGCCAAATTCACTTTTCCCTCAAACGTGATCCAAACCCTTCAGTCCCCAGAACTGTGTTTGCACAGGTCTTCCTACATTTCTACTGTCAATCTTAGTTTAAGCCTGGGCATGACGGGCTTTGACTTGGGTCTGAAGGAGACGTGACAAAGAATGGGTCACCTCAACACATGAACTCTCTGTACTTATTTTCTAGGGCTGATGGAACAAAGTACCATAAACTTGGCGATTAAAAAATACAAAAACATATTCTCTCGCTGTTCTGGAAGTAAGAAATCTGACATCTAGGTATCACCAGGACCATGTTTCCCCTGAAAGCTAGAATCCCTCTTTTCCCTTTCCTAACTTCTGGTGGTGGTGGCACTCCTTGGTGTTCCTGGGCTCGCAAGCTCTCCGATCTCTGCCTTATTGTCTTCCTTTGTATGTCTATGTATCTCCAGTCTTCTTGTAGCACCCTCCTCTTGTTATAGGGACACCAGTCGTATTGTATTAAGGACCCACTCTAATAACCTTTTCTTGACTTGATTATATCCGCAAAGACCCTATTTCCAAGTAAGGTCGTATTCACAGATGCCAGGGGTTAGGACTTCACGATATCTTTTTGGAAGACACGGTTCAATTCATGATAGATTCTATTGGCTTTCAAGGCTCACATCATACCCTTCGGGAGTGATTCCTGCTGTCCTAAGCAGATGGGGCCATTCCTTCCCCACCTCCCTCAGGAACCAGTGCCCATGTATGTCCATCCATGTCTTAACTCTCCTTCATAGACGTGATACTTGGGAGAAAATCACCAAGAGAACTAGGTGGTCCCAGGAGGACACTATGTTAACCGGGGCCCATAGATGCTACTTTATGCTTGACGTGGCCTGCCACAGACAACCTTCTTTATTCAGTCTTTAGTCTGACTTGATAATCATCTGGCCCTAGGAAGCCTTTCACAAAATCCAGGATTGAAAGGAGCCGCTGGCACAAACTCAGAATGACTGGCCAGGAAAACCCTGGCTCACACACGCCCCAGGGGCTCCTCGGCGGTGTATGTGGGTCTGCTTGCCAGCCAAGCAGGATCCTCTCCCAATTTCTCTGGATAATGCCAAGTCCAGAGAGCAGGCCCTCAGGAGTGGCATGTGGCTGGGCTGAGTGAGGTCCACTTCCTCTTCCCACCCTAGTGTCCATGGCTCCATACGGTGGCCCAGTTGGCAGGTCCAGGCTGCCTCTCTACCCACATTCCCAGGCCACAGTATGGGGCTGAGATGGGCACTGCATTCTGTTAGAGGATGCTGTCCCTTCAGAGATTAGCCCTAGGTGGCTTTGGGGTGAGTTCTAGATACCCCAAAATTCTCAAATTGCAGCCATTCTCTTAGTCCAGGCCACCAGGCAAGAGGACTTCATCATCTCGAATGCATTAAAAGGAGACACACCTGCCTTCCAAGTCTCAGCTACATCTATTTAGACAAGGTTTTAATCTCAAAGTTATATATATTTTTTGTAACGACAGCATCTTCAAATCTCTCTGCTTCCATCACCACATGACATTCAGCCTTTTGTATCAAATACCCTCTGCCTCTCTCTTATGAGGATGCTGGTGATTGTACTTAAGGCCACTGAGATAATCCAGGATAGCCTCTCCATCTCCAAATTCTTAACTTAGTCACATCTCTGAAGTCTCTTGCCATATATAGTAACAATCACAGATTCCAGGGATTAGACCCTGGCTGTCTTTGAAAACTGTTATTGGGTCTACTACAACAACCTCAAATCGACCCCAGTACTGCAAGAAAATAAAACGATCTGGAAAGACATATACTAAGCTGTGAATGGTAGTAATCTCTGTGTGGTGGGAATACAATGTTTCTGTTGACTTATTTTTTTGGTTTCTAATTTTCTACAATGAATCTATATGGTTTTCCTAAAAATAAAAGATTATTTCTAATTTTAAAAATATGTATTGCATTCCTGCCTCATGAGAGAGTCAGAGGCCACTCAAGGCGATCAAGTTAGTTGGGTTCAAACTAACCATGTCTGAACTTCATGTAACCACCCAGGCATGCTAGCCAAATAGAAACCCTGCTACTAGTACATACCTCAGAGAGCAGTTCTCATGATTAGATTACATAATCTACCTCAGGAGCCCTAAGCACCACGCCTGGCATCCAGTAAGTGCTCAATAAACACCATCTATTAATATTGTTAATAACAGTGAGACGGTGCTTCCTGGAACCCTGACCTCTGTCCAAGTAGACCAGTTCTACTGAAAGATTAGAGCTTCCAAGTCCTCAGGCTGCCTCTGTGCAATCCCTCCAGCAGCATAGATACCCCAGCATATCTGGGTCCTTGCCTCCCCCTTCTTCTCAACTTGCTCCACCCTTTTCACTGAAATGCTTTCTCTTATGACTTCCCCAGATTTAGAACTCCAGCTATCTCCTTTGGCTGGCACTCCAATCAAAAAGTTGCATCAACACACCCATTCATCAGCCCCCAGTTTGCCCAGAGAATAAATTATGCTTCCCACTGTTTCATCTACATAAGGTGTGCTGTCGCCAAGAATGCACTGGATGCCTCCAACTGCCTGGGAGATGGCCCAGCATCCTGAACCTGGAGTGTGTGCCCTGGAGCCAGACTCTGACAGCTGCAAGAAGCAGCCTGCTGGAAGCTCCATTACTCTGGACTGATTGACCATGCCTGGATGAGGGCTCCAGGCCACAGCATCCATGTGATCTGACTGTGAACACACATGCTCTAAGGCAGCAGCCTTCTCAAAAGCCAAGTAGATGTAGCTCTACTGGATCTTCTGTATAAGGAGGGAGGCTCCAGGCTTCCCTTGGTGCTGATGGCCAGTTAATCTGGTCGGTTTAACTCTTCTATCACCCCGTCAATTTTATTTTTCCATTTGACACTTCAGAGTGCCAGTCCTGGGTCTGAAACCCAGACCAGGCTCTAGAAATCCAAGCTCAGTGATAATAGCTACTTCTTATTAACTGCTTATTCTATACTAGCAAGGGAGCTTACCTCAACCTTTCAATTGTAATCAGAAACAGAAACTGAGGCTTACTCAGGCTAAGTAGCTTGTAAATGAGGCTGCCAACTCTTCAACTGGAGATGTCACCATCTTATTGTTTTTCCCACAATGCCATGGTGCCTGTGAATGAAAAACAATCCCTGTTCTCAAAAGGTTCAATCCAGTGGGAGCATGTTCCAGAAGGAAATAGCTGTAGCCTACAGCCTGAGCAAGGGGGTAAGAGCATGGGAAATAGCAGGTATCTCTCCTATGCCAGAAAAAGAGTGCCTGTGAAGTCCTTGAAGGCTAACAGCTTCGACCTCTCTCTGCTAAAACAGAGTCACCAAGGACACAGGCCTCCTAGGGAGTATATAGATGATCTAGGACACAACCCCTCCCCACTGTCTCTTCCTACTCTCCAGGTTCTGGGAGAGGGGAGAGTTAGGATGAGGGTTGCCATATTTAGCAAAAACCAGAACAGAGTGCCCAGCAAAATTTGAATTTCAGTTAAACTACAAATAAAATTTTGCATATGTATATTCCAAGCAATCTAGGGGACACATTTAAACCAAACTACATATTCACTGTGTATCTGAAATTCAAATTTAACTAAATCTCCTTTGTTTTATTTGCCAGCTCTGGTTGGGATGGGTCCCTCAGGCCACTCAGAGCTTTGGGATGGGGCTTAAGCTGAGAGAGTGAGGCTGGAGCTGAGCAGCATCCAGCCTTTGGTTGACTTCCAGCTGATTGTGTGAAATTCAGAGACATGATCTGAGGAGCTGGAGTGAGAGAAAAAGAGGAGGGAGAGACTTGGGCTGTGCACAACAATCCGCAGACCCGAGGGAGGGAAGGAGGGGCCTCCCCTTAAGACAGCCATTCCAGAAAGGGGTGAGGAAGAGGCTGGGAATCACTGATGGGTGCAGCCACAGGAGCAGGAGGGGGCAGCACAGAGGGTGTGGGGGACTTACAGAGGACTTCCTGGAGAAAGTAGCTCTGAGGAAGAAGGGGGGCTCTCTCAAGAGACAGTGGCCAGAAGTAGGGTGGCATAGCGGCGGCAGGAGCATTGCAGGCAGGATGACCATTCATAAATGCCTTCCTCCCTTTTGTTATTCCCCATGCTAGTTGTTATAGTTCCGGTAGTTTCTTATATTGAAAAACGAAAAAAAATCCAAGATTTGGCTTCAGAAGGTCACATCACAACTCTGTGAGCTGGACACATTTACAGAGCATTTCTGAGTTCAGTTCTTGCCTTTATAAAATGGGATGCACAGAGCTGTCACTCAAATCATATAAGAAAGCAATGGCATAGCTTTCTCAAGTGCTGGCATAAAGGCCATCTCTTTTGGCAGTAAATGCTCAGTTAAGTGTGTTTGGAATGAACGCTGTTCTTGTGTTTCCTCTCCACCTTGAAAACAGGTCAGGAGCTTCAATTTTATTTATGAATGCAGTTCTCTGTTGCTTTATTATTCCTTGCTCTACTTGGAGAAGAAGGTAACTGAATGATCGGAGGCCGTGCCAGGGCCAGATCCCCCTGGAGTCTGGTTTCCCTTGTCATCTGGGGGAGTGCTTTGGCTCTCAGCAGCAGGCTGGGCACTGCTAGCTAATTTCCTACAGCAGGGGGTTGGATGAGATGGTCCCTCAGTGCATGATAGTTTTGAGGATGAAGTCAAGTAAAGATTATTGGTGTTAAAAAGTAATTATATGGAGAGACAGAGGTGGAGGTTGAGACAATGGGGAGCCATGAGAGAAGGAGGAGGGAGGAGGGAGAATGGGAGGGCAGAAGGGAGAAGAGACAGACGGCCCAAGAATCTTACTACTCCCGGCTTGCAACTTGGCGCTTTTGGGAACTAATGCAAATGATTTGAGCTCCCCGAATTATTTTCCTGATCTGCTAAAGAAAGAAACTATTTACAGATGAGTTGAGTTGATGATAGTCAGAAAAAATTAGACATTTTACTCTATTTATGTAATGCTTGATGGTATGCATGGATGGTTTTGATCCTTCATCCTAGTTGAGTTTCTAATGATTCTGAAGAGATCAAGATAGTGATTATTATCCATATATTAAACAGATTCCATCCGATCAGTGATTTTTCCAGTAGAACTGGCCCTCCATAGTCCAGGGTTCTGTATCCACTGATTGAAACAACAGCAGATCCAAAAATAAAAATAAAAATTGTTTTAAGACATCTCTATTGATCACATACAGATGTATTTTTATTTTCATTATCCACTAAACAATACAGTATACAACTAAACAATACAGTATACAACTATTTACAGAGCATTGCATTAGGCAATATAGATAATCTAGAGAGATTTACAGGATACAGAAGGATTGTATAGGTTATATGTCAATACTGTGCCATTTTATAGAAGACACTTAGTATCCGTGGATCCTAGAACCAAACCCTCACTGATACTGAAGAATGACTTAGCAATTGGCTCAGAGGTGGCACAGTTCATTGCTATTGGGTCAAGTGCTGTCCTCCTTAACTCTGCTATTCACAGAGTGCTTGCTGCAGGCTAGGCCTTGCAGTACGTGCTGAGAGTAGAGTCAGCCAACCAGAGCCAGCCCAGCCTTCAAGAAGTCTACTGGCTATTGGGAAAGACATTAAATAAATAGCCATGCACCAAAATATGCAATTACTCATTATGCTCAATGACCCAATGAAATAAATAAGTGCTAAGAGATTAAAACAGAAAGGAGATGGGGAAGGGTGGACCTGAAGGCCTTCCTGTGGAAGAAGTACATATAGAGAGACTGAAATTCTGAGTGAGGCCTCCAGGCAGAGGGAAGAGCATATCTGAAAACCCTGTAGTACGAGACCGCAAGGACTCAGGCGGGGGCAGAATGCACTTTTTCAAAAGGTTGGGTGGAGAACCTGGCTTCAACCCTGGCTTCATCTGAGGATGACCAGAGGGAAGATGTAAAAAAGTTCCAGTGTCTGGCTCCCCCACCCGCCCCCCGGAAATCAGAATAGCTGGTCTGAAGCAGGCTCTGAATCAAAGAGTCTTTTAAAAGCCCTTTAGATGATTCTAAAGTGCAACCAGGGCTGAGAACCACTGGAATACGGTTTTGAGCAGGATAAACTGTTCCAGTTTTCTTCTAATGGGAAGGCAGTGAACATTTTTAAGCAAGAGATGAGACAACACCAGATTTGCATTCTTACATATCACTTAGGATGCCATAAAGAGATCAAAAATGGGGAGGTCAATGAACAGACTTGCAACAGGCCAGGTAAGCAATGAGGAGGTAGGGCTGGGAGCTTACAGAGGGCCTGGGAGGGACAGAGAAAGAAAGTGCTGGCTCCCTGAGAGAGGTGACAGTGACTTCCACTGCGGGTAACAGAAATGCATCTCAGATTCATTCTATATCACTTACAACCAGAGAAATGAAATGTCATCCTCCATCTGTGTACAATGAATCAAATTGCACTCTGTTACCATGTAAGCCTAAATAGAACAAATAAATAAATTAAATATGAAAAAAAAGAAAGAAGAAGAAATGCATCTCAGAGACCCTTGGAGCCAGTGCAGTCCTGAGTCCAAGCTCACACCCTCTGGCCTGTGGCTTTCACAAGTGTACTTCTGAATTGTCTGGCTTTGGCTAATAGGAAACTTTCTAAAATACCTTGAACAAGTCATTTTATTCTAGGACCCCAGAATTTGCTTTGTAACAGGGAAAAGACTCTGACAAAGTTGTGGCTTCCTATTTTTTGAAGAATGACTCCCATAGGGCACTATACATAGCCTTGCTTGACATTGTTAAGGTGCTAAGAAACTTGTTTTGCCTGTAACTGCCCTTTAAAAAAAAAGTCTGTGTTTATGTTTTCTAAGTAAGATAATTAGTTAGAAAGGCTTCACATGGTATAATTCCATAAATATTATGTTGCTTGCTAGTTACTAAAATAATGGAGTATGCCTCATAAAGATGACTTAATTTCACAAACGACTTGTACCCAAGTAAATATTTACTTCTAAATGCAATTTTGTTGAAAAACCTCTCAGAACACTTTCATTAAGCTTGCATGATACATAGACTGTGTAGTTATTAAGTCATTATTCAAGGGATGATCATTTTTAAATAAAGAGAAACACATGCTTTCAATGCATCCAACACGTATTTAGAGCTACTTACATGCCAAGACTTGAGATGACCGCAATTCCCTTGATTTCTGGCAATAGTCTCTCTCTCTCTCTCTCTCTCTCTCTCTCTCTCTCTCTCTCTCTCTCTCTCTCTCTCTCTCTCTCTCTCACACACACACACACACACACACACACACACACTCCATAAGAAGTTCAAATAAAGCTGTGATCTCTTTCCTTTTCTCTACTGCTCCAATCCTCATTAATTACCCCTAAAAGGGTTTTATTTTTTCAATAGATTTTAACATCTAACTCATTTTTATCATCTTTAAATCCATTTTCTGCATAACAGCTAAAACTTTGTAAAATTAAAACATATGGCAGCACTCACTTGCTTCATACCTTCCAATGACTACTTAAGATAGTTTAGTGCATCTACAAATATGCTATATTGAATCCCACTGTTATGTGTATGCACCAATTTAAAAAAAAAACTGCAAAAAAACCGAGATGCTTCAGGAAAAAGTTCAAATGTCTTACTGTGAGCAAGAAAGCCCCTGAGATAGCCCAGCCCTATTCCTTCCTAATCTGCAACTGTCCCCTGAAAATCTCTGCCCTGATCACCCAGGCCCATTCTTACCCCAGGAATTTCACACTCAATCTTCCTTCTCCTTGGAATCCTCTTCTCTCAAATCTTTGCAGGGCTGGCTTTGTCATTCAGACCTCCACCATCGTGGCTTCTTCTGAGAGAGCTCCCTTCCCTCTTCTCACTCTCTCCATCCTATAGCCCTGCTTTATTTTTTTTCCAGAGCACTCATCTCTCAGCTGCTTTATTATTAACTTGTTTTGTTATTTGACCCCCTGCCTCCACCCCTTTGAATCAGCATTGCCATGAGAATAAGGCTCTGACGTGTGGCTTGTTTATAGCAGTATCTCAGGACTGAGAATGGTCCCTGGCCTATCATAGATATTCAAAAAAGTTTATCAAATGGATAAACTAAGACATAGCCCCTGCTTGAAAGATCCATCACCTGTTAAATGAAGCTGAACACAGGGCAATCTGGGATGAGTGCTGTCGAGGAGTGGAAGAGTCCCCCAGCCTCCCCTCTCAACCGCTCCACGTTGCCCTTTCTCCCCTTGATGATTATGGGATCTTCCCATGGTTTTTCTGCCTCCCTCCAGTTCATCCTCTGTGATGCTGTGAGTGTTCGGTCTTGTACTTATGGCCTTTAAGGATAAAAAAAATCAACTTATTCAGCGCTCACACAAGGCATTTCCAGTTCTGGATCCAGCTGATCTCTGCAGCTTCGTTTCTTACCCTCTCTCCGCATGCATCGTTTACTCTCCTGAAAGCCAAATGCTAGCTGATGCCCAACACCCTTTCCTCTGTGTGGTTCACATGCTGTCCCCCCTCCCCTGCCTTCAATTTCACTCTCTGTTTCCCAGCCTGGCTAACCCCAATCCTTGTTTGAGGCTCTGCTCAGAGGAAGATCTTCTCTCGTTTGCTCACTTCACCTTCCACTCCAGGCTGGGTTGCTTCCTCCTCTTGGCTTCCAGAGCTCTCTGTGCTCCTCCAGTGCCATCCTAGAATTCAGCCCCTTGACTGCTGATGCCTTTTTGTGACTCTGTGTTCACTTCAGATGTCTGAAGTCATCCGAAGACAAGTTGCTTAAATTTATAGGGAGATAATAAAAGAAAGATGTTCTGGGCCTGATGGAGTCCTTGAGTGCCAGGCTAAGAAGACAAAAGTTTATTCTGTGGGCAATGGGAGGCCAGCGACAGATCTTTAATAGACAGGGGAGGCAGATAAAGCAGTTGTGATGTTCTGGAAGCAATCTGTACTCATTTTCTTAGTCATGTGACATTTAACTCCATGCTCTGTGACATCTGAAAAGTAGGGATAATTAGAAATGAACATCAAGAAAAGAATGCATGTGAACATGTTTTCTAAAATGCAAAACTCTTTCAAGGCACAGGTAAAATTATTGATTGTTAATGAAAACTGAAGGGTGGGGAGTAGGGCAGCGTTTAGGAGTTGAATGTTTTCCCCTTCCTAAGTTTGCAGGACATCAAAGAGGCAATGTCCAATATCCAGGAATAAATGTAGTTCTGGAAATAGCTAGGGAGATTGGAATTAGCAATGCTCTGCAAAGAGGAGAGGAAGGCA
Source organism: Xerus rutilus (assembly GCA_028644305.1). NCBI lineage: Eukaryota > Metazoa > Chordata > Mammalia > Rodentia > Sciuridae > Xerus > Xerus rutilus. The sequence continues at coordinate 161,962,255 of CM053399.1, forward strand.
CAGGAGTCCATGCATTGTGCCTTAAAATAACCATTGGATTTATCATAAAAGTGCCCATCCTGGTCATCAAAAGGTCAAAGTGTTGTCTATTTCATTTTCAAGAACTATGAAACTGGGTGTGGTGGCGCATACTTATAATCCCAGCGGCTCGGGAGGCTGAGATAGGAGGATCGCGAGTTCAAAGCCAGTCTCAGCAAAAGCTAGGCACTAAGCAACTCAGTGAGACCTTGTCTCTAAATAAAACTCAAAATAAGGCTAAGTATGTGGCTCAGTGGTCGAGTGCCCCTTTGTTCAATCCCTGGTACCAAATAAATAAATAAATAAATAAGAACTATGACAATTGTGTTTCCAATTTTTTTTGTCTTTTTTGGTGAAAAGGAAGTAATTGCTTGAAAATATGCAATCTTCGAGAGAATATGTTATTAAGAAGCTAAGACCCTGAGGTGGGCAGGCCCTTCATCAGAAGGCCTATTGCTAAGTCGTCTGCATTTTATTTTAAAAGAAGGATATTATGGGAAGTCACTGAATAATAAAGACACTGTTGGAATTTGTGTCTGAATTTCTTTGTCCTAAATGAAAGTACTAAGGATTTGGTTTTGCTTCTGAACTAGCTTTAATTTCATATTCTTTAAAAAAATTTTTTTTCTTCCAAATCACATCTTTGAGAACATATTGAAATTTAATAGACAGGAATAACTGGAGGGACCATTATATAAAAAGCCCCAATCATGTTATTAAGGTCCAGACATGGGGAGTAACCTGCCCATCATGACACCATTAGTCAGTATAAGAATGTGGTCCAGAAGCCAAGTATTTACAACAGGGACAGAATCCATTATGTGTTGGAAAAGACAGCATGAAACTGAACAGAAAGAAGCAGATGGTGTCAAAAACTTCTCTCCCCAAAGTCATGAGTGGGCCGCTGTTCCTATCCATTTCTCTGCATCTTCTAGCCTCATCTGGCATCTCACATTATTATGCTTCTAGTTGATTTCTTCTAGCCTCATTGTAACTTTCTTCTCTAAACCATGTCCCTATCTCGGTGCTCACCCCTCCCAGATCCAGACCAAACACCTGATATGACAATAATGCTTTTATGGGGATGCTTAGGAAAATCCCAGGGCAATTTCATCTTCTATCATTGCAATATGTGTCCTTAATAGTGACTCATAATTTCACACACCACTTTGATGAACATGTTGGATGGTCAGGGACACAGTAAAATTTAGATTGTCCAGGAAGATGAATGAATCTAGTCCAGTTGGGAGAGACCCATCTCGGTGGGATAGCCTGGGATGAACTCAATCATGGCAGCATCAGAGACAAAGTCTGCAGTCATAGGAGGCAATCCTAAGATCTATGCTACTACAGGAAGAGAGTACATCTCTTCTGGATGAATGGATGGATGGATGGATGATGGATGGATGGATGGATGGATGGGCAAAAATCCCAGAATTACCTCTAAGGTGGCCACCACACCATTTATAGCTTGTCCATTAGGAATCTGGAGAAACACAGTGGAGCTTGGGCAGGGGACAAAGGAAGACAGAGGAGCAAGCAACTGAAGGTGGCTCAGAACCTGAGCTGCTGGTTTTGATTCACTCCTTGAGCATTTCCCTCTCATGGGCCATGGGACTGTTTTTTATGCAGGAGATCATCGTGGAAGAAAGTGGACAGAAACCCATTAGTGTGACTCTTTTCTCCCACCCAATCTTCTTTTTAAGTAATGGTAACCAAAAGTTGAGCACAGATGGCCAGGACTGGTTGACTGTTCTTTCCAGGTTACACAGAATCAGTGCTGAAGCCAAGAGGTTGTAGCACTGTGCTTCCAATTGCCTGGCCAATTTGAGCCGCCCTTCTTCATCAACATGTTCATTTCCACATGTCACACACATGCCACCTGCCCCACACACTTTCTGCATTTGTGCACCCAGGTATTTTTGGTTTTGTGTGATAAACTATTAATCCATTCCCACTGTCAATAGGTATTTAGTGAGATAAGCTGCATGCTCAGAATAGAAGATGAAAACTTGTAGTGGAATATTTACTACTCTGTTTTTCCATTTTGAGGAATCTTGGAGGGTTTTCATTGCTGTTTGTTGATTTGTTGTTTTTGTTGTTGTTTTAATCACCTGGATACAATAATGGAAATGAGAGCCTAGAGATCTTCTGGTCTTTATTTCTTATCTAGAAATATTATTAGTCTATTTCAAAATTAGATCCTTCCCTGTGCCCAGGGATGGTTTAGTCTTGCTTTTTCCAAATTATTTTGTCAGTCCTATGATGAATCTACCTTCCTTCCTAAAAATAGCAGATTCCTGTGACACTTTTCCTGCCCTACCCTTCTCAGTATTAATTGTTAATAATTTCTTCCTTTGTGCCCCATAAAAATCCCACTATTCCATTTCTATCATTTGATTGAGATGTGTTTGCATCCACTTCAGCTGCAATATTTAATTCCTCTCTGAGTGTCAGTGTTGATTTCAGGACCTGGTGCATGGTAGGTGCTCAGTAAATGTGATCCTTAATGAATTTAATCTGGCACAAATGTGTTTGCTTTGTGGAACTCATTGTCTAATTTAAAAGAGCCATCAGTCTGTAAGAAAGGCATATCTCGGCAGCTTGTTGATCACCCTGGAGTGTGAGAAAATCTCCTGCATTGGTATAAGGACCTTGTGGAGATGTGTGACCTAGCAGCTATTGGTGTCTTGAGCTTGTACTGGTCACCATGGGAAGGATCCAAAAGGAGTCCCAGATCAGAGTAAATAGGAGTATGTTAATGAGGGCTCTGGATGAACTAGACAGGCCTGGTTTTCTTCATATTCAGCCTGATACAGTTTCCATGCATCTTAGAAAAATAAGGACAAATATTTAGGCAATGTTGCGTCCAAATAAAACAATGTTTTGTGATGTATGTGGAGGTCAGTGAAGGAGCATATAGAGCGCATACCGAGTGCCCATCTGGGAAATTGTTCAAGGGAGCAACTAGATGTCTTAGAACATTTGGCAAGAAGACAGCTGAGAGCAGCAGCCTGCAGCCCATGCACACGGCCGGAGTGTGTTTCCCGGCTTATATAACACAGTGGAAATGAAGCCCTAGCCTTCCTCACAGAGGAGAGCAAGGCCAACCAGCGTGCATTAGGGACCATCAGGAATGGCTTACATTCTGAGTCCTGTCATTGCTTACGGCTTCTAATAGAATCACAGCCTGGCAATTTGTTTACCACCTCACCAAAGGAGGACTCACTGGAGAGAGCTGCTCACAGTCCACCTAACATGTCCTAAGCTTTCACTCAGGACATGCTAGGGACCAGAAAGACATCAGAGGAGCAACAGCTTAATTAGACACATATTGCCCTTTCAACCCATTGTTTATTCAATGTGGCCCATTTAAATACTGAAAAGCAGGCGCTCCAATCCCTCAGCTATTCTGCTGTGCTCCTGGGAGCCTGAGCAGAACTGAGGAGGAGCAGGAAGCAAATGCCCTGACTGCAAGCCTGCACTCAGAGGTTTCAACAGTGGATTGGAGCAGTAGGTACATGGTAATTTTTTTTTTTTTTTTTGCTCATAACCACTTTTTTTAACAGACTTTTTTTTATTCTGAACTGACATATGTATAGAAATAAAGAGGTTTAAACCTATAGACATAGAGTTCTGAAAGCGTTGTTGAATGAATAATCACCTCTCCCACAGACAGTCACCACCAGCTCAGAAGACACCTTTCTAAACAGGACCCTCCAAAAACCCACCCTGGCATGTCTGTGTCATAATTCTGTTTATCGTCATTGTTCACCACTTCTCTGTACCTTCAGGAACAATAGACTCTTTGTCGGTTCTAAAACTTTATATAAATGGATGCCAGTTGTATATATTGCTGCGAGCCTGGCTTCTTTTGTCCAATGTTATGTTTTTAAGATTCTTTTGTGGTATTGTATGTATCTGTAGTTGATTTGCTTTTATTGTCATAGAATATCCCATCTTATAATATTCCATGACATATTGGTCCATTCTGCTAGGGAAGAACATTTGCATTGTTTCCCATTTTTGTTTTTTAGTTTTTGGATCAATGCTCATAACAATATCTGTGTTAGAACCTGCTAGCATATATGCACACACATTTCTTTAAAGTACATACTTAGGAGTGAGATTGCTGGGTAAATGGTCAGGCATGTCTTTAACTTTGATATATATGAAAAAAACATTTTCCAGCAGCTCAGGAGGCTGAATCAGGAGGATCACCATTCAAAGCTAGCCTCAGCAACTTAGCAAGGCCCTAAGCAACTTAGTGAGAACCTGTCTAAGAATTTAAAGAAAACAAAAAGGGATGGGAATGTTGCTCAGTTGTTAAGTACCCTTAAGTTCAATACCCAGTACAAAAAAAAAAACAAAAAAAATAATGTAACATATATATTATGCTATGTTTAATAATAAAAAAGTTTACGTGTACCAGAAATATACCACATTTTAATGGAAAGATAACCCAAACTTTATTTTTTTTTATTTTTTTTTTATTATTTTTTTTTATTTTTTATTTTTTTTTTTTTTTTAACCCAAACTTTATTTGGGCACTTATTACAAATAGCAGAGAAGTTATCCCATCACTGGGTCTGTTTTACCGTAAAAGCAGTGAAGTTCCTGTAGCTGAATGCTTCTCTTTTCCGGTATGATTACAGGGGTTCAGTAATGGAGATGCGGGAACATAAGATGAGTGGAAATCGATGGGTGTTACTTAACTGAGAATGTGTTTGCCAGATTTAGGATGGTTTTCTGTAATTCAGTAGAAGATAACACCAGACTTCTAGAACTCAACCTAATGTTAAAGATTCTAGAAGAATGGCATTAAAAACCATGACAGATGGGAAAGAGCTGGAAACAACTAGATGAAGACATGTATATTCTGGAGGAGAGATGACATAGAGACACATGGCTCAGCACTCCAGTCTCAGAAAGGCCTCAGCAGGAGAGAGCAAACAGACATCCACAGCAAGACTTTAAATACGTGTTTATTTAACAAACATTCTATAGTATTTATGTGCACCAGGCCTTCCTCTAGGAGGCAGAAGGTATGTGAGTTCTCCAACAGGCAGGACAAACTGCCTAATCAACTGGAAAGCCTCTGCCTCAGAGACACAGGGATTCAGAGAAGGCTCTATCAGCTGTGTGGGGTGACTCACACCATGCCCAAGGTTGCCTCTGTCCTTACTAAGTTAGCGGTCCTGGGCAATTTACTTGACATTTCTGGGCCTCAGTTTTATTCATCTATAAAATGTGAAAGTGAGGTTAATAATTGTACCTTTCTCATAGAGTGGCTGTGTGTCTCATAGAGAGCTCTGTGCGTATGTGTGCACATAGGCATATATATAACACATATCCCAAAGCTTGATACACATGTCATCATTAGCACAGGTAAAGCACCAGGCACAGAGCATGGTCTGTAATAAGGTCTCAAAACCTTTCTTTTCTTGGTCTTTGTTCATGTTTCTGTGAAATGAAGAAAGTAATGGTGGTCTTTAAAAACTCAGCAGGTTGTTGTGAGCATCACATCAGGTAATGGAAGTGAAATCACCGTTTAAAGTGGTAACAAAATTCAAATTAGTAAGAATTAAATTAGCAGGGCAGGATTTATAATCCTGGCTTTATCTGACAAAAATAATTATGAATAAAAACAAACACTTCTTCAAATTCAAGAGTCATCTAAACAGTGCATTCACTATTTATTCAACTAATAATGAATGTATAATACATTGGAATGGTTTCCAATTATTTTTTAAAATTACTCTGATTGAGTTCAAAATATGATCTTATGTCAATAATTGGAGAAACAAGATTAAAAGTAAATAAGAGATAAAACTGGGGTGGAAGAAAAATAAAGGCAGAAAAATGAAATGACCAAGAGACAATGTTAAACCAAAAGTATAAAATTATATTTCCAAGCCGGGCATGGTGGCGCACACCTGTAATCCCAGCACTTAGGGAGGCTGAGACAGGAGAATCGTGAGTTCAAAGCCAGCCTCAGCAATGGCGAGGTGCTAAGCAACTCAGTGAGACCCTGTCTCTACATAAAACACAAAATAGGGCTGGGAGTGTGGCTCAGTGGTCAAGTACCCCTTAGTTCAATCTCCGGTACCAAAAAAAAAAAAAAAGGCCATTTCAGTTTTATTTATCACTGATTGTATTGGAAACAACTTCATTAGGCAAAAATGAGGTAAAACATAAATACTCTTTCTGTTAATTACTTTGGAGACTTAAAAAGTGAGCATCAGGTCTTCACCAAATTATGTTTCTTCAATGAAACTTGGAAGAACTCAAAAGGACTGCATCAAGGTAGGATACGTAAACTGAAAACTATAAAAATAAAGTAGCATGACATTTTACTTAGAGGGATTATGCACATTTTTGTTTTACATTTTAAAAATTATGTTTGATTGTAGTTTGCAACGTGTTTGTGTGTGTGTGTGTGCTTTTTCACCCCAAATGGAGCAACTTTATTATCTTCCCCATCATCTATTATTAGAAAATTATGAATCAGACTTTGATCATCTGCAATCCTCCCTTTCTGGACAAAGCTCAGGTGGGAGAAAGTGGTAAGAGAAACAGGTAAACTTTGTAATATCACTGAGAGAACCAAGAAAGATCATGAACGTGTAAATTGCATTCATAAAGAGCCATAACCCTCTGCATCTCTTGGATTCTTTTTTAAAGCATGCTTTTCTTGGCATCTGCATTTATCAGCATATGTGAAAATATTATCCAGAGTGCATTCTATATTTTCAGAAATGTAACATGATAACATCCCTTACAGAAAGGGATTTGGTGGTGAACAACATCCATCAATTTTCACTTGTTGGACTCCCTGAGGCAAGACCTTCTGTGTCATGTCAACATTTTTTCCTTTCTCTAGCAAAATTGAAAGATACAAGGAAAGATAGCATCTCAACATCTTGTCAACATTACCTTCCTCTCCCTCCTTCCACCAACCTCCTACCCTTTGGTGCAGGCCAAAATGACAGGGGGGAAAACGTGGCTGTTATTGCTTTTTTTTTTAGGGAAATAATGTCAAGATAAACAGTGTTTATAGATTTAACCCAAATGTTAGTCATAAAATGATCTTCCAATGCTTGGATGTGTAATAAGGCATCTAGCGCCAAGTTCATACTGTCAACAGGAACCACATCCAACTTTCTAAATTCTCCTCCTCTGAGGGGCAGCTCTCAGTATCCTGTGAGGGGTAATCTCATAGAACAAGTCAAAAGGCACATTTGCCTAGATTTTATTCTTCCAGATCCTAACCTGCATTTGTTCTATGATAAGATGGTTTGAGGGGAATGGTGTGGGTGAAGGGGAGACATTTTGAAGTCAAGAATTTTCATTGGACCACCCTTTTCAGGACCAATATTCTCCTATTTGAATGGCATGTGATACTCTCTGGCTTTAACCACTAAAACATATGGATTGTTGGGCATGGTGGCGCAGGCCTGTCATCCCAGCACTTTAAGAGGCTGAGACAGGAGGATCACAAGTTCAAAGCCAGCCTCAGCAATGACGAGGCGCTAAGCAACTCAGTGAGACCCTGTCTCTACATAAAACACAAAATAGGGCTGGGGATATGGCTCAGTGGTCGAGTGCCCCTGGGTTCAATTTCTGGTACCAAAAAATAAAAATTAGTAAAACATATGGTTTTCTTGGTAGTTGTGTCCCACACAGTTACAGTGCAAGTAGAAGATACACACTGAGGACTGTGTCATGAGCCACAGTCATGACACCCCTGGTCTCAATACTTCTGAACTTGGACTAAACAAAGGCTTGCCCAATTGTATTGGGGCTATAGGCTGAACTGAAGTGACCACCTTTCCCTAATGAACCTGGTACTTACAACTCCATCCCCACAAAGAGGATGTGGTTTCAATTGACCACTATTCAGCATGAAACATCTCCGTTGTTCAAAGAACTCCCAACACAGCTCAGAGGCAGCAGGCCTTAGCCCAGTGATCTTTCCAATCAGTTGTGTCCAGGAGGAGAGTTGGTTTCTCTCAAAGCACAAAGGGATAGTCAGCATAGCTGACGTAGAAATGGTTCAATTTAAACACTCTTTCTTCCCAGGGCATCTGTGCACGTGGAGTTTTGTGGATCCACAAACTCCCCCGAAAGTCTTCTTTCTTATAGGGAAATGGTTCTGTGGGTCTAAAGGATGCTTGGAGAACTTGGAGAATGAATTACAGCCTCCACCCTCCTGAGCACCCCTGTGGGGCTCCTTATCCCTTTGTTCCACTGCTTAAAGTCAAGAAAGGGAGCAGCACTTGGTTCCCACTGGAATGATGTGGGCCAAGTACAAAACTTCTTAAAGCAATTATAATAATCATATACTGGCTGCTTTTTGTTTTATCTCAGTCTAGTAGAATAACAACAATTTAGCTATGACAGCCAACATTTAAGTGGGCTTCACTTACTGCTGTACTAATACTATAATAGATAAACTTGATAGACACCTAGACATACAGGATACTCTGATTTCAGATAATTTTATGGTAATTTTCATAGTTTTGACTCAGCAGCTTGACCAGAAAAGAGTAGCACTTTTCTCTATTCATGAGGCTTTGGTATCTGGCTATGTCCTGATCAAGAAAGAAGATCAAATGAGAAGCTAGATGCAAAGTGGCAGTCCTTGGGACAAGAGTTTAAACACACAGAAAAACCAATGACAAGATGGCTCGTGGCTTCAGCTCTCCTGCTTCTCTCCTTGGGCCATCATATCAATCAACTGGAAATAAATACTGACATCAATTCACCCAGCAGCCTATAACATAAAAATAAAAAGTGAATGGTGGGGCAAAACAGGGTCCATCACTCGCCTGTGTTCAAGGGCAAATGAGAAGTGAAGGTCATCCATTCACATCTCTTCAAGGTCAAATAAATAGAAATTGAGAACATTCTCAGTGAAATAAAATAATAGTGATAACAACGAATAATATATCATTTCAGAGGCAAAGAAAGAGTATGCATTTGAAAACAAGATATTTTACATATAAATAGGAACCATGTCTGCTTTGTATTCTCAATACACTTCAGGGAAAAACAGGGCTATGAAGCAAAAGATAAAAGATGAGATAAGAAAATAGTCAAGTACTGTATATTGTGCCAAATTTTGAAAATTGATCATCTACCAGGATCCTCCCCCCTCTCCCTCTAAATTGCCTTTTCAGATGTATGTTTAGAGTCAGGCATAAATAAATGAGGATTGGATAAAATTAAGAAGATTCTAGAAGGAAATTAAAAGGCTATAGGAGACTTTCAATTTACTTTGGCAGTAGTAAAGGACAAAATTGACACTGTGTAAATTCCAGGCTATAATTTGGAAGACTGAGAAAAAAAATTCTTCAAAAATGCAGAGGAAAAAGGGATGGGGAAGACAAGTGAGAAAAGAATAAGGAAAAAGAGATTAAAAGTGTAGAGGACAGAGAACAGTGATGCTTCATTGGTGCTTGTAAATAAAAACCTGGCTCAAACAAAAGAGAATAAACATGCAAAATTACAACCAAAAAATTGGAGATCAACAACATGTGTGCTATGAAAACCCCATAGACCCTTCTATTAAAGTAAAAAACAAGACAAAGGTACACATCTTGTGGCTTTTTAAAAATTTATTTTATGCATGTATTTGGTCCCTTTTTTTCTACACCCAAGTCTGATTGCTCTCCCTCCAGAGAAGTACCATTCACATGGGATTTTTAAAAATTAGCTTTTATACAAAAATAGGTATTTATACACAGCAAAATTAACTGTTTTTAAATATACAAGGCAATGAGTTGGAAAAATGCACATAGTCATGTAGCCACTAACAAAATCAAGATAAAGTGTGTTTCAATTAACCCCAAATTCCCTCCTTCCAATTCACCCCACTAGCTTGGCCACTGAAAACTATTGTTCTTTGTCTGGTTCTTCTTGCCTTTTCTGGATTTAATATGAATGGGCTCACATGATATGTAGTGTTTTGTGCCTGGCTTTCTTGGTTTAACATAACGCTTTGGAGGTTGGTACAGACTATTGGTAGTATCAGTAAGTTTATGAGTCAGTTTTGCATTTCTGTAACAAAATACCTGAGGACAGATACTTAATAAAGAAAAAAAAAGCTTATTTAACTCAGTTTTGAAGACAAAAAGTTTGATATTAGGTAGCTCTGACTGTTCAGCCTCTGTAGAGAACCTTCAGATAGTATCAATTTATATGATGGATGGCATCATGGCAGGAGCATGTGTGAGAGTGGCAATCAACAATGCAGAAGGGACCAAACACCTGGCATGGCTCCACTCTCATGGTAACTGATGCAGTCCTGAGATATGGGCATTTATCCCTTCTGGAGGGCGGTGTCCCATGACCTCATCATCTCCCACTAGGCCCCACTCTTACAGGTTCCACTACCTCTCAGCTCCAGTATTTGGGACCAGGCTTCCATCATGTGAAACTATGAAAGATAAATCATATCCAGACCACAGCAGGAGGTGACCCATCTTCACTCATCACTGTGTTTGTGCTTTCTTGATCTATAAACACTTTTCCCAGGAGCACTGGCACTCACCCTGGGTTATATGCAGGCATCCATCCTGGGTCATTGAGCTGATTTATCTTCTACCCCAGTCCCTTACCCTTCACTGATAAGCCTGTATCCCTCCTTTACCACTCAACTAAAAAGTCTTTACCTTCTATTAAGATTCACCACATTCCCACATGCACCCTCAGTATGCTTTGCTTTGTGTTCAGGAGTGTTCACTGTACCGTCTGGACATGCATTTGGGCAGACTTACTAGACAGATGAAGAACCCAAGGCCCTTGAGTGTCAGGGTAAGGACACTTGCTCAAGGTATTTGATCTGGATGGAGAACCAAAGTCATTCTCCAGGAGCACGGCTATGCTTATCTCACTTGTCCTTAAAGGGCTGATGTTGGCAGGTGAGAATTGAGAATGGAGCCATGGAAGAGTTGGAAGAAAAACAAGGAACGAGAGTGAAGAGGTTCCCCTGTTGTGTTGGTACAGGGTAGTGAAGCATCAGGTCTTGATTTTATAACTCTCTTAACCAAGATTTAGCAAGAGAATTAAGCCCAACTTGAAGATATCTATTGTTTGTGGTGAGGAAGCTTCTCCCCAGTGAACCTAGAGCACCTGAGTTGTATCCCTGGGAGAGGTAAGATAATGGTCATTCAGATTTTCTATTTTCTGTGGCTCAGATGAAGAACCTCAGTCAGGAAAGACTATCAGAGAGATAACTGAATATCAAGGAACCAAGCTAAAACTATCAAAAAATGCCAAAAAGACCCAGGATGGGTCTTTTTCTATGACATGAACTACTCTGAGCCTCACTTACTTCATCCATTAAATCTGATCATTACACTTCTGACCTTACAAGGTAAGATCTAAATAAGACGCCATTTCTGAAAGTGGGTTGTAATTTGCCTACGAGTCAAGTGTTGGCCTAATCCCTGACTTTATTTCTAGTTTATAAAAAAGGTTCATATCTATACCATAAGAGACAGATTATGAACCTTCCCCTAAGAAGAAGATAAGATCTGAGATGCATTAAGAGCCTTTAGTGTGGTCTCTACCATACATGCAAACTTGTGATAGAATTATTATTACCTGGCTTTATGGAGCAAGTTTCTCTATCTTAGAGACGTCAAATGACTTGCTTCAGGTCTCACTGCGCTAGAGAAAAGCAGAACTGGGACTCAAATCCAGCTTTGCCTGGCTGACTCTGAAGCCTGTGGTCTTTCCACCACATTATGTGGTTTTGCTGAAATCCAAAGTCCATGATTCTGAGATGGCTCACCGACAGCGCTTGCTTATCACATTAATTCTCCTTAGCGTTTTTATTTCCCCTCGTGACAGACAGACACTCTAAAGGCCACTGCAGCGCTCCCAGCACGTTCATCAGGCCTGCTCCCATGGCTTCGGAGTCAGCCTCCCCATTAAGATCCTTCTTTAAAGAAACCATTGGAGAGATGAGCAAGCCGGAATCCAATAACCACTCTGTGCTTTCTGACACTGAGAAGATATATTACTGTACTCCCGTGACTGCAGCGTTTAGAACAGCTTTGGAAGAGTGTTGTATCAATTATATTATCCCTCTGGGAACTCCATTAACATTAAAATGTCTTATGAGACTAACTAAAGACTTGAACAAAGAAAAAGTCTCACATGAAGGCGTCTTAAAATTTATAGTTTAAAAAAAATCTACCTTGCCTCTTCCTTTGTACATGCTGCAAGGATTCATGACTCTTCTTGGACTATTTTAAGCAAATTATCTTAGATAATGGAGCTCCTTCTCAGAAAGGATTACCTCAGACCAAAAGCAACACTGTGAGGAAATAATGTGGAGACAGCCTGTATTGAAATTGTACATACCTGGGTGTGAATTCTGGAGCTCCTACTATGTACAACAGCAGCAATTGTTGTTATAGTTCAATGAACAACTATTATAGGCCATTGGATTGGTATAGTCCATTTTGTTTAATTTTTAGCAATGTGTGTATTATTCCTATTTCAAATTTGGAAAGGCTAAGTAAATTCAACTAACTCAGGTGATGTGGTAGGCAGCTTCTGAAATGAGTCCTAATGAACTTTCACTTCCTGGCCCAATAGTTCTTTCTTCTCCACAATTTCACTTTTTCTGTTTCAGTTATTCATACTCAACCATAGTATAAAAACATTTAATGGGAAATTCCAGAAATAAATTTTTTGTAAGTTCTAAATTGCATGTCATTCTGAGTAACAGGATAAAATCTCATACTATTGTGCTCCATCCTGCCCAGCAGGTGACTCATTCCTTTTTTTCCCAGAGTATCCATATTGTATATGTTACCCACTTGTTAGTCACCTGGTAGCTATCTTGGCTATCAAATCAACTGTCTTGCTGTAGCAGTGCTTGTGTTCAAGTATTCTTATTTATTCTCTTTTTTTTGGTACTGAAGATTGAACTCAGGGGCACTCGACCACTGAGCCACATCCCCAGCCCCATTTTGTGTTTTATGTAGAGACAGGCTCTCACTGAGTTGCTTAGCGCCTCACCATTGCTGAGGCTGGCTTTGAACTCACAATTCTCCTGTCTCAGCCTCCCTAAGTGCTGGGATTACAGGCTTGTGCTACCACACCCGGCTTCTTATTTATTCTTTAATAATGTCCCCAAGGTACAAGAGTAATACTGTTGGCAATTCAGATATGACAAAGAAGCATTCTTACCTGTTTCCCCTGAATAAAAATTTAAAAGACTTGGCTTTGGGGAAGAAAATAAATCATATGCTGACGTTGCTAAGATTTATAGTAAATTGTTTATCTCTTACTGTGCTTAATTTATAAATTAAACTCTATCATAGTTATGTATGTATAGGAAAAATGTGTAGTAGATATAAAGTTTGGTATTATCCATGGTTTCAGACAACCACTGGGATTCTTGGAACATCTCTCCCACACATAAATGGAAACTGCTGTATTTATATCTTTATGTAACTCTCCTTCTCTTATGTGTGAGATGGACCTAGTGACTTGACAATGTATACAGATGTGATGGGATGGCACTTCTAAGATTAAATTATAAGACTGTGACTTCCTCCTTCTTGTGTTCCCCCTTGTTTTCCCTCTCTTGCCTGATCACTTTGTTGGAACCAATTGCCATTTAGTGAGATGTCTCATCAAGAGACCCTTTAGTAAAAGACTGAGAGTGGCCTCTGGTCAGTAGCCAGTCCCTTGGTCCAACAACCCATGAGGAACTAAATCCTTCCTACAACTACTGAGTGAGCTTTAGGATGACCATGGCCATGGCTGACTGCTTGCTTACAGCCTCACCAAAGGACTCAGCTAAGCCCTTTCCAGATTTTTCACCCACAGAAACTATGAGATAATAAATGTGTGTTATTTTAAGATGATTGATTTTGAAATAACTTGCTATATGGCGATCGATAACTAATATAGGAAGCACAAATGAAGTTTTCAGCCAATTCTTCAACTTCAAAGCACAATCTCTTTTCATTGAACTAATGGGTTCTTTACTTGTGACCTTGAGAAAATTACTAAAACTCAGAAACGCTTCATCCACGTGAATAAAATAAGGATAACGCCCACACTACGGTATTACAAAGCAGCTTAAACAGAATAATATACATAATACGTTTGGCCTGTCGGTTGAACAAGGAAAGAGAAGAAAATATCAGAAGGTTGTTACTGTGGGAGAATGCTGAATGATGCCCAGCTGTGCGTATGGTGAGCTTTGAAGGATGGTATCCTGGGAAGTAAAATTTGGGAATCACAGTAGTTAGAAGAGCAAGGTCCAGCCATTTGACACTTGGATCCTACTTTCCATGGGTACCATGACAACAGTTCTGAACACAGGGAAGTGACATCCTCTCTACACAGTTATTGGGGCACAACCTACATAAAGTAGATGCTTGAAAAATTGTAGCCATTTTTATCATATTTCCTAGCTAGGATATTTTGACTAACAACGATGGCATTTCAGGGTGAATAATGGTGGCTGCAGATGAATACAGAATAATTTCTGGACTGAAGTGTTTTCAGTAATCCTCATCGTCTTTTTCATTGCAGAATCTCTCTATACCTTAACTGCATCAGGTAAATCTAAAGATCATTCTTCGATTCTCCATCTTAATCTCTTTTCCCTTCTCCCTCTATTGGGTCTTATACTGCAAGGTTTCTCCACCAGTAAAAATGCCCTAAAAAAACAGTTCGCAAAGGGAAGTCTTCTGTCTCAATACATAACTTCCTGTGCAGAGATTCTTCTATCTCAGTTCTATGCATCAGACACTGAAGCTAAGATCTATGGCCACTGTTGATATCTCTATGAACACATGGGACAATAGTGGTACTCACAGTGACCTACTCGATGCCATGAGAGTAACTGCAGAAACCATATCTATTTATTTTCATGCCTCTAATGCCTAGCCAAAAGCGTTGCTTAGAATAGGTAATCAATTGACATTCGATGAATGAACGAAGGAACTGCACCCTCCCTAGACACTGTTGGATTTTCTATACATCACTGTTTTTTATCAAAAATCTTGTGGTATAGCTTCATTGCTATACTAGATTCATATCACAATTTCACTTCTATTTCTTTCTATTATCTGCTCTTACATCCTGGCAAATCTGGTTAAAAGAAAATAAGAATTTCCCTTTTACATACAGACTTAATATTCACTCAGTTTCTCAGGAAAATGAAATAGAAGATTAAAAAGTAAACAAAAATTCTATGTACTTTTCAGAGCTAAGCTTGAGCGCCTGATTGGACACTGAAGCCCCCCAGGCCTGCGTTAGCCCAGACTCATTTCAGTAGCCACAGAGGAATAGCTCCCTAAAGTGTGTTTATGCCTAGGTGTCTTGATTTTAAATAATTTGGACATATATAAAAGAAGTTGGTAAGAAAAAATTGACACTGAATTTTATATACTACCCGTTAACTTCACTTAGACTAGAAATCAGAACTGTTCTGTTGTAGGATTTACATATGTAGACTAAAACAGTCTTCACACATGGTCTAGAAAAGATTATTCTATAAAAATCATAATTTTACTTCTTCCTCTTTTTCTGCATTTGTTCAGTAGGATTAAGGTATTCAGGAGTTAAAGGCAAAGATTTATTCAGTTAGAAAACTCAGTAAGATGTGAACCATATTTTAGTATTAAAAGCAAAGTAGTAGTATTACGAGAAAAAAAATCTATTAGAATTTAAAATGTGTGCATGCACACGTGTGTTCAAACTTGCCCAGCTTCAATAGGCTGAGTAAAGTTAAACTAGTCATTTTATCTTGGTAAACCTCAATTTCTTTACCTATAAAATGGACAAAAGCCTCATGAATTCCCTCTGGCCTTTGTGAGGTTTAAAGGAAGCACTGTCCATTGATATGCCTCATGTAGCTCCAGGCAGATGGCGGACATGCCATTCACATTGGTGAGATCTCAACACAAATGAGAATGGCTAGCCACAAATAGAGGCTAAAATTAAAATGTAATTATATAAACCAAGTCTTTGAATGGTTAATGGCAAAAATAGAAATCTCCTTTTCCTCCCCATTTCATTTGCTACTTAACACTGGATGTCACAATTATGGGCCAGAATTTTGTGAACACTACTGTCATGGAAACGTAGAGCTGGACTTGCAAAACACAGTAAAATAAAATAAATAAAATGGTCACTATATTCATTTACTGTTTCATTATATTCACGTCATTTAAACTAAACTCCAAATCTGTGGGTTTTGCAAAGAAAAACATTACAATTTTCCATTCACTGAAAAGTAGTTCTAACTTTTCAGAAGATTGTTATGTCCTCCCTCATTGGATCCAATGGAATGTCCAAAGGTCAGGAAAAAAATGGACACTTGGAAAAATGCTGGGTTTATGAGGATTTTCACAGATTTTTCAGGCTATGATTCTTCATCCTAAAAGAGAATCAATCCGTGTTTCATAGGAGTGAGGGGATGTGCAGGTTGTGGAGTTGACCTCATGCTTCCTGCTCCTTTAGTCTCTATCCCAAGTGTCTCTTGCCCAGAATGTAAACGCTTGTGCTCAAGCATTTGTCTACGGACTCTACTTTTTCCTCTGCACTCTCCCCTTGCAGGGACAGTTTTAACAAATTCTTTTATATATGTGAATTCCAAGTTACCTTCCTGCTTTTGTCATCTCTCTGGCACTTCATGGGTAAGGCACAATGGACACTCGTCTCACTAAGTTCCATCATGTATTAAACCAAAGTAGTTTTTTTCTTTTGTTTTTTGTTTTGTTTGTTTGTTTGTTTTGCATTAAACCTGGCTCCCCATCTCTCCAAATGACATAGTGGCACCATTATCCCCCCAGGGAACATGAGCCAGGAAACTGGAAGTCCATTTAAACTCAACTTTCCCTCTCCTTATCTCTCAAGTCCAAGTCCAACTGACCTTATCGTCTAAATCTTCATGAGTCAGACCCCTTGCTCCCTACCTATTGCTACTGTCCTGCTTTAGGACATAGAATCTTGTACCCGCCATCATCTGATACGTCCCCAAGGGTCCTCCTTTCTCCAGCCCTGCCCTGCTCCAATCCATTCTCCACGTGGCAGTCATAGTGAAATTCCCGAAAGGCAAGTTTGACCACATCACCCCGCCGCCTACAATCACTGCCTGCCTCCTGGGTTGGAAGCGATACAACTTGGAGTCTTACATCTTACACATGTTCCTACCAGATTCTCCAATTTTCCCTTCTACTATTCTCCTTCATGCCATAATTCCTGTAAGGGCAAAAAGATCAAGGCGGCAGCAAACCATGCAAGTCATTTCAGGCTTTTATTCAGGAACAGGATTCATCTGCGAAGGTGGTGGTGGTGGACCCATTTTCCTGGTGGAAAATGAGCCACTGAACAAAGAAAGGGACTGGGTTTTTATAGGTTTATGTTGGGGGGTGGCATAGTGGAGACATGCCAGTTTTCTTGGGCACTTAGGAATTTGGGGCTAGTTCCATAAATCAATGAAGTGGTCAGTTTTAGTGCCCAGGAATTTGAGCTCAAGGGTCAGGGTCCTGCGATCTGCGGACCAAGTGTCTCCAGCCTGGCGGAGCACTTTTCCTTTATCTGCAATTAGTCTTAGGGAAACATTCATCAGGGGAGGGAGGAGTGTTAGCGTAGAGCTATTTGCCTCTTCCCTCAAGCTACATTGTTTTCAATTCCCATTTCCTATTAATTCCCAATTCAATACTAAACCCCTTAGAGTTGCTTTCTCTACAAATAATGTGCCATGTTGTCTAGCATTCTGTTCCTTTGCATAGAATATCTTTTCTTCTTCTAATGTTCCTTTGGGACTCAACGTGAGGTTTAACTTCCTCAAGAATCCTTCAATGCACTCCAGATTCCTGCAATGTCACTGGAGGACTTCCACTGTGGCACCAGTTAGGCAGAACTAACTTCCTTTTGTACTCGTCTGAGATCCTTTTTAGAGCCAAGAACCAAGCAGTACAATGTGGTATTTTAGAATATCAACTCTGAATTCAGACCTCTGGGTTTAATCCTCTCTCTACTGTTTGCAAGCCACGTGATAAGCTATGTAGATTCTTTGAACCCCAGTTTCTGTATCTTTTAAGCATTGATAATAGTAATACTGGACTTACAGTAAAGTATCAGAATTAAGGGAGCTGAGACCTAAAGGATGAGAAGTTAACCATGCAAAGCCTTGGAGGATGCACTTTTCAGGAAAAGAGAATAGTGCATACAAAGGCCCAGCTGATGAAACACGGAGCACTGAATAATTTACAGCCAACAGCCCCATCTCTCCTGCAATATTCACTCAGCCCAGGATTATATTTTCTAAGAGAGAGCAGTGAAAGCCCCAGAGTTAACACATGGTGCTTGGCAGAACCTCATTAGCTGAGATCTGCTTCATTTCTCCAGCCCCATTTGGATTCTTTCCAGACTCTACTATCACATTTAAGCCTTGGGTGAAACTTTAAAGCCCTCAAAAGTGGTGAAAGCCTACACTGGCAGGGACCCAAGGGAAGAACATAACTGCTGAGTATAGCACTCTGGCCAAAGGAGCTCTATGAGGGCATTATCCAAAATGGCGTGCCCCAGGATGAGCCACGCAAAGCACGTACAATCAGGGAATGTGGACTTCTTGTCAAACTTGACAGCAGGTTTATTTCAGCATGAGATGCATTTGCCAAATGAACAGAGACTCAAAGATCGCACTGGTTTTAAAAATGAGTTTTGCTTTGTAGCAGAGAAATAACATGATTTATGAGTTTGTCAGGGAACGGATGTTGCCTTTAAAAAAAAAAATCTTCCCTGTTCCAAAGAAAGTTATGAATTGCAAATGAACCAACCAGTGATGTGCGTGTGTGCGCGCGCGCATGTGTGCGCGTGCGTACGTGTGTACACACATGTATCTCAGTGCTTGTCCTCATTCTTCTCTGCCTCTGTGGTTTGGACGCCAACTCCACCATGTACCTTCCCCAGTGCTGCAAGCAAATTGTAATTACAATGCTGAACAGTTATTTCTAAGACAACCGAATCTGTGTTCCATTAAAGTCATGGAATAGTTAAACATTTTTTTTATTCCCAACCATAATAAAAAACAGTTCCCCATTCAATCTGATGCTTCAGAAGTCAGAGGATTCCACGTAGTCCCTTCCGTGATATTTGGAAATGCTTTCTGATGGTGTCCCAGGCAATCAGCAGGAGGTCTGCTTCACTGTGGGTTTATCATGCTCACTGTGGTTTGGACAGCAGCTGCGTGGAAGTCCCAAAATGGTAATTGATTTCCTCCCCAAGATACTAAGCCTGCTCGCCAGCTACCAAGCATAGTCCCTCAGTGGTGTGTACCTTCAAGATGTTACATGGAGTCACAGAAAAGAGAACCATACTTCTTTCAAACTAGCAGTGAGGAAAGACTGGTCTTCCAGAGTTGCTGCAAATGGAAAAAATAATGCTAGAGATATTCTGATCATTAGTTTGCAAAAATCATTCTGATGACATTTTTTGAGAGATTGTCTTTGAGATGAAGTCTCCTCTGATGACCAGTTATTTTATCCTAATGTCCCTAAGTCTATGTGTAGTTGGGATGCATTTTAACCGTAAAAGTAAATCTTTAAGAATATTTACAAAAAGGAAATAAATGCAATAAATACAATAGCAATAAATGCTGTGCTCCCATTTACTTCCTGTAGAAAACTTAACTTACATTCAGGATCTGCATTCTTTTCCACATTTTGTGAGCATATTGAAAATTACTAGTGGATTTTAAATTTCCATTTTAAAAGCTCATAAAGTTTTTGAGCCTCAAACTCCTCGGTTCTTTACTCAGAAATCTCCATTACGTGTCTAGAGTGGGGAATACCATGAGATAACTTTTCTTTTATGTTTACTGATTATTCTGTTCCTTTTTTGTTGAAGTGATTGTTCATAACTTGTGTCCACATTATTGTTTTATACATTCAAGTACTTTTTGAAAATTTAAAAATTATTTATTAACAGACAAAATCAACATATATATAATGTGTACATAATATTTAACATATTTTAATGTATGAATACATCGAGGAATGGCTAAACCACGCTAATTAACATGTACATATATATATATTGCTGTGTATCTTATAATTTGCATAGTAAGAATATCTAAAATCTATACTCAGTAATTTTCAAATATTGAAGTCCACTTTTTAATTGATTTTTTTTTCTTATTCTTCCTAACATATAGGAATTCTTTTATATTCTTGATACTATACCCTTATCTATTTTGGAGTTTTGTTTTACACATTTAGATTTTGAATCCAGTGGATATGATTTCTGTTTGATCAAATTTAATGCTTTAGACAAATGAACAATTATTTCAGCACATTTGTTAATTAAATAGCCTATCCTTTCCTACTCTGAGTTTCAATGTGCCACTGCCATTCAAAAAATTTTCTATCTTAAGTAATGAAATAAAGTAGCAAAAGTAATAAAATCTCTTGTCTAAAGCTATTTGGTTCTTTTGAACTATTTATCCTTCCCTAATCATATATTATATTTTCTGAATTACTACACATATTTGTTAGAAGTCATTTTTTATCAAGTCTTTTTGTTGTTGTTGTTGTTCTTTTTAGTTATACATGACAGTAGAGTGTATTTTGACATATATGCAAACATGGAGTCTTAGGATCCCAGTCTTGTGAATGTACATGATGATGACATTCACTGTGGTGTAGTCATATATGTATATAGGAAAGTTACGTCAGCTTTATCATACTCTCTTTCCCCCCCTTCCCTTCATCCCCCTTTGTCTCATCCACTGAACATCTATTCTTTCCTCCCCGGTCTTTTTGTATGTTAGCATCCATTTGTCAGAAAGAACATTCGACTTTTCATCTGGCAAAGATATTCTTTCCACCTAAAGGTCTTCCTCCAAAGTAAATTTTCTCCTCTTGGCTCCTTGTACTTTTTAATAAATTATAGAATCTTTGTTATGGTTTGGATATGAAGTTCCAAAAAAGCTCACGTGTGAGACAATGCAAGAAGGTTCAGAGGAAAAATGATTGGATTGTGAGAGTCTTAATTCAATCAGTGAATTAATCCCCTGATAGGGATTAACTGAGTGGTAACTGAAATGGTAGGGTGTGGCTGGAGGAGGTAGGAATTGGGGCAGTGGCTTTGGGGTATATGATTGGTATCTGGCAAGTGGACATCTCTCTCTCTGCTCTCTAATCATCATGTGAGCCTCTTCCATCTGCCAGACTCTTCCATCATGTTGTTCTGCCTCACCTTCAGCCCTGAGGAATGGAGTCTGCTGTCTATGAACCGAGACCTCTGAAATCGTGAGTGCTAAAATAAACAGTTCTTCCTAAAATTGTTCTGATCAGATCTTTTAGTCACAGCAGTGTAAAAGCTGACTAAAACACTCTGCTTGTCAATTTCCATAACAATTCCTGGCAGGATTTTGTATAAATTCCATTGTATTTAAAGATTAATTTGCATAAACTTGACACCTTTAACACATCATACCATTGTTATTTGTTTGCAAATACACGAATCCATTTATTTAGAAATTATTTAATACTTCCATTGTTGTATAATTTCTGTGCACAAATTTTCTTAGATACATTCATTGCAATTTTATTGTTTTGGTACCACTGGGAATGGTACCTTTTAAAAATTATTTTTCTGTTGCCCTTGTTTGGCAAGTCGTTTTATGTGTTAGTCACATATAATATCAATTATAATGATGTTTGTTAATTGTTTTGAAAAGAAGGTAAGAGAAGAAGGTAATTGTTGAAAAGAAGGTAAGAAAGGAGAAGAAAAGATACAGAATGTGGGGGAAATGCACAACACAAAACAGATGATAGAAATAAAACAAATGTCAGGAGTTATGGTAAATGTAAGTGTACTGTTTCCAGGAAAATACCAATTATTTGATGCAACATGAATAACATCAGGGACAATTATTTGTTGTTTGTAAGGAAAATTTTTAAAACATAAATGTGTTAGCTAACTTTTCATTACTGTAACAAAATACTTGAGAAATTCAGCTAACCAGAGGAAAGATTTATTTTGTTTTCCAGTCTCAGAGGTTCCAGTCCATACTTGCTTTGTCTCATTGTTGTGGCCTCTGACAAAGCAGAACATCATGGTGGGAAGCAGTGCTTTAGTAAGCTTTTTTGTGTGTCTGTAACCAAAGGTCCTGAAAAAAAACAGGTGGAGGAGAAAAGGTTTATTTGGGGCTCATGGTTTTAGAGGTCTCAGTCCATAGATGGCTGGCTCCATTGCTCTGGGTCTAAGAAAAGGCAGAACATTATGGAGGAAAGGTGTGGAGGAGGAAAGCAGCTCAGGACATGGCACCAGGAAGCAGAGACAGAGACAGAGACAAAGTTCAGCTCACCAGGGACAGCAATACCCTACCTGCTTACAGTTAGCACCCAACTAATCTCTATTAGTGGATTCATGCACTGATTAGGATAAGACTCTCATAACCCAATTATTTGACCTCTAAACTTTCTTGCATCGTCTCACACATGAGCTTCTGGGGGACATCTCAGATCTAAACCATAACAGGGAGCAAAGCTGCTCATCTCCTCATGGTTGGGAACCAAAAGCACACAGAAAGAGGAAGAAGTCAGAGACAAGATATAACCTTCAAAGGCATACCCCAGTGACCTACTTCCTCCAACGAGGCCCCTCCTCCTACTAGCCCAAGGGGACTTACCCATGGAGGTGAGCACCCTCATGATCCAGTCACTTCCCCAAAGCTCCACTCCAAACATTACTGCATTGGGGACCAAGCCTTCAACACACGAGTCTTTGGGGGACATGTCATGTTGAAATTATAACAGTAAAAAAATAATACAATTGAAAATAAAGCATAGGAAAGACAGTATAGCATATTTGGAATATAGCATATAGGAACTTGGAAGATAGTAACCCAAATAAAACCATAGTACTTATATTAAGACTAAATAGATTTTAAGGCAAAAAGCTTATTTGTATGTAATTACTGTATATTTATTTTCATTACTTTGTTGTTTATCTCTCTCACATATATATACACATATATACAATATGTGTGTATCATATACTTTGATATGTGTATATATACATATACAACTTTTATCTCAGTGTACATATAGATTTGAAAACTCTCTGAAAGTGGTGCACACACATAGTGGCTAAGTCAAAATATATGTCTATGTTCAAATGCAATGGATAGTTATACATTTAAACAGTGGTTTTCACTTAAGTTAGACATTTTATATTGCAACTCAGTGCACATAAAAACTTTTAGTTCATAGAGCAATACTTATCCTCATGCATGCGGTACCTTCTGACATTTTTATTCTATTATATTCTACTCCATTTTGTTTTATTTCATTCCATTCTATTCCATCTCATTTTTAAAATGCTAGCCTCAGTTCTCCAAATTGGTTTTCCTACATATCAATGGAATAGGGCCTGTGGTTCCAAAAAACATCAATTCACAAATCTATAGGAATCACTTCTCCATTCTTATCCCGCTCCTGCTCCTCTTCTTTCAATATCTCACCTACAAGTTTTATGAATCGTGTTGCTTAAGGATCTTCAGGATACCTAAATTCACATTTACAAGTGAAATGTTAGCTTTGTTCTCATCTTTAAAACAAGGATAAAAATAATTTTGATAACACAGGATTATTACGGGGATTAAATAATATCATGGGCATGCAGCACTTAGGCTCTGGCTATAGAAGATCCCCAGTAAAATGGTAATGGATCTCCATGGGAACCTCTCACCTCTAATCTCATCCTTTTGGCCCCCAAAGATTATCTCCAGGTATGATCCAAAGGGGGAAATTTTTAGTATGATGAGCCTTTTAGATCTCCAATTGCTCATCCCTGTTGAATAATGTTCTTCACTGTTTTTATGCCATTTGGGATATGGATCTACCACTGGTAGAGACCACAGAGTCTCCTGAACAGTGTCTGCCCCAGCTCTCCTTGAAATAGTTATGCAGTACACCCTGAGAGAAGTGTAATCAATTATTTATTAAAAAGGTTCTAATTGATAGCTAAAAGTTGTACTTTTTAGATAAGTTTACCTTCTGTGCCATGTAAGGGCAAGTCCCCGTGTGTGGGTTTTGTGCAGAGATCTCTCTTGGCCCTGTCTCTCCCCTCTGTCTGACTGATCTTCCCCTTCGTGACCACCTCTACCTGCCACCTCTTCCGACCCTTTTTTCTTAGACAATGATGAGGTGTCTCAATTCCATGGTTCCTCCACAGTTATGTTGGCAGCTCAGGTCCTGCTAGATCTACCCACAGAGAGAGGGTAGTGAGGGTAGAAGGGGTGCTTTCATTCTGGTCTTTTGCTGGTTTCCTTCTAATTCCTTGATATCAAATGTAACATGTAACTGTGAGGAGTGATTTTCTTCTGTGAACCACTTTAGTTGACACAAACTTGGATAGTCTTCTTATTAAGAGGACTACATTCCTTGAGAAATTATAGTCCTGGCCTTAGGATGCCAAAGATCGTTCTCTGGACTGTACTGGAAAAGCAACAGCAGTAGGGAACCAGTCCCTGCCTTTGCCATCCAGGTAAGTGTACACCATTCCCAAGGAGTCTCCCTGGGGCTTCTTGGTGCCTTCCAGGAGCACTGGAAATTCTTACCATGACTCCCAAGGCATTTTATGACTTGGATCCTGCATATCGTTTCCTCCTTATCTTCTTCAATGATTGTTTTCCCCACCTCCCTTTACTCTTTCTGTCTCTGCCATATGGGATTCCTTAACATACCCCACTTTATTAAATTTTCTGGCCCCTGTGCCTTTGTCCAGATTGCCATCCTGCATGGAACACTTTCCAGTCCACTGTATCCTCTTCATCTGATTATCACTTATCAGTTCTTCAAAATTCAGCCCAGATCCTCCCTATTCCCTCCTCAGATTGTATTAGTTCCCCCACACCAAGCCAAGTACTTTTTCCCTATCATTTAGCACACAATATTATTACTGGCTCTCTCTCCCAATACTTTTCATTTCTAAATTCTCAGAGACTAAGGCAGGAAAGATATTTAGTAAATATTGGTTGAGGACTTAGTTAACATATGAATTAAGCTCAGGTGCAGTGTCTTGTGCTATCTTTAAGGCCAAGTCTTTTGAATTCTCTCTAACCATAAAGGTGAGAAAAGGACATCCCATGAAACAGGCTTGATCTTCCTTTGCTAAACAGGCAGCCTGCTGTTCCATCAGGAGAGACTTTTTTCAGTGACACTGTGGGTTGCAGTGACACTGTGGTTTGGGGTTTGGACACTAGGTTTGTGTGTGTGTGTGAATGTGAATGTTCACGTGCACGTGAACATATGTACACATGCATATTTGACGTGCAGCTTAAAGTGGTCAGTATCTTCCTCTTCTGTTTTCTTTTAGATTCCTCCATTTGAGCCCATGTCCAAAAAGTCAGTTTATTAACTTCTGAAGTATTTACTTACGTTTGAAACAATGAAATATGGTACAGGTGAGGACTTCCATCTAATGGCGAGAGTCCTTCTTTCAATACCAGACTGGGGATCCAAAATCAGAACATGGGGATGGTGCAGAATTCTTCACAGGTCAAGGAGTCTGGGATCACCATCAGTCACATCTGGTCAGGCTCAAACTATGCACTCATCCATAGTCCTCTGAGCCCAGCACCTTTGTCATGTCCTATACCAGGCACCCTGCTTCAAAGATCATCAGATGTAGATCTTAAAACCAAAACTCAAAGCCTGCTGAAGACCAGGAAACAGATCATTAGGATGGAGTGTGATAAGAGATGTGCATAAAAGCAGGAAACATAAAATGAAGAGTCCCTGAGGAAGGGTTAGCAAGGCCAGATGTAGGAAGAACAGAATTTATCAGATCAATGAAAAGGCAAATGTTTTTCCAGGTGCATCATATGAAATATAATTTGTGAATATTCAAAGATGCTGAGTACCCAGAACGTTCACACTGTGGTGATATGTGCTTAGTACACTTGGACTCAGAGAAGACAGGTGTGTGATTGATGGAGGAAGGGGTCACCATGAAGGCATGGGTCCCCTAGGCAAAGGCTTGGAAAGCTCCCTTCCTTGCTCTGCTAGATGCTTGTTGAATGAGAATGAAGGGAACTAAGAAGAATTCCATCTGAGTATTTTGGACCAGTAGAAAGAAATCAGTCCCTATCCCTCTAAAGCCCCTGGTTATCCTTCAGTCACCATGGGGAGTGTGGCAGAAACATGATGACTCTAATGGCAAGATGACTAGCAGAATTACTGCCATGTAGTGACTTTGTAGTGAGACCACTGTTTGACTTCAGAATCTATTTGGTAGTGATTAAAGGGAAGTTTTCAAAAACCAAAGGGCAAGCTAGGAGAGTTTA
The DNA here is from genome assembly GCA_028644305.1 of Xerus rutilus. Lineage (NCBI taxonomy): Eukaryota > Metazoa > Chordata > Mammalia > Rodentia > Sciuridae > Xerus > Xerus rutilus. The sequence goes on from CM053399.1 coordinate 161,988,617, forward strand.
TGCTCCAGAGAGTCCTGAACCTATCCAAAAGTTGTTTTCAAAATTGCCATTGATCTTTTTGTTAGCCACTGAAGACTCTCTAAGTCTGGTTTAGTGCAGTTTGACCTCTTGACCCTCTCTGCTTCCTTTTTTCCTTGATGTGTGGCCTTCTCTTATAATCATTTATATGAAAACCGCAAGGAGTTACAGACCACCTGAGCTGGGTGTAACCCATCAATGAATTCATATGTGACTGTAAATTCAAAGAAGGGAAGGGACTTCCCTGTGATAACACAGTTAAGGGTAGGCCTACTTCTCTCAATGACATCCCCCTTCCTTCTGGTGCCAAGATTTTATATTGGGAGGTCTAGGCTACCCCTGTGGGTGTCTACATCTCAAAGATGGAAGGATAGGGAACTAAAGAGTATTTGCTGCCTTGTCTGTGATCATGCAGGTAATACATGATGAACGGAAATTTAACACGGAAATCTTTTGATCCCATCATTTTTATTCTATCTTATATTGGGAAAACCAAGGACATCAAATCAATGCTGTGACGTTTTTGCCCGAGGGAAACTTTTCTGTCAAGACCCTTGAAGTGTCCTTAGACATCTAAGAGGATGAATCTTGATACTTCCCTTTAAACATCTAAGACAATGATTTGTACTAACTTTCTCCCCAAGAAAATAGATGCTGCTCTATGGGAATCCTTGTGCGTTCTTCCAGGAGTTTTGTGTGGCCTGGTTGTATATTAGGACCAGAGCGCCTCAAGAAGAGAGAAATATTTGAATTGCTTCAATGACTTACACTGTCTGAACTGTATCCAGTTCAGACAGTACTTCAATTCTTCACATAGCTAGGGAAATTGGTCACATGCTTATGCTATTCTAACAGTAGCTAGACTGAAATAATTGGCAGGCAAGCCATACTTTTGCTTTACTGACATATCCAGGGAGTTTCTCTATTAGTCACTAAATGGCAAGAGCAAATGGCTTGAATGGCTCTGTTGCAAGAGGCATGCAGTGGGACCACAAGAGACCCATGTCTGCAGATGGCAGGGTCACAGGGAAGCACAGGCTGCTATCATTAGTAAATGCTGTGAACTATCTCATGTAGTGTCTGCATAAGAAGGAGCTTGGAAATTCATCTGATCCTCAGCTATCCATTTAAAAGTTGAAGGAATCTGAGGACTAAAAAGGGTCTTCTTTCAGATTATAACATACAGACAGACTTTAGAACTTTTCTTGTTTGTGGACATGAAGAACTAATGTTGTCGAACTGTCCACACTACAAAGAGTGATCTGTAAATTCAACATAATACCTATCTAAATGCTAAAGTCATTTTTCACAGAAAGGGGAAAAATAATTATCAAATTTATATGGAATTATTAAAGACCTCAATTGTTAAAGCCATCTTGAACAAAAAGAGCAAAAGAGTGCTATCGTACTTCCTGACTTCAAATTACATTGCAAATCTATAGCAATCAAAGAGTACCACCTGGCATCAAAATAGACGGAGGTCAATGGAGATGAATAGAAAAAAACCAAATAAACCAATGACTATCTGGTCAACCTATCTTCAGCAAGGGCATCAAGAATATATAACGCCAATCTATAATATTGGAAAACTGGATATCTGCACAACAACAGCAACAAAATGAAATTGGATCCTCATATTATGCCATACACAATAACTATCTCAATATGTATTGAAACACTTAAGACCTGAAACTGTAGAACTCCTAGAAGGAAACGGGAAAACTATACGACATTGATTTTGGCAGTGAATGTTTTGGATACTATGCTAAAAGCACATGCAAAAATAAACAAATGAGATTGCATCCAAGTGAAGTTTCTGCATCAGGACAAAATCAATCAAATGAAAAGACAACCTCCAGGATGGGAGAAAATGTTTGCAAATCATATATGCACTCAGCAGTCAATACCCAAAAAGCAAACGAAACTCATACAGCTCAATAATAGAACTAATAATAACAATACCTGATTAAAATGGTCAAAGGTCCTGAATAGACATTTTTACAAAGAAGCTGTGCAATTGGTCAAGAAATAGATGAAAAGATCTCTTATGATCAGGAAGATAAAAATCATCACCACAGTGGGCAATCACCTTTCACCTGTTAGACTGACTAGTAATAGAAAGACAAGAGATAATAAGTATTCTCAAGGGTGTGGACAATTGGAATTCTTGTATACGGTTGGTGGAAATGTAAATTGGTACAACCATAATAGAAAACAATATGGAGATCCTGCAATAATGAAAAATAGAACAATACCAGTCAGAAATCCCACCATGAAGTATATGTGCAAAGAAAGGATTCAGCATGTTGAAGAGACATCTGTCTCCCATGGTCAGGCAGCATTTTTCACAATAAGCTAAGATATGGAAACAACCTGAGTGTATGTCGACAGAGAAATGGATACAGAAATTGTGTGTGAGAGAGAGAGGGTGGAGGGGTGGGTGGGAGAGAAAGAGAGAGAACAGAATATTATTCAGCCTTCAAAAAGGAGGAAATCCAGTCATTTTGCAATAACACAAATGAACCTGTAGGATATTAATCTAAGTAAAAGAAGGTAGGTATAGAAAGTCAGTACTACATGATCTCACTTATATAGAGAATTTTTAAAACTTCCTAAAAGCATAGAGGAGAAGCGTGGTTACCAGGAATTCAGAGGTGGGAGAGATGGGGAGATATCAGTCAAAGGGGAAAATCTTTCATTTTTAAGATGAACAACTTCAGGAGACCTACTGTCTCCTGAACTACAGTAACAATAATATATTATATACTTTAAATTGTCTAAGAGGGTAAATCTTAACCACCACAGTAGATGAATGTAATCATGTGAGGTGTTGGATTTGTTGTGATATTGATTTGCTTGATTGTGGGAATCATTTCACAATGTGTACGTACATCAAAACATCATGTGTGTGTCTGTGTGTGTGTGTGTGTGGGTGGTGTGTGTATATATATATATATGGCTGGAAAAATTTGGAACTTCTCTGACCCAAAGGTTGAGAGTCTGACTCAAGTATTTTTATGAGCTCAGTAGGGTCAGATGCAATTATTGTTTACAAAGAAGAAACCAAGGCAGTGGTCAGATTGTGCCTTCCCAAGGCTCATTTGTATACAGTTCTCCTGGGTCAGGTTCACAGACACTGTGGACTGCTGAACCCAACTGCTGCACCCCATTTCTTGTTTAACAAAACTCTGATTTTATTCTTGTGACCATGTGTTCCAGGCCCAGATAATCAGTCATGATTGGTATGAATGGGTCATGAAAATTGTTTCTTATTTCTGATTTACTCAAAGTTAAGGGGGTAAGTTAAGTCACTGAGATCTAAGAAGTCACTGGGAAGTTCTATTAAAGGAATCCCTCCTACCTGTCTTAACAAAGAGGTACAGAAGAAGAAAATTCTTTTGCTACCTTATCTTCCCCTCATTTCCTATTTTTGAGATTTTTCTGTGAGAACACCATCCTTGGAGCAGCAGCAGCCACTTTGTAACCATGAAGGGAAACAATGTACAAAACTGAAGACCGTAGACCCAGAGGATCAAGAGAGTCTTTGATGATATTGTTTAGCTGGAAATCAAACCTGGACCTCACATCTCTAGACAACCTGCTGACCCAGTAGTGAATTCCCTTAAAATTTAAATCATTTGTGCAGCAATGTCTGTTACTTACAGCTACCCTGATGTTAAAGATAAAGAAAACTCCCAGTGATGACTAAAACTTTGAAAAATACTTTATTATAAGGATTTTTTTTTTCAGAGAGAGCAAGGGGCTTCCATATCTTTCATCTTTTATGTCAACTCCCAGATCAGTAGTAACATGCTCAGTAAATACATCAAGTGTGCATACCTACCTACATAGACAAATAAATAGTAGGGTAAGGTTTGAGGTAGGTTGTGTTAAACTCCAAGACATCTAAAGAAAGCTAGCACTTGTTGACTACATAACACAAACAAGCCCTTGACCTGATGGACTCCCCGAACCAGTGTAGTATGAAGGACAGTGTGGTGTGTTCCTGTCCACCAGGGTACAGGCACTGAGGGTGCATTGACTGTAAAGAATTTGAAAATAGACTGAAAAGTCAGTCTGCTCTTCATTCTCACCAGGAGCCCCAAATTCTCAACAATGGCTGTGAGAACATACTCTTCTGCATGAAAAAGATTTTGCCAGTGCAAATTCTCAACAATGCTGTCGTTATGAGTTTTACTAATATCTATGTGAGCTTCAAGTTAGCACTTTTCTGTTATTTATCCTTTAATACACATTATGTTCTAGACAGAAGTTAATTCAGAAAACTCCCAGATATATAGTTAACCTCCAACATACATAGATTCTGCTACAGGTATTTGTGCTGCTGAAGATGACAGCTGTGACAGGGGGAGCCACTGCAGCTGACTTCAAGGGCAGTGCATGACCTCGGCACTCTTGGTACTGCCTATCCCTGTATTTCAACAGGTCATCTGAATGAACATCAGTAGCACAGTGATTGAAAAAGATGCAAAAACAAAGTCAAGCTATTTCATTTCTGACATTCTCAATGATTACTTGGCAGATTAATTTATATTTAAATTGAAAACACTGGGAGTAGATGTATTGAGTGTTACGTGCTTGTCTGTTAAGTACAAATTTTAGTTCATAAATGCAATATTGATGTGAATTGAAATTTCTCTGATGTAAAGTTTTAGTTGATGTTAATTAGGCACCGAAAAACGCTACAGCCAGAAATCAGCCCAATCAATGTGAGATAAAGAACACATTTGTCATTAGCTGTAAGGAAATGACTTTTTGCATTGGAGGAAGATGTGAATTTCAAAGAAAACTCCCACGAGAAGCAAGAGAAGATGCTGCTCATACATTGCTTAAAGAAACCCAAAGAACAAAAGATGGCCAGTGGCCTCAATCATTCTCACAAGGAACTAACTGGATACTTGTTCTAAAGACATAGACCAAATAATATTAATATTGCCTATCCCTGACTTTTATGGAAGATTTTGCAAGATGTAATAAATGATTTTGATAAATTTTCTGGCAAAGGTATTTATTGAGCTTTCAAAAAAAAATTCAGCGGTATTTGAAAACTGGCAGACTTGATCCCAAAGAAACAAAGACATGGTCATTAACTGCAAAACAATTTCTGGAATTTATTGTGAAATGAGATTTTTATGAATCTTCCAAATGTATCCTTAATATTTTTCTTAACTATTGTGTTTCTGGTGATTCTCATGAAAAAAACAATTTCTGACATTAAAATTATTAATAACTCAAATTTTTGATCAACTATGGAGATATTGAAAAGTCTGCCTATTAAACATAAATAGGCAATGAAGAACAATTTTGATGAAGTTATGGATGAATTTGCAGAATGTTCAAAAATAGAAACTATAATGTTATTATGTACATTAGTTTAAGCTGAAAATGCACTGATGTAATAAAAATGCACTAATAATCTTTTAATTTTTTTTTCCTTTTTCTTGCAGTTTTGTTACTGGGGTGATCATACTGTTCATGGACATTTTTACTCTTTGCCTTTCTTTTATTGTCATTATTATTATCCATTCACTTCATGAACGTTGCTGAAAATCACTTTGCCTCTTAGAGGAAGGCAGATGTTCAAAATGATCTGCTTCTATCTGTCAAAGGTGCCAGGCACACGCCACTTTAAATAGTAGCGTTTTACAGAGAAGAAAAACCAGACTCAGCAAAGTTAAGTGTTCAAGACCTCCCGACTTAAGAGCTATTGTGAGGATGGTCCTTTTTGACAATTCAGACAATCGCCATTCTTAAAACCCAGAGAGCCACCAATTGAGCTCACACAGGGGGCGAAGTGAATGCTAAGTTGTTGTTTAATTTATGTTAAAACATAAATTTTACTTGAATATAAGTCAACCCCCTTCCCAAACTTTCACCCCAGACTCTCTTGCTTTAACCCAAACAAATTTTTTTCACTAAAAAATAAAGATCAACTGTGAAACAGCCTATTTATGTAAGCAAGAACATTATCTAATCCCCATTTATTATGATTCATACATATACAATGTACTTGATTATACTTTTTGGTCATGTTACACTTCTAGTAAAGTTTATTAAAAACAGAACTTTTTGAGGGATGCAAAGGAATCACTGTGAAAATCCACCCTAAACCCCATGCTCCCAGCCTCATTTCCCTAGTTAATATCACTCTTGAAGATATACACAGGAAAGGCATATGGGGCCCCTTCCCAGTTGTGCTATACTATTCTGTTTCCATGGGAATACATACTAAGGAGATGAAATCATGAAGTATTCTAGGAGGTGCTAATAACTCAGTGGGGCATAATAACCCCCCAAAATATCTACATTCACATAAAATATGGCAAAAGAGAATAATGGAAATTCGAGGGAGGGGAGGATATGAGCACCAGAGACATGGCAGACCAAGTTGATACTAACGTTGTGCTAAGTTTGAAGCTGTGCTTTATAACTACGGGTCATGTGTAATATTAAAATGTCATCAATTGCAATTGAATCTGGTCAGAATCAGTATTTACCCTTGGAGTATCCAAATATCTCTCCTTCAGTGTCTCCTCTGTCCTTTAAAATTTCAACCCGATGGATTCGTTCCATTGTTCTTTCTCATTTTCCTTGCCTTATCAAAATTATCTGTCAGTTATCATGATAGTGCTTTCATTCATTGGATTCAATCTTGGCAGCTCATCAACAGAAATAAGACAGTTTTTTGCAGGTAAAACAGGAATCCCAGCTTAGGAATAAGTTCCCAACATAGCTAATCAATTAGGAAGAAAGTGCTTGAAGACTCATCTTTATGATGGCGGAAAACAGGAAGTTCGGAATAAGTATGGCAATAACAAGGTGGAAGGGGAAGGGAGAATCCCACATCTGAGAATGTTCCCTGCGGGGCCCCACAATACATACATGAGTCCTATGGAGGGAGAGGCTGGGGCACCACTTGAAGGAGTGCATTTCATGAAGGACTCTGATAGACAGGTGTGCGGAACAAAATGTGAACCCCAGGGAGAGTAAGGAAAGTCATATGGTTCGGGTATGAGTTAGGGTCAGTGATCTGCAAGGACAAATAGACCTGGAAAATATAACAGGTTAAGCATTTCTTCTTGGAGCTAAAGGTATAGCTCAATGGTAGAGTGCTTGCCTAGTATATGTGAGGCCCTGCGTTTGATCCCCCAACACCACACACACAAATAACAAAATGTTATTCCTTGTTAACGGTAGTTGTGTGCTTTGGGGTATGTGTGTGTGTGTGTGATCTCTGAAATAGTCCAAGGCAATTCTAGGTTAGAAGGCAGATCTGTTCACAAGTCACTCAAAGATCCAGGATTTGTCACTTTCAACATACATAGTATTCAAGGTCACCTCAGGCATGGACATCTATCCAGAGGATGGAAAGGGCTCAGAGCATCACCTGCAGGAGGTTCGGTGAGTCAGGCCTAGAGAGATGTCTCTTACTTCCACTCACTTCTCTTGGTTTGGTGTTGGTCACATGACCAATCTGACTGTGGGAGTGGTCTGGGAAATTGCTGGGCCCTCACTCAGGGGTTAGTGAGCAGGTAATGGACTCTGGCTTGGGCAATTTGGGGAATACCAGGTCACAACTCAATTATCAACATTCTCAAAGAAGATTCCAGTTTCTGTGGTGGGAAATCAACCCCTGGAGTGGCCTTCAGCAGGAAAAATCAGAGCTGATGGACAGCTGTTGTTGCCCTGAGGAAGCTGAGAGGGCTGCTCAGGGCTCCCAGGACAAGACGCCAAAAAGCAACTGGTAGACCAGGAGCCAGAGATACCTAAAGCTACCAGTTCTTATTTCAAAATATTCAGGGAATAAAACAAGGGAAGAAAAAAATGAATATTGCTAGTAAGCATTCCACTAGGGACCTCACAGTGATTGACATTTTGGTGCATAAGGTGCCGACCAAGCTCTGGCCTGTGCCTTCCCCCACCTTTCCTCTCCCCCGCTGCCATCTCTCCTCTTCTGTTAAGTATAGGTCCATATGTTCCCTCTCTTAATCCCGCATTGAGTAGAATCATATAAATGATTGAGTCAAATCTTCAGAAACGGAAATTTGATCTGTTTCTTCTTTGTTTTATCCATCTGTATTCCTTTTGCTTATAAGTAAAGCTGCAATGAAAACCCCTACATCTCCAGTCACTCCCCTAATTTTTAACACAGGAAAATTTCCAATGTAAAGCAATGGATGTATCACACATCAATCATATCTGCATAACCCTCAAGAGCATGCACATTTAGACGTCTGAAATAAATTGTCAATTTTCTCTCAAGAAAAGCATACCCATTTACCTTTGCAGTAAATTGACTCCTCATCTATTCTTCCCTTTTATACAATCTGTGCAGTTTTATAGGTTCTTTTTTTAGGTAAATCTTTTTCTTTTTCAATTTATACCTAAGCATTTTATGCATTAAATTGTATTTTTGTATCAAAGTGTTCTCTCTTGTATTTCCTGATTCTTCTTGTTAGATGAGAACTTTTTGAGTTGTGTATAGTTATTTTTTTTAACCAGCTACTTTATTGGTTTTTATATCCAAGAGCTTTTAGTTGGTTCCTTGAGGTTTTTATGTAGTTGGAAATTTGACTATTTTCTGTATTTATATCACTTACTTTGTTTTCCTAGCTTTTTGCATGGCTAGCTTTTCCAAAACAATGTGAAATCATAGCAGCAATAATAGACATGTTTGACCTGAGTCTGCTTCTCATGGTCTGCTTGCTGTGTGTGAACATGTATTTATAGGGCATGTGTATGTAGGAATGTACATGCACATATATGTTTATCAAATGAAGGAAATAGCATTTTTATTCTGTTCCTCCAGGAATTTTATAAGGAATAATTGGGAAAAGTTTCTCACTACATTTTTTAATACTGATCATGATACTTAGAGGAAGCCATTTCTGCAGCTGGACTTGCATTTGGTAGGGAGTTTCCAAGCAAAAATAAAACAATTTTAGTTACAATCTGCTGCCTGTAACAGAGAAGCACAAATCTCTTTTTAATTCTATAAAGACACATCTCCAGTGATCTCAAACTTGGCCATGTTATAAAAACAACTTTAGAGTACTTTTTAAAAAAATAAATGACGACATACAAGCTGTCTAAGGAGATCCAAAATGATCACCATGAAATTGAACAAGTATCAAGTAATTATGTGGAAAACCTCAAACCTCATTGCCTATGGGGTTTCTAATGTAAAACCAAAAAAAGATGCCCACAGGCAGGTAAGACCTGGGTGTACAGTTGCTTCATGCCTTACAAAGAAAGCCAGCAATTGCTTTTTAGAAAGACTTTTTTTTCTTTAATTGTCAGAATCTTTCAAGGGAATATAGATCTTTCCTGTTTCTTCCACTTCTGTGAGACCAAAGTGAGTGTTCAGTAGTGGAGACGGAGAACATGATTGGGAACCTGGCAGGCAAATCATTCAAAGGAGAAAAAGCAGAAGTTTTGATTTGGGCTAACTGACCTGGAAGGACCAGCTTACCCAGTGGAGAGGGAGAACAGAGCTATTTCTCCTCCAGAAAGCCTTTCCCTATGTCCTCTTCCTCCTCCATTCCCATGAAACCCAACTCTTCCTTCTAAGCCCTATTTCAATTAGTCCATGTCTCTTTGGGCACTTTCAATTCTGATTATGTACATATTTGTTTCTCAAGCAAAAATAAGAGGTTTGTAGGCAAAAGTCATGTATTTGCATCACCCTGGCTCACACTCTATTGTGCCCAGCTCAGGAACCTATGGACAGCAGACTCTACCGAAAACATTCATTGAATACATGGATGATGGAATGAATGAATGATAAGCATAAGATTAACTTAGATTCCCTTAACAGCATTATTACTGATAAGAAGAATGATAGCAGAGGCTCATTTTATGAAGTCCCTAGTATGTGCCAAGATTTCACAATGCACTATTCCTTTAATCCTTGTACTGACCTGGTAGGTAGATATTATTATCCCCACTCAAGAGATGAAGAAGCAAGGCTCAGAGATGTCACCAGACTTGCCAAGACTCATATGAAGGGGACTGGAAGGCCCCTCTGACATCAAAGACCATGCCTTTTTTGATGTGCTTAGTTGTCAAGAGTCGATAGAAATTTCAGCCCTTATCACATGATCTGTTTGGTGTTCCTTCCTCTTCTGCCAAGATTACTTTGAAGAATTTTAGAAGGAAAAAAAAATTATGTTCAAATGTGGGTGAGATTTCCAGTGTTTTGAAATTGGAGAAAATGTATTGCCAAGCACTAAACAAACATTGAATCTGTTTTATGAGCAAGTGGATTAAGTTGGATTTCAGTGGCATTCCTGTATCATGCACAGCAGGCACATGCTCATGTCTTTCTCCAGACTTTGGAGCAGTTGGTGTTGATCACAGACACTGCCAACTGGCTGCAATGCTTCAGAGGAATGCTATACAGAGTTTGTATCTCAGACTGTTGCTTATCAAAAAAAAAGAAAAGAAGGGGAAAAAAATGTTGTGTTTTTACAGTCCAAACAGTTCTTTTGAAGACAGAATAAGTAGTTCTCTAAAATGTCTTTCCTTTTACTTTAAATACAAGGTTTTTGAAGGCAGGAGCCTTGCCTTTTATATTCCATATGAAGCACAAGCTACCAAATAACGCATGCTCTATAATCATTTGCTAAATGAGCAAAATTTAACATTGTAGTGTTGAACGCCATGTACACCGAAGGCCTCTACTTTGGTGTCACCAAATCTGGTTTTACATAAGCAATTATAAGTCTTGGAAGGGAAAGTTTGAAGTGAGAAGTGTGAGAAAGGACAGAGGAAAATAAGCAAACAAATCCTCCACATGCTGGCACCCAAAGGGTCACGGGGATCATGCCCAGAGGGATGACGTCACTTAAACAAAACTGGGCAATTAACTTAAAATGGTGATAACATTCAAAGCAAGAATGAAAAGCTGTTTTCAAGTTGCGTTTAAACTTCATCAGCTGTAAGTAGCTTCCTGGAACTTCTTGCTAGGAGGCTCTGAGGCCAGATGCAAGTTCAGGAAGGAAAGAACTTTATAAGCCATTTGTAATGTCCCCTGGTCATAGTGCATATGCTGCAGTTTTAATAAGGTTTATTCCCCTGAACTCATGCGAAATTTAATCCCGAAGTCATATGCTAATGGTATTAAGAGGATGGAAAACTAATTCAACCATATCATTTAGAGGTAGGCCCTTTGGAAAATGATTAGATAAAATCATTAGCATGAGACCTCCAAGATATCAGATCCAGGTGGTTTTATAAGAGGGAGCGACCACATGGAGATACACATGCTCCTTGGTTTTTCCATATGATACCGTGTCTTATCTAGCAACTCTGCCATCACCATATATGGCTCCTGAACCTTGAACCTCTAGGAATGTGAGCTAAATGAACCTCTTTTCTTTACAAAGTTAGCCTACCTCAGATATTTTGTTATGAAAACGAAAAGCTGACTGATACAAATAGTCATAGTGAAATGGTCATAGTGCTAGTACTTTTACCTTGCATCGATTTAGTATTGTAGGTTGAAAAGCAGAATGAAAAAAGAAAAAAGAAAGTTAAAGGATACCTTTAAGGAATAGTTTAGTCTTCCAGAGTCATTTATTCAGCTATAGGCCTAAGTAAAGGAGCCATTGATTTCTCTAGCTGACAAAATATATTGATTGATCGGATGGCTAAAGAAAACATTTTGTTCATTCAAAATGAATATTTCTTAGAACTGCCTATAGAACAGGAAAAAAAATGAAAAACTGAATCATCTTTTCCTTAGTCTAATAACATGGTATACAGGAAGACATCTTTTTGGTTTAGCCTTGGCTTTATCCAATACACACTCATATGTTTTAGTGTTTGTGCACACACAGGGCAGAGTGGGACTAGCTAATAACAGGGGTTCACACTCTACTAGCATGAAGAAACCAGGCCATGGAGACCTCTCAAACAACATAGGCACAACTCTGAGGACTCTGGATGCCAATCCACAAATAGTTTACAAAGAAGAGTATTGGAACTGTCGTCCTCTGGTTTTCATACACCCAAAAGCCCTAGGAGCATCGGGAGCTTCCCTAGAGGAGAATGGAAACCCAAAGTCAAGCCACTCCTACTAGCATTGAACTTAGTGGAGAACATTTTTTTGATTTGAACTTAACTGTTTGCATGTCTTTAAATTTTACTCCAGATTTAACAATAAGGTGGACAATAAAGGTGAATATTTAATGGTTTATACTTTTCCATTAAAAAAAAATATTAACTTAAACCTGTGCTGTCCCTGTTTCTCAGGCATGTGTAGTAACAAGCAACCTCACTATGAAACCTGATTGTCCTTTCTGTAAGTCACAACTTGCCTTGTGGCAAGAAAAGTAACTACTTGAATGCTCAGAAAAAGAAAACCAAAAAAACAAAAAAACTAACCTCACAAAAACTTACCCTTTAAGGTATATAGAAAATATTAATACTGTTAATCATATCACATTTACAGCCATCAGGCAACTGCTTAACTATCTGACCAGTGCAAGAAAGCATAGCCATTATCCTAGGATATAGAATGCCAGGGAAGTTCACTAATGGGAAAAAACCTAATTAGTATTGTTATTTAAGATTAAATTGGCGTTTTGTCATTATTGGCTTCTAAGATTTTGTAACTGGAATGAAAAAAGAAAAAAAGAAAGAAAGAAAGAAATACCTTTCCCTCCTCCTTCATTTTCTTAGGCTGTTGCTGGGGTTTCCTAATCTTTCTAAAAATGGGGAAAACAAATAACAAAAAAATAACACCCTAATATTGGTTAACAGAAGTGTTCAATTTATTTCCAGTGTCTAATGATTTTTAGTTTAATGGCACCTGAGATTTCTCTTGTATGGTGCTTCAAATCTGTTTTTAAAATAAGGTACACACACCACATGTGCGCGCACGCGCATACACACACACTCACACATACATGCACACAAACACACACACCATGAAGGATCATGGCATAGCATCCTGACCCTGTCCCAGAGTTCCTTTACCACATGATGGCTGCTGTTAGGCCAGCTTGACTAATTCCTAAAGGAAATTGAAAACCTTCTTATTAAACTATCTCAAAGAGAACAAACTATTCTGGTTTTGTAAGTTCCCAGGGGAAATTGGCCTTTTTTCAAAGAAGTTGTGGTTTGAATATTCATTTGCTTTATTAAAAATCTGTCCGTACATGGATTATATTTTTTCCAGTTATGTTATTCCTGGTGATTGGAAAGGTAGAGAAAGGACCACTTTCCTTGGATCTTGATGGCTATATAGGTCCAAGGAGTCAGCCCTGGTCTGGAAACTCAGCACATGTCTTTTGTTGTTTCCTTCTCTGCTTGTTTATTTCACAAGTAATAATATCAAAACCCAGCAAGGTTAATAGGTTGAAGTTCCATGGCTGATGAATATAAAAACTGACACAAAAACCTTGTGCTCCAAGCTTTGGAGTCATGCTTTCTATGACCTTGACTTGTGCTCAATTTTGCCCTGAAACTTGTGGGTGAGATCTTTCCTCATTAAGGATCTTCACCCCAAATTTTCATACTTCCTATCATAGAAGAAGCAGCTTTCTTGCATCCTATATTCTCTGCAGTCTTCCGAGGGCCCTGAAGTCAGTGCATTCACAGAGGAACTCAGAGATAATGTGTTAGTTGGAGTTGGAACCCAGAGAATTATCAATAAGGTCATCGTATTCTGAAAGTCCCTTTTATGTCAACCTAATGCAGGAATAGGGAAGAGATGTAGGCATGGTTTTTGACATTAAGAACGCACTCCTCATTCAAAGAGGCAGATGCATGACTGAGTCACCATAGATCAGAGCAGATGCTAATGACCATTACAATATGGAAAACATCTTTGACGTAATACACGTGGCACTCGATGAAGTTTGCATGGATTTCTCTCTTATAAGTGGTATAATTATAAAATCATCTTTGACGTAATAAATAACAGCATGCAGTGAAATTTACTCATAACCTCTCTCATCATTACTCTTTGAAGAAGATGAGCGTTTCAAAATGTTTTTAATAGAGATTAATTTACTCATCAGTCTTATTATGGGGTTGGTATTTTCATTGAAAAATGATACATACCTCCTGACAAAAGCACACACATCCTTATACATTAAAAGATGAAGTTTATATATATTTTTTTGCATTATTCATAAGCCAGGTAGTTCATCTGCAGAAAGGAGGGAGGAGGAGAGGAGGGAGGGAAGGGGAGAGGAAGGAAAGTCTGAATTTTTCCACTTGTAAGATGTGGTCATGTCACCTTCCTCTTAGGATGTCATAGATTTATATCAAACAAGACAGCAACTGGAATCTGCTGGAATGTAGCAAACCCTCAGAAGCTGGTGCCACTGATGTGACACATAACTTGTGCACCTCCCCTGTGGGAGCTGCTTGCCTCGCCTCTGATGTCTCTACAGCTTTAACTGATTAATTCATCTCAATGAAAATCTGGCCACTGTAGCTTCTTAACACTGCACACTCACATATTAAAACATGATGAATGATTTAAATTTTTACTTTTGGACCAACTCTTGTGGTGATATTGGCACCTTCCATTGTGTTGGATTGTGAGACCCTCACGTTTCCTGAAATTAACTTGCATTGCCCTATGCAAAAATTAAATTTCAGTAAAAATGAAAGCTGCCATAAATCTACCCACCAAGTCTTATACTTCAAGGGTGATTCCATAAATCACGGAGAAAGTTAGAGCCTTTGTCTTGAAGAAATTTCCATGTATCAGAGAGATCATTTCAAAAGCGAATAATTTATGGTTAAAGTTGGTCTTAAGTCTCCTTTTGAAAGCACAGCCACAGCATAATTAGCACAGTTATTTGGAGAAGATCCAGGTTTGTGCTCAGTAATGTCTTTAAAAAGGTGTGACATTGGAAAACTGCTTGATTGACGGGGCTACAGAAATGCAGAGCACCACCCTCACTGTTAGGGGACAGCCTAGTTTTGCTCTGTTGTCCTTGCCATAGGAGGCCATCCTAATAGTTCTTCTTTTTCTTCTCAAACATATTCTTCCCATGTGTTCTTTCTTTCTGCCATGCTGAGAATTGTATGGGAAAGCTGAATATAGAATTCTGATTTTTTAAAGAGTAAATTTTCATTTTAGACTAGTATTTGGTTCCTTATGCTGGGTGTTGTATTAATAATTTAATTTACTTATTTGGATTGGAGGTGTGTTAAGCACCTTACTATGTTTTCTCATTTAATCCTCACAGCAACTCCATACGGTAGGTACTGTTTTTCTCTTTGTATTGTAAGACAAGACCAGTGACCTAGAGAAAAGGCAGCCAGGACTCAAGCCCAGGCAGTTGGCTGGCAGAAGCCAGGCTTTTAACCCTGTCTTTTATTGTTTTCTTGCTACCCATATCACATTAAGGAGAAAAAGCAAATTTCAAAACAGTGTACAGAGAAGGATCCCTAAGGTGATATATATTTCTTTGGTTATGTGTATGCAGGTAATTAATATGATATATAACATCATAAATGTATATGTGTACATGTATATGTTTTTATAAAATACAAAAGTCAAATATAATGGGAGTGATGTGGCTCTTTCTCTATACTTGATACTTCCCAAGTGCTAGGACTTCATGCACATTATCACATTTACTTCTCAGAATAACCCACTAAGATAGGTACCATTAATTTCCTAATTCTACAGAGGAGAAGTACAGAAAATTTGAAGGAGGAGAGGAGGAAAAGGAGCAGGAAAGGGAAGGGGAAGAAGAATATTATGGTTTGGATGTGAGGTGTTCCCCAAAAGCTCATGTTTGAGACCATGCAAGAAGGTTCAGAGGAGAAATGATTGGGTTGTAAGAGTCTTAACCCAGTCAGTGATTTAATACCCTGATAGGGATTAGCTGAGTGGTCACTGAAGTGGTAGGGTGTAGCTGGAGGTGGCGGGAACTGGCACGTGGCTTTGGGTATGTATTTATATCATAGCTGAGTGACTCTCTCTTTACTTCCTGATGATGCTTCTCTCTGCCACATTCTGCCATGATGTTCTGCCCACCTCAAGCCCTGAGGAATGGAGCCAGCCTTCTATGGACTAAGACCTCTGAAACTGTGAGGACTCAAATAAACTTTTACTCCCCTAAAATTGTTCTGGTTGGGGTCCTGTTAGTCACAGCAGTGAAAAATCTGACTAAAACAAAGAAGAAGGAAAAAGTAAAGGAGGAGGAGAAAGAGGAGGATGGGGGGAAGAGGAAGAGGAGGAGGAGGGGGAGGAGGAGGAAGACGATGATGACGAAGACGACAACTATTATAGAGCTAGCAAGTAGTTAAGATAAGAATTGACCAGGTAATTATATTTACCCATGTGTGTATGTGTATGTAAATACACACATTATGTATATGTATATATGTACATACATATATTTCTTAACTAAAATAACTAAAAAAAGAAATCTTTAACACATGGCCTTAGATATCTTTTCCCATTACAGAATGAACTTCAGCATATTGAACTGACATGTGATCTCCATTAGTTAGCGCTGCCTCCCTGAAAGACAGCACTGACCATGGTTGCTATAGACTCTCCTTTGCTTTTCCGCCTGTGGTTTCTTCTGTGGACCTGATTCCCTTCAGATTGGCATGCTTACCACTTCTGAATTCTCTAGGTTGCTGAACTTTTCTTCTCATATGAAGATAAAAACAGTATCTACCACATAGAGTTATTGTGAGAATTAAATGAAAAAAAAAGCTATAGTAAAGTGCTTAGCGCACTTCAAGTCCAAATGAATAAATAAAATCGTTAGCACAAAGCCCAGTTTATGGTAAGTAACCAAATATTATCCTAAAAAATTAAAATGTGTCTCATTGTCTTGATAGCCTAGTAGACATTTTTCTAGATATCTGATAACTATGCCTCTAATTCAGGGTCCAAAAGATAGCTTTATTGATTTGTTTATATTGTACATCCCAGAAACTTAGAATGGTTTTTATTTCTTTAAACAGTTAAAAAATCAAAAGAAGAATAATATTTCATGACATGAAAGTTTTATGAAATTCAAATTACATTGTCTATAAATAATTCTTGAAATATAGCCATGCCCATTCATCCATGGATTGCCTGTGGCTGCCTCTACAACAGCAGCACTGAGCAGCTCCCAAAGACCAGATGAGTTGCTGCATACATTCACTGCCTGGCCCTTTACCAAAAATGCTCACTAACTTTGTGTCTACTCTGATGTGTTATATATTTACAATTTTCTGGGAGGTTTTTTTCTTTGCAAATCTATTCAGGGCACTTCACTATCACTGTGGCTTTGATCTCCCAAAGATACATCACTTGCAAGCAATCCTTTTTGAAAATAACCACAGTTGATTGTTTTCTCATTACATAGGAATGTTACTGCAATCCTAACGAGTCTAAGAAAACCTGAATTTAGTAGAGTGGGCCATAGGCGGCTGAGAATACTATTAATCCTCCTCCTCCTCTCTCTTTTTTTTTTTGGTACTGGAGATTGAACTCAGTGGCACTCGACCACTGAGCCACATCCCCAGCCCTATTTTGTGTTTTATGTAGAGACATGGTCTCACTGAGTTGCTTAGCGCCTTGCTGTTGCTGAGCTGGCTTTAAACTCGTGATTCTCCTGTCTCAGCCTCCCTAAGTGTTGGGATTACAGGCTTGCGCCAGCGCCAGGCTCAACTCCCTTCTCCTCCTCTCTTGACCTCTATTTTCTCATCTGGGAAATGAGTGCATTGAACCCAATGGCTTAGTTTATTCTTAAGGACAATAGTCTATCAAAATCACCTACACAGTGTCTCACACATCATCCATCTGCTGCTGTGTATGTTTGGATATGTCCGGTGCTTTCCAATGCAATTTAGTGATAAGGATACTGAAGCTTGGGGAAAAGCAACTTGTCCATGGTTAAAATAATTAGAGGCAGACATAGATCCATAAGAAATACCCATCCATTTATTTGATGAATACATTTTGACTATCCACCATGTCCAAAATTCTTCTGCTGACCCATATGGACTCTTTCCCCTCCAACAATGTTTCCCAACACCCAAGAACTGTTCATACTCATCCTACGAAGAATTTCATCTTCCTATGAAATTGAAGCTAATACATAAAAAAAAAGAATCTTTCTTTTACAAGCTAAAGACACAGAAACTTAGAACATCTGAATCAATAAATTCCTCCCCTAGTCATGAGAAAGAATATAAATTAGAGAAGTCTTGAGATGAAAAACCATTTTACTCTTGTCTGGGCCTAAATCACCAAATCCTGATATCATAGCTACTCTTCCAAACTCAAATACTAGCAAGCCCGCTGCTCATTTTGGTCGTTAAAGATGAATACCTTCTCTCTTTCTTTTTTCAACCTAGAGAGAATTATCATAACCTTGAATGCTTGTCCAAATGTTCTGAGAAGAATTGAACGATCTGCATGCTAATTAAGCCCTTTGGATGAAAAAGCAAACAGGAGAAACTTGGTGATGAGGGGCGTGCTGTCTTCTGGCTCTGAGTTACCTGTTGGGCTGCAAGAATGCAGATGGAAAAAATCAGAATAGCTGCCTGGGGAATGCAGGGAAATATAACCAAACACAGGGGTTGCCCAGAAGACAGTTACAGAGAACAGAGGGGTGCTAGCCTCACTTCCTCAGTCCCATGTCCTCATGCCAAGTTAGTACATGCGGCTTAAAAAAACAGGTATTCTTCCCAGAAAATAAAGGTGGGAATTGCCTACCTGTGAGTGAATAAAATGACCTAATGACATAATATTTAATAAATGAATGGTTGGATGAGTGAATGAGAGATGCCACTGGTTACTCCCACTTCGCAGCCTCTGATGGACACTGTGGCTGTGTGTTTGGTTTTGGTCCTCATAACAGTGCTGCGAAGCTGGCATTTGTAGCCTCATAGTAGGTAAGGACAGTGAGGCTAGGAGAGGTGGAAGGGACCTTATTATATGCTGGACACTGTAGGCTAAATAATGTTTAAAATGCAGATAATATTAATTAATCTTTATTTTTTAAAATAATCTCCAGGGGCTCAATATCAAAGAGTTGATGTAAGTAAATAGACAGTTGCCAGGTGAGTCCTAACTTCTTGCTACTAGCTGACCATGTGTCCAGGGGACATGTTAGTGGAAATGCCCAGATAAGAATTAGAAACACACCCAAAAAGAGTTACCGATATAGACATGGTGCAGAGGCCAAATGAACAGGGGATTTTTAATAAAGCAGGACCCAAATCTTGAATTACTTTAATGTGGTCAAATACATGACAGAAGGGATAGCAATAAGAACTGTGGTGCTGCTGCTGCTGCTGCTACTATGAATGAGGACTGCCAAAAAGGAGCTGCTTTCCTTTCCTGAGACTCTCTGCTGATCCCATGAGTCATCCATCTTTGTGTCACCTCCTATCGCTCATCCTCCATGCCCTCTTCCAGTTATAGAGAACTCTGTCCCCAGTGGATTCAGAGTGAGCATTCATTTAAAAAAAAATATAATGTGCATTCATCCTTTCTCCTCGTTGACCTCTCATTCACTCCTCAATCTGATTGAACTTTTACTCCTGCCACGTCTGACACCACTGTCACCAGGGCCACCAACAAGCTCCACATGCAGTGACTGCCAAGCTCACAGACACATTCAGAATAGCTTTTGCTTGACCTGTCTTGAGCATTTGACACACCTACCCACTAATTTCTTCTAGAAACTACTTTATGTATAAGTTTTGGTGGTACAATTCTCCCATGCTTTTCCATTCCCCTAGAGTTGCTCCTTCTTGGCCTCTTCTCAACTTTTCTGCTTCTGTTCATTCCTTAGAGTTGGTGTACACCAGAGCCCAAAGGATCAAACTCCTCTTTCCTCTCCCTTGGCATGTCATTCCCTGTGATGGTTAGCTGTTGCCTAACCACATGCATATAGCTATAAATGCTATATCTGCATATAAGACCCCAAGTTGTAGGTCTAGTTTCCTACCAGACATTTCAACCAGAACATTCTTTAAGCTTCTCCAACTCAATATGATCAAAGTAAACTTCCCCTATCCCCAGCCTGGCTATGTGACCTGTATTAGTTTCTTGCTGCTGCTATAACAAATTATCACAGATTGGTTGACCTAGAATAACATATATTTACTATCTCACAGTTCTGAAAATCAGAAGTCCTACACTCAAGATGTCGAGAGGGCTACATTCCTTCTGAAGGCCCTAAGGGAGAATCGATTTGCCTGCCTTCTCAGCATCTTGAGGACACTTGCATTCTTTGGCTTATCATTCCTGCTCCATCACCAAGACCAGCATTTCACACATCACCTTCAAATCTCTCTCTCTGAGCTCTGAATCTGTCTTCATATCTCCTTTGACTCTGACATTCCTATCTCTCTCTTATTCAGGCCTTTGTGAATACATTGGGGCCACACAGATAAACCAGGACAATCTCCCCAACTCAAGGTCCTTAACTTAACCATATTTCAAAGTACCTCTTGCCATGTAAGGTAAGCTCCACAGGTTTCAGGGATTAGGACATGGACATCTTTGGTGTGTCAGGGGCGGGGCGTTGTTCTGCCTACCTCTCTGTGCTTACTTTCTCAGTAATGGCACCATATTTGTCTAGTTCAAACCAATAATGTGAAATTCTCTTTGACTTTCCCCTTACCTCCTCCATCTGAGTCACCATCAAATTTACATAGCTGTACCTCCTAAATCTCACTTTATTTCTCTTCACTTTGGCACAATCTGAACATTTCCCTCTCAGGTGGACTCAGCATAATTCAATTCTAGTACTAAGCCTTAGGATAGACATATATAGATCTTTGGAAGGACTGGGGTTTTTGTTTTGTTTTATTTTGTCTGTTTTAATAGGGAGAGAAAAACACATCATGGAGCCCTCGAGAAATATTCTATTGAAAGGACACGATGGCAGAGTCACAAGCCCCCTGGGTGGGAATCAGAGGCTGATTTTTAGTTTCGGCTTGCTGTTTCCTAACCCTGTGACATCTGGTAAGTTATTTAAGTTCTCTAATTCTTAGTTTCCTCATCTGTAATACCTAACTTGTAAGTTATTCAGAGACTCAAACTGCAATGACGTAGGTATTTCTACCGTTCATATGTAAGTCATTAGTAACACACTTTGGATTCAGAGGGCAGAGACCATTATATAAGCAGAGTCAGCCAGAGCCTGGAAACATTTTAATATTCAAAAACTCAGCCTAGTCTCAGGCTAGTACACACCAACTTATCCGTCACTCAGTGGAGCTCAAGAATTGGCATCTAAGCCATTTTCTTGCTCCTTCTAGTTCAGGGGCAGGTTCAGTGATACAATGATAGGGTGGGGGTGTACTCTTTAAGAAAAAAGACAACAAAAGTCTAAATTTAAGTAAATTATAAGGGCAAAGATTTACTTAAAGTGATGAATAAAATCACAACAAATTGCAATTTTTAAAAAATATTATGAAGTAGAACGAGCGCATGAAACGGGATTGAGGAGGCGAGTTGTTCTGAAGCGTAAGCTGTAGAGACTTCCAAGTGTCTCATTTTCTCTTCCTGTCCATTCCAATGTCAAAACAAAAACAAAAACCTATAGCTCTTACCTTCTTAAGCACCATGCTTACTTCTTCCTCTGATGCATATAAAATAACTTCCTTATTTGCAAAACTAAGGTGCTAAATATACTACTAACAAATGTTACAAATAAATGTCACATGGATTCTGTGGCTTGCTAAGCATTAAACATTCCTGCTACAAATTTGTTTCAGTCCTGCCTTAACAAAAATCTGACTGGTATGGGAATTCATTCTAAATTCCAAACAGCCATGAGGAAAAGACAGAGCTTCTTAAAGGACCAGATACATCTGTCATGGGAAGATAGTACTATAGAATTTCTACAAATCTTGGGAAGCAGGATTGAAATAAAGAGATAATAGATCTACTATTTTTTAAGAATGAATGTGTGGGGGCTGGGGTGTGGCTCAGTGGTACAGCACTTGCCTAGCATGCATGAGGCACTGGGTTTGAAAGCCAGGAGTCCAGAAGCTCAGCTCTGGCAGAGGTTCTCTTAATTTTCCTGAAAGTGAAAGAAAGTAAGTACATTGCAAACATGCATTAAACATTTATGGACTTTGCAATTTTTTCCTGAAAGCTGTTAAATGATTCCATTTTATTTTATTGGGTTTTGCTTTAAGTTTTTAGTAAATATCTGATGTTGCACACATTCCTTGTATATCTTTGAAACTACTAAAATTTCACCTTCATGTTGTGACTTGCTGGTACCAAAATGATTGCATGGTTCTTTGCAAATCAAATTCCTGTTTCTTTTCCTATTTCAAGAGCATTCAAAAGTGATTAATGTTCCCTTCGCATCATCTTGACTTAGTCCAAATATGGAAGGTAAGTACGTGCAAGGTCTTCAGATTCCCAGAGACTTAGCTTAAAAGTTAGCTACTCCTTAAGACATTCTCTGACTTTCCCTGCCATCCCAGACAAGTATCTTGTGATCTCTCAGCCCTTCATGCCCATATAAAATTACAAGTTGGTTGAGTTTCCTATCACTATGTATAGGTTACAGGAGATGCCCAGTTTCTTAAGCAGGAAGACCACATATTATTCCTCTTGGTAACTCCAGCACCTAGAATAAGGCCAGTCATATAGTAAGTGTCCAATAAAAGTTTATTGAATCAATGCAAGAGACTTTAAAACTTATTGTAAATGCTTAAAATTGCATTATATTTACCACTTAAATTCAATGAAATTAATGTAAAAGGTCAAGGCATAAATATCAAATTTTACTCAAGGTAATACTTTTAAAAATGTACTTGGAGGGCTCTGAGGTATAATATATCCTGAACTCTATTTGGTGTTACCTGGGTGGTTGAATTGTGGAGCATTTTTCCAAATGAGGAATTAACTTCATAGCATCTACAAATACTAGAGCTGAGAAGGCTAAATTAAGTTTAAATCATAAAACTTAATAATCTCTTTCTTCTCCCTGCTTAATTTTATTCAGAGTATTCATCATGAATTCAAATGATGTGATTTTAATGATTTCAGGCTCCTTTTCTACCTCTCCTGTCAGATTAAAATCTCTAGCAAAGTTGAAATCTTGTTTCGTGTACACTGCTATGTTCCCACCTTCTACAATAATACCTGAGGCATGGTAATCTCTTAAGAAAGTGTTATTAGTTGGATGGTGTGTTAATCAGCTTTCTGTTACTGTGACAAAATAGTTGACATAAATTACCTTAAAAGGAGAAAAAATTTATTTTGGTTCATGTTTTCAGAGGTTTCATTCCATGGTTGTTGGCTCAGTTGATTCTGGCCTATGGTAAAACAAAACATAACAGTGGCAGAGGAGTCTACTCACTTTATTTTGGCTAGGAAACAAAGAGAAGAGAGAGAGAGAGGATGGTGCCAGGAACAAAATAGATATTCTTCAAGGGCACACTCTCAATGACCTACTTCCTCCAACTAGGGCCCACCTCCTAAAGTCTGCACTACCTACCAATAGCTCATTAAATTATGAATCTATAAGTGGGTTAATCCATTCATGAGAGGGTGGGGAGGGTGAGGAGGGGAAAGGATATGAGAGCAGGAAAGATGGTGAAATGAGATGGACATCATTACCCTAGGTCCATGTTTGATTGTACATATGGTGCAATGCTACATTTTGTACAACCAGAGAAATGAAAAGTTGTACTCCATTTGTGTACAATGAATCAAAATGCATTCTACAGTCATATATACCTAATTGGAATAAATAAATAAAAGAGGTCAGGATCTTCTTGATCCTCCCAAAGGCTCACCTTTGAACACTGCTACATTGGAGGCCAAGCCTTCAACATGTTGAGTATTTGGGGAACATTTAAGATCCAAACCAAAACAGATGGGTAAATGGACAAATAGGTGGAAAGATGGATGGATTGATGGATGAGATAGGTAGGTGGGTGGATGGATGATGAATGAATAAATAAATGATGAATGATGTGTGCAGATGTGAACAGGAAATTGCAGGACTTCCCACACCTTTATATTCTAAAATTCCTCCCAACCCTTGTATGAAATAGCTCAAGTCCCCCGAATGAAATCTCAAAATTCTCTATTTCATTCCTCTTTGGGGAATTTAGAGTACCATTACCATAATCTAGGTAACGTGTTCTCACTTGTAATTTGTTTCTGTGTCTTAGATATTCTTATATTCTTTTTACACATCCATGCAGAATGGCATCATTCTGGGTATCAGGTGGTCAGAAGTGACATACAGGAAGTCCTTTTTAGCAGATGTGTCTAAACCTATAAAAAGCACAGGAGCACCTATCTACCAACTTACTCAACACATCTTTAGTGAATACCTATCAAACACCAATCAAGTTCTAAGCACTTCGTTGCATCGGTAAACAAAAATTTAAAACTTCCTTTTCTTGGTGGAGCTTAAATTCTGTTGGGATTGGGATAGGAGAGCAGGGAAGAGATACAAAAACTGATAAGTATAATGAGTAAATTAGACAGTTTGTCAAGACAGTGATAAATGCTAGGGACACAATAGAGCAAAGCAAGAGGCCTGAGAGATCTGGGAATGCCGTCTTACCCTGTTCTCTGTGTTAGGAATAATCTCCAGAGGGATGAAGGTACATACATGAGGATCAAAGGGAAAACCAGAGAATGTTCCACTGCACATGCCACACAAGCACACTCTTACAGGTCCCACACACATTAGCTGATAACTTAACCACAAAGGAAGTGCACCCATGTCAAATCCAAATGGAAGCCCATGGGTGCAGAGACACTATTACTCCCTAAATGGCCAGCTGTGTGTCTCCTCCAGATATATATCTCTCTTAACATCCCATAGTATGTGTAACCAACCTTTTCTCACACTTTTAGAAATAAGGAGCTCCCCTCTCTCCAATAAAGTCAACTTGATTTTTAGATACCTGGAATAGTACCTACTTTCTTCAATTAATTACCTGAAATCTGCCTCTATCATTTCCACCCACTGCCCCAGTTTAACAAACACCTCAGACGAAAATGGAAAAAACGTGAGCCTTGGAGCAGTCAAGGGCTTGCTTTGAGGAGCAGCCCCACATTTGTAGCTAAGTGACTTTCTGAAAGACAAAACTTTTCTCATCTATACAATAGATATAATGTATCTTACAAGCCCATTGTGATCTCTGAAGTTTCATTTGCATTGCATGTGATAATTAAACATTAATTAGTACTAATCTAAATGCCATATTTATCAAAATAAATACAACACAGGATCTGCCTTCCACAGGGAAACCTACTCTTAGCAAAGTCAGTCTGTTTCTTCCACAGAGCTGCTAGATAATTGATTCTAAAGACTTAAAAACAGCATACTACAGTAACACAGCCACTTCAATGTTTGTAGCAGCACAATTCACAATTGCTAAACTGTAGAAGCAACCCAGATGCCCTTCAATAGACGAATGGATAAAGAAATTGTGGTATATATACACAATGGAATATTAGCATTAAAAGAGAATAAAATTATGGCATTTTCAGGTAAATGGATGGAGTTGGAGAACATCATGCTAAGCAAAGTAAGCCAATCCCAAAAAACCAAAGGCTGAATGTTCTCTCTGATAATGGATGATGATCCATAATGGGGAGGGGGGAAGAATGGAGAAACTTTGATTGGGCAAAGGGGAGAGTGGGGAGAGGAGGGGACACGAGGGCAGGAAAGATGGTGAAATGAGATGGACATCATTCCCCTAGGTACATGTTTGATTGCATATATGGTGTAATGCTACATTGTGTAAAACAAAGAAATGCAAAGTTGTGTTCCATTTGTGTACAATGAATCAAAATGCATTCTACCCTCATATATACCTAATTAGAATAAAAACTTATTTAAAAAAAAAAAAGAATTCTTACCTATAGATATGCCCAGCCTTTTCTGTATCCACTCATCCTTTTGCCTGGCTTTCCCCCTATTTAGCAATTAATTGGGCTAACGAAGCATCTTTTTTTTAAAAAAAAAAACTACCTCTGAGCTCAGGGTGGCTGGAACACGTGGGTAAAAGGACATTCTGGACTGAGGTTCTGGAATTCAGGCATTCCTGGTACAGCTGGACATCCAGCTCCCTGTGCTATTGTGGGCAAGTCATTTTTTTCTTGGAACCTTGTTTACTCTATGTGTAAATAGTGAGTTAGATGGAATTGTGCACTTTCTGAATTGTAGATCAGACACCTTAAGAGTCTACAAATTGGATGTGGAGGTAGGTACAGGGAGAGGGGATCAATCCCGAATCCTTGTAATGAAACACCAATTCTTTGAATAATTACAGCTTCAGGCAGAAAATTCTGCCTGGAATTTTTATAAGCATCCTCTCTTTGTTGTCTTGAAACTTCAGTAAGATTTCTAAGTGGCAAGACAAATGGCCTTTGATTAATACTAGGAAATATTTCTTGAGCTTCTCACTCATTGCCATCTAAAATGACTAAAATGATAATTGTCTCTTCAAAGAAAATTTGCTTCTTAATTATAAGCTCATTCACTAAAACAGTAAAATTGGATCGAGCATGTGAAATAAGAGAAGCATACATGAATGCCTTTGGAGCATGTGCGCATGCACATGCATGTTGTGTGTGTTTGTCTAGTTTTAAGAAAATTGGATCAGAAGCCATTTAAAGTTCTTACCAAGATGACATGACCAGAATTATGCTAAAAGGTTTAATGAAAACCCAGACTTAAGATAACCTGGAGAGATCAATTTCCAAAAGCCATTTTTGCAATTAGAGCATTTCCAAAACCATTTTTGGAAACCTTCCCACTCATCTCCACAGCAGTTGCTCAAGCCCTTGCTCCCCTGGGAAGGAGTGGGGAGCAGTGTTCCTTGAGGGGGGTGACTATGGTGTAAGGAAGATCATGTGGTTTGGGTATTTTTCTCCAAGAGCAAATTAGAGGAAGCCATTGCATTATGAGTCCCTCAAAGTGTTTATGGGAAAACAACTGCTGGCAAATTTTAGTTTATACTCTTTCTCTAAGAAACAGTCCCTCCAAAAGAGAAGGTAAGGGAGGAATAGATTTGGGACTATAACTGGCCATTTCCTGTTTCTGGTCCCAATTTCCTTGACCACAGTGGTGGGGTGAGGAGATATTGAGGAACACAGTAAGGTTTAACCTGAATATTAATGAAAATATGGGAACAACTTCCAGGTCTGGGTAAACTGAGAAAGCCATCCTGAGGTCTGTGGGATTCATATTTCTCAGTAAGAGGAAAGAGTTGACACACTGAAGACTTACAAGGGAACAAGATGGGTTCAGAGTGAGGCGGGGAAATGCTGCTTCTCTGAGGAATGGCCCCAGACTTCAGGAGAGGGAGTATTCATTCTAGAAACTTCCATTGAGAGGCTGAACTCACTCTTTGGCCCAAGACACCTGCCTGCTCTCGTTTGCAGAGCCTATATGTCCTACCTCCAGAAGCCCATTAACAGAAATTGGAGAAGAACTTCACTTGTAAAAAGCTTCTAGAATCCTAAATCATCATCTTTCAAAATCAGGAAGAGACATGTGTACAAGGCCAGGTGGTAGTCACCTATCCTCCTTCACCATTCTTTGAGTTTTGGGAAATTAACATTACATGGGAGCCCCTAGGGTAAGTACAGTGGGAAGACATCAGGGATTTCCCTTTTGCTCCCCTGCAGAACTCCTGTTCTGCTAAGGGCCTGCTTTAATCATTCACAAAGGACTGACTCAGCCTTGGCCACTCCTCCCTCTTGGCTAGGTCTCCTTAGTAGCAGCAGGGAGTCAAGGTTCTCCTTGATGTCCAGGGCTCTGAGATTGCCAGAAACCACAGCCAAGCTGGGAAGCAACGCATAGTTCTCACAGTGGGTGGGTGGCAGGCTCACATGCCCATCCCCTTCGTGGGAGCTGTAAAGTCAGGCCTCTTCACATTTGTAAGTGGCCCCAGGGACACCTCCACTGTCTGCTCACCCTGGAAAGTCCAGTTTTAAAAGCTTCAGAATTAAGGAAAGCAGGATCAGCGGGAACCAAGGCCTTTCCTTCAGGTTGCAGCCAACCTCAAGTCAGGACATCTGTAAAAACGCCATTGTTGTTCTGAGTGGAACTGGAAAAGGAACCAAACTGAGGCAATTAGACGAAGACAGTTTCCACTTTTGATGGATGTCAAACTGGTTTTCCAAGGGGTTCATTTGAAATTTTTTGTTGCATATTTTCTCAACTCAAATTTTCATTTAAAAGATAGTTTTCCTATGCTTCATATGACAGATGTCCTACCTGTAAATGACTAAAGCCTATATTAGCAAGAAATTAGAAAAATCCACTTTGATTAAGTTGGGAATGGATAAGCCAGCTTATCCATTCAATCAATGGATAACAATGCATCATATTCAAAGTGTGTGCTATTTTACATTAGATCTGTAAAAGTAATTTTTCTGGAAATGTCTGTTGAACAATTTTTCACCCCAGAAGTAAGATTATGCAAGAAATGGTAATCAAACAAATGACCAAATTGCTTCCAGAGTCTTCCACCGCCTACCAGGCTCAAGTTGACCTGGTCGCTGGTTACCTCCCTGACCCCATCTATCATCATTCATTGTTCTCTTGCTTTGTCAAGCCACGTTGACCTTCTTGCTTTTCCTTCAACATTGTGGAGCACGATCTGACTTCAGAACCTTGATATTTCCCCAGGCTAAGCTACTCTCCTCTTGGAGATCCACCTGGCTGCATCCTGCCTTCCCAAAGGCCTCAGCAAGGCCTCATCTGGGCAGACTACCTGAAATAACAGCTGCCCTCTCTACATCTCTCCACCTGGCTTCATCATTGCCTTGACCACTATTTGGTGTTATATTTCAGAACTTTCACTATTTTGCATGTGTATCCTCCATGAAAATGTAAACTTCAAGAGGTGGGAGACCTCAGTACTTGCTGGATCCTTCATGCCTGAGGTGATGCTGGTACACAGAGGCCACTTAATAAATACCTGTTGAAGGGAAGTTTAAGTGTTGGCTGTTTTTCAGATAGTATAGTATGTGTCATTTTTATTATATCAAAAATGCCCTCCCAAACATCCATTCTTCACCCACCCTCATATCATATCGTCCCATCGTCTTCCCATTTGTTAGCAAAGTTTATGGCTTTCTTAGCTAGGATTTCATAGCATGTCTGGTTTTCACCTACAACATGCCACCATACACTCATTTCTTCTTGGCCATACTTATCCCTCCCTGGATATTATGCTTTTGAAAAGTAGCAGCATATTTTTGTCTATCTATTTTCCCAAGGCTGAGT
The DNA here is from genome assembly GCA_028644305.1 of Xerus rutilus. Lineage (NCBI taxonomy): Eukaryota > Metazoa > Chordata > Mammalia > Rodentia > Sciuridae > Xerus > Xerus rutilus. The sequence continues at coordinate 162,017,881 of CM053399.1, forward strand.
CCATCTCCAGACACATAGAAAGTGTCCTGCAAATATTTGCTGAGTGAAGGAACTGATCCTCCATTCAAAGAGAAAAGAATGAGCAGAAATAGGGAGAAAAAGTATCTGACGTTTTGGGGCTCTCAAAGGCAGAGTGGTTGAGGATGAAATTTGAAATCAGTTATATTTAAACTGGAAGCCAGTTCTGCCACTTACAAGTTCTTTAGTCTTGAGCAATTTACTTGTGCTGAGCTTTGGTTTCCTTTCTATAATCCAGGAATGGATCCACCTGCTCAGAGGACTAAGTAATACAATGTAAGGAAGTGCCTGGAATGTGGGTCTTCTTCCTTCTTTATGATGGAACATGGCTCCACATTCTTCGAGGGCGATAATCAACTCCCAGGCTTGGAGAGTTGCTCCAAATTGTATTAGCTCTGAGGGTTACTTCAATCTGAACTATGGCCGTCCAAGACATCTCTGTGATAGCTCAAGGAAAATCCTCACCCCAGAGCCTTCCTGAGAGCAAGACACAGCACAAATTTCTACATTGAATTATTCTTTGAGTTTAATTATCAGTTGAATAACAGAAACTTTACAAGCTTTGAGAGGGGCTATCCTTAGTTCAACATTTTAAAACTTCTTTCAACTTCCATTTGTTTTAGTTCTTTAATTTAAACTTAATTTGGCTATTTTTCAGATAGTATAGTATGTGTCATTTTTATTATATCAAATAAAAAGAAGATTTTTATTTCTGCATGATCTATTTCTAACTGTATCTCACAATCCTGAAAAAAGATTTCTTCAAAACTAACTTATAATTCTGTTTGTACAGTTTTGGGGGTCCTTCTTAGGAGACCACTTAATCCCATTGGCTCCCATTTGAGTTCTGAGGAACAAAACACTGGTGTTGAACAGGAGTCTAATTCTCAGTATCAGTGATGGGCAAATGTCACTAGAAATATGAGATGAAACCTGCATGAGTTTCTACTCCTGTTCCCTAAGTTTCAGACCTGGGACTCACACGTGAGGTGAGTTGGGCCTTATAAGGACCAGCTACCTAAAACATCACCACTTGTCTTGTTGAGCATGGAGAATGCAAAAAAAAAAAAAAAAAAAAGACAGCTCATGAGTAACATTGTTTATCCAGTCCAAAAGAGTAATGTCCCAATGTCCACCAAAGGACACTATCACCATCTCACTCATCTGAGACAGAAGCCAACAAGCAATCCTTTTAAGAGGGAAGAAGTTCTTATATTATTGCTGGTAGGAAAATGGAGGAAGGAGTGGGATATTGCTCTGGTTGTTTCTCTGCCTTTGTCCTGCCTAGAAGGGCCCTAAGCCTCATGCATTCTCCTTTCAGAAGATGGGATCCCTCTGTGCTAACTCGAATTTAAAGTACATCCAGTTCCTTTGATTCTTCCTCCCTTGTGGAACAATTAACTATTTTTGTCAGCACATTCCTAGATCCCATCTAAATTTCATATTTTCTGAGTTAAGGAATCCCAATAAATAGTTCTAATGGCCCAAATCAATTCCATGAGAATCAGAAAGGTTTTCTAGCAATGGAGGAAGCTTTTGCACAGCATGTCGGATGAACAACTTGCAACGCTCTGCGCTCTCCTTCTTCACCTGGTAAGTAACTAGTTTATTCCTCTCCTATGTGACCACGTTGTACTTTCCCTAATGGCCTTCACCCATCCATTTGGTCAACCTCAAGGTCAGGAGGATTCCTAATTGTAATTCAGCTTTCCCAGAGGCCTTCTCCCATGCCAGCTTACATCAGAGGGCAATTTAATGAGTATATTTATCAGTCAGAGACCTAAGATGTTAATTAAATTGCTGAGTACCCCAGTTCCTCCAAGTCACCCAAGGGGGACAAGAGCCCTGGAACAAAACTAAGCACCTGAAAACATCCAGTCACCAGTTTCCAGGGACCATAGGAGACTAGAAAAGAGCACATGTGGTCCTAGTGACCAAGAGATGAGGGAAGAGGAGGTTGAACTCACTAGAAGGAGAAGGTGATCCCCTGAGGGCAAAACAGGACCCAACACTTCACAGTTGTCCTTGGGCCACCCATAATAAGCATGAAAACAATGATAATAACCCCCTACACAATATTATATAGCAAGTCTTTTCTTCCCATGGGGAACTATGAGTCTATTACAGTTATCTTGGTAATTAGAGAGGCAGCTGACTCTAGGTAGACCAAGCACTGATGTTGGTATCAATTTTCTGGTGTTACCACTCCTGAGAACTGGGACCTTGGACAAATCACCTTACTTCTCAGTAACTCAGCTTTCTCATCTGAAAAATGTGTATGATGATGGCTACCTCACAAGTTATCTTATTGCTCCAATGGGAACATACAAAAGCACTTTGGAAATTTAAGTACTACACAAACTAAGGGTGTTGTTATTGCTAATAATCATTATTACTTCATCATTCCTGCAAAGCACATGAAGGGGTGAATATATTCCTTTACCCATTTTACAAATGAGAAAATGTACATGGAGAAGCCCAAGAGATTATAATGCTGGAAAATATCATGAGCTTCAGAATCAGCTGGACCTGAATACCATTTACTAGATGTGTGACCTAGGAGTAGGAACTTCGTTTTTCTAAACATCTGTATTTTTCTATAAGAATTGTAGTTTTCTGGAAATTGCCTGAGATGAAATTAGTAAAACGTCTAATACATTGTCTGACATCTGACAGGTGCTCAAAAACTGTCGTTAAGTATTTAACTACGTCCGTTGTACAAAGCACACTTATTTGAGCCAAGATTATTTTATTGAAAAATTAGTACTCTATTTTTCTGTTGCTTTTGCAAGATCATGATATGCATAGTTCTTAACACTTTTACTTTCTGGATCAATTTGGTTTTTATATTCAGCCCTACAAAAATTAGAGAGTCACACATAGAAAGTTTGGGAGGTTGTCTTTCAACTTGACAAGTATGTATAGTTACCTCTTTGATATTCACAGAATACTATTAGCAATGCTTAAAGGCCAGGTTAAGCACCTTAGATAGGGCATTAATTTCCAGAATATATAAAGAACTCAAAAAACTTAACACCAAAAAACCAAATAGCTCAATCAATAAATGGGCAAAAGAACTGAACAGGTCCTTCTCAAAGGAAGAAATATGAATGGTCAACTAATATATGAATTAATATTCAACTTCTCTAGCAATTAGAAAAATGCAAATTAAAACCACACTGAGATTTCATCTCACTCCAGTCAGAATGGCAATTATCAAGAATACAAGTAGCAATAAATGTTGGTAAGAATGTAGTGAAAAAGATTCACCCATACATTGCTGGTGGGACTGCAAATTGGTGCAACTACTCTAGAAAGCAGTATGGAGATTCCTCAATCAACTAGGAATAGAACCACCATTTGATCCATCTACCCTACTCCCTGGTATATATCCAAAGGATTTAAAATAAGCATACTACAGTGATGCAGCCACATCAATGTTTATAGCAGTATAATTCATAATGGCTAAGCTATGGAGCCACCCTGGGTGCCCTTCAACAGATGAATGGATAAAGAAAATGTGGTATATATACACAATGGAGTATTATTCAGCCATTAAGAACAACAACTTTAATACATTTGTTAATAATTGGATGGATCTGGAGACTATTATGCTAAGTGAAATAAGCCAATGCCTCAAAACCAAAGGTTGAATGTTTTCTCTGATATGTGGAAGCTAACCCACAATAGGTGTGTGTATATGGCGGGGAGATACAAATTCAGAGGCTTAGATAAAAGGCAATGAAGGGAAAGGAGTGGGGATAGGAAAAGGAAAGACAGTGGAATGAATCTGACATAATTTTCCTATGTACTATACAAATACATCCCAATGAATCCCACCATCATGTACATCCACAAGAATGGGGTCCTAATTAAAATAAAATTTTAAACAATGTCAAGAATTTTTTTAAAGGCCAGGGTTCATTTATATTAATTATATATTATGTAGGACAAAAGGGTTTCCTCTACTGCTTAAAAATTAGTTTTTAAAAAAGAAAAAAAATTGGTGTGAAAGGAAACACGGATGTTACAAACCAAAAGTTTTGGAGCAGAGTAACAGGGCATCCCAGTCTTTCCTTTGGTGGATCCCAAACGGCACAGGAAGAGCTTAACTGAAACTGGGTGAGGACCAGGGCACCTAGCAGTGCTGGGCACTGTGAATCTCATTTCCTGTCGGTCACCATCTGAGTTCTCCAATCTCTTCCACACTGCTGTGATCCACTGACACCATTTGTGAGAGGACTTTGGACAAATTAGAGAGAGAATGTGGTTTAAAACTTGTTCTGAGCTCCCTGGAAAAAGGAGAGCTTAGGTATCCACATTTAGGTACAATCCTAAGGAGCAAGCCTAGCTCAGATCTGGGCAAAGGAATTGTGTGTGTGTGTGTGTGTGTGTGTGTGTGTGTGTGTGTGTGTGTGTGTGTGTTTGAGAGAGAGAGAGAGAGAGAGAAGTGCTTGTGTCTTTATATATATGCAAAAATATATATGCGTGTGTACTCACACTCATGCACACCACTCGCCCTTCCCCAAGCCCTGCTTCCTGCCAAGGAGAGCAGGAAAGAGCAAGGCTGAGGCCAGGAGGGAAGCCAGGACGGTGGGCTGACCTGGCTCATGGGGTAGGTTCTGCCTCTAGTTCCCTCTCCCTGAGACTCTGCCTTTCTCTCTTTCCTCAGTGAACACCTCCTCCTGCTGTTCTCCAGATAACTGTACTTTTCCAGAAAAGCACTCATAGTGCATCCAGGGCTCGGTGGAACCTGCCGTCTCCTGTTACAGACTCCAAAAGCAGCTGTGTTCCTCTCCCCTGAGCAAATCATCCCCTTCGTGGCATTGATCAGGAGTGTGATTCTTTAATATTTATTTGAGTAAGTGATCATAGTTTGTCTCGCTTGCTAGGCTGAAAGCTTCCTGGGAGCGGGGGCAGTATATATATATTACTTTTATTAATGTGTTTAGGTCCATGGTAGATAATACAAAAACACTCTTTAAATATGAATGAATGATGAATAACCAATAGAGTTACTGAATAAGAACCAACGATCTTATCTTAGAGCATCCGCCCACATAGAATGGGAGCCATAAAGCCTATTCTGTCTGCCTCTTAGACTAGATGCAGGACTACCAAGGCACAAAACCAGAAAGGAACTGTAGCTGCTGAAAACATTCCCCTTAGGAAATCTTGAAGCTGATGGCCTTAATTACAGCTCTGTTCTCCAGAGATCCTGATGTGATTGGTCTGGAGAAAGACCCAAGCACTGGAATATTTTTGCAAATTCCCACGTGATTCTAAAGGGTAGCCCAGGCTGAGACTCATTGCATTGATACTTAGGGAGTCTCAAACAGAGTCATTTCTGCTCTCGGCCTTCCAGTTCTACCTTGTTCAATGGACAGAGGAAACCCTCAAATAAATCCTGATATTACAGTGTCCTAGGGACTGGGACAAAATTTTGCATTAGCAGCTATAAGATTAAATAAAGAAATTTTTTTAAAAAAATTTTAAAATTATCTCTGATCGGATAGGTTGTTCAGGGATGACCCTTAGAGGTCATGCCATGAACTCATTCTGACCTACAACTCAGAATTCACCAGGCAGAGCCAGGGGTCCTCCAGCTCAGGTAGCAAATAGCAAGTCCAAAAGATTTTTTTTTTACACATTTATAAGCTAAAATGCTAGGCTGCTGTGGGGTATGGGAAAGGATGCCAGATTAAACAATCTGACTTACACACTTGCTCATGAGGAGACAGGCAGTCCCACAATCTTTGATGGAAGAAGGGATCAAACCAACGGCCAAGTGTAAGAAATAATGTGGAAAAATCAGGGCAAGGCAGGATTCCCACGTTCAAAAGCTATCAGCCAGCAGTGGCCCGTGGACTCAAGCAGTGGTGGTGGGTGGTTTAGGCAGGTTTTCCCCAAGTGTGGTCGCCCAACCAGCAACATCATCATCACTTGGGAACTAGCTAGGAATGCAGTTTCTCAGGCCTCACTTCAGAGGTACTAAATCACGACACTGGAGATACAACCTAGTAACCTTGTTTTCATAGACCCTGCCTCGATTCTAATGCAGCTTATAGCTTGTAGCTACAGGTTTATGGAGGTCTCAAAGGGTTGAAGGTTTGTTTTTGTTTTTTTATATATATATATAATTCACAGAAGTTGATATAAGGGGCTCTTGGTACAAGTTTTATTTACTGGCAAATAAACACGGGTTTTGAGATGCTCAATAGGCCTTAAATCATAAGTGTTCTCTTTAGGACACTGAGCCAGTACAAGACTGCACATCATGTGGCAGGCAGGTGCTTCTACCTAGCCTCAGAGGAGGAGGATGCCTTGCTCAGTGAAGCAGGGTGAGCAGGGGACCTCCCCCAGCCACAGCCTGCCAAGCATGCCTATAGGTCTGGAAATCAGGGCAAGGCAGGATTCCCACGTACCAAATTAGATCTTGGAAACAGGTTAGTTATCTTGGACAGACTTAGCACAAAGGAATGTTGTCACTGTGCAGATCTACACAGATCTGCATGAAACTGCATTGAAACCATACAGTCTTTCAAAAAAAGATAGCCACCAACCAGGACACTAGTGGCATTATCAAATGCCTAGGCTTCACCTTGCACAGAAAAATTAGGGAACTGAGTTTCTGTAGACTGTCTACAGCTGACCTCTCTTGACCACTATGAGACATAGCCTACCAGCCCCTCTCTTCTGGGCACACCGAGCCCTCGGGGAACACTTCAAGATGGATAAGCCTTTGCAACTTCCTCTCAAAAGAAATCTCACAATGTCTTAGAGACAGCAACCAATTGCAGTGCATTCTAGTTTTCAGAGGCAGACTCTAATTACTCCCTGAAATGATTGGATCAGCAGAGTCCAATGTGCAGCATGGCAACTGTGAGGAAAGCACAGGATGCTGGGTAAACCTTCTCCATCCCCAGGTCATTAACTTTTAGCACCTCATCCTTTTGCTGCTTTCCTTCCTCCATGATCTGGCCACTTCTGTGGCCCAGGGAGGAAAGGTAAAGGGTTTAAAGCCAGATCCACCTAAGCTGAGTCCAAAGCTTAGCAGCTGAGGTGACAGGTCTCAATTATCCGCAAAGCAGGGAAATTAACCAGTCAGGATGATATTTATGAAAAACAAGGACAGCAAATGGCCCACTCTAAAATTCAAAACACATGGCGTTTTTTCTTCTTAGAGGCTGACATGAAGATTACCTGAGATCATGGATGGGAAAGGTACTCTGTGTTCTATGAATGAATGACATAGGTGTTTATCACATTTTTCTTCCCTTTCCTATATTTCTTTACTGTGGTTTTGGTCTGAATACAAGTTACACAATGTTAGCTTTAAAAAGACACTCACTCACCAAGGATGGTGTCCTCAGCAGGGTGTGTACTTTGCTTATCTTTTTTGATCCAGACAGCAGTGGGTGAACTTTCCCCGTTTTAAGAGATGGGGAGTTGCTTGTGTCTTTGGGGGTTTTGCAGATGGTTAGTATCACAGCAGCTTTTGAGCCCAGCTCTGGAGTCTGATGCTCCATTTCGCATGGCTGGAAAAATCCTGATGATTCCCACAGCCCAGATCCTATGCTATACCCATGAGGGACTGATCCCAGATCACCTGGCAACTTACAGACAGCACCAGAGTGGGACCTCACATCTCCTGAAGCTCAAGTCAGTGCTCCGATTATCTGCTCCAGGTGCTTCAGTCACACTTTCCTGACCCACCAGAGGCAAAACCTAAGATATCTTTCCCACATCAGCATGAATCTTGAGTTTGACAAAGAAACCTCAGAGGCTGCATTCTCTGTGGAGTTTCTAATCCCAGGTGGGGTGGTGAGGATGGCAGAAGGAGGGAGGGCAGATTTAGAAGCTTAGTTCCTGTTTATCCATGTGCCATTCTTTTAGTCCCTGAGGCTATAATATCCATTTAGAAAGATTAAATAAATGGGATTGGGGACAGAGAAAAGGAAGCTAAGGGGGGGGCAGAGAAAGAAGAAAGTAGAATTTCTGAAGCATTAAAGAGCATATGACATTACTCATTCTCAAATAGGTCTCACTTCCCGAAGACCAGTTTGTTCCTTGGGAAATCAGAGGCAGGTGGAAGCCACTTGGATGATTCTTTTTGTGCTTGAACCTGACTTTTCTTTCCAGCATTCTCAGGTGCATGGGGGCCCTGGGAAGGGAGAGGGCTTTTTCAAAAGACACTTCCACCTTCTAATCTCTGTGCCTACAAACCAAATATTGATTTATTTAGTAAACCAGCCTGTGGAGGAGAGATTGTAAAGCCCTGTTTACTCAGCAGTTGGGCCCCCCTGACAGCTGTTCACCGGGGATTATGATGTCACAGAGGTAATTACACTATAAACAGAGGAGAGGAGGAGAAGAAAGCATGAAAGGGAACTGTGGGCTGTTACCAGGCAACACCAAATATGTAACCTGAAACCCAGCAAGCATGTAAATTTCCTTAGGAGCCTCCCAGATGTCCTCACTTTATGGCCAAAGTTCAGTTTCAGTTTCAATTTGTTTATTTGGTATTCCTCAGTCACCAGTATGGAAATGAGAATTTGGAAGTGAAAAGAAAAAGCAAAGAAACAGGGAAAGGAGGGGTTGTGCTTTCTGTCCAGGGTGGATGCTCACAGGAGAAGGCTAAGGAGCTTGATCTCTCGAAAGCTGTAGAGGTTAACGTGCAGGGAGTAGCTAAGCCAGGTAAACCAATGCCAACTAAGATGACCCACAGGAAAGAAAGAAAGAAGAAAGAAATGAAAAGTAAGAAGATGAAACCGATTGAACAGGAGAAAGAGAAGGAAGAGTCCATTGAAGGATCAAACTCCAGAGGCAGGAAGAAGCCCCTGGAGTCCTCTCATCCACAGCTCCACCTAGTGGTTGCCCCACAGCTTTACACCTCCCCTGAGAAGGTGTTCCTTGAGGCAACCAGCAGCCCGGCCTTGCTTTGGGCAACTTTACCAGAACATTCTTAAGTTGAGCTGAGATGGGCTCCCTGTTCTAGACAGCTCCCCAATCTTATTCATTCAGTCTCCTGCTCAGGAAAAGTCCCTCATTGCCCAACAGAGCTTTGGCAACAACCACCAGGATACCTAATGTTTTTCTTCCCCTGGATTCTCATCCCAGCAATAGTTTTCCCAGTGGATTAATTTCAGAAAAAATCACTTCTTGCTCAAATTGAACCATTTTTAATTTGTGAACGGTCCTTTTGCAATCTAGGATTTGGAGACAGACTCATTACTCCCCCAGGTGAGATTTGACCTTACCAAGGGAAGATCAATTACATCTTCCCTTTCCAGTCTGACCCCTTGTCCCCTCTTCAGAGAGCCACAGCACTGGCCAGGAGATGTCTGCAATGGGCTAGATGGCGAAAGTCTTTACACCACAATTTGAGCAAGCAGGACAATTTCCTACCCTGTCCCCAAAAGAACTGGTCTACCACTGTCCCTGACCAACCACTTTCAACATCTTTGGGGATTCTGTGCTTCACATAGGATGGGAAGAAACCTGTAGCCAGAGAGTTCTACATGCCTCTGAACTTTGTACCAAGAAACCTCCCCAGTTGAATCTAAAGAACATGGGAAAGGATTTTAGTTCTTCTTGACTGTTTGCTATGCATAGTGACCATCTTTGCTGACTGAGAACAACCCCCTTAGGACTGATTCATTTTATGGCCACACAAATCTCCACAGGGCACATCAGGAGCCAGATGTTGAATGACCAGGTTGGGAAAGAAAAAAGAAAGAGAGAAAGGACAGGGGGAGAGAGAGAGAGAGAGAGAAATCAGTTCCCCAAACTGAATCCTACAGGCTGCTTCTGCTGGCATAAATACAAACATAGCAGCTGCTACAGTTAATGGCTTTTCTGCAAACTTGGGAATTTTGTCAAACTTCTTGTCCTAAATTCTAGTCATAAATGTCTAGAATGACAGTTTGGCGACAGCACTCAGCTCCAGCCGTGGCTCAGCCACTCCCTTGGTATTTGATTGGAAGCCCATCCCTTTCCCTCTCCAGGCCTCAGTTTCCCTCTCAGTCAGCCGTGAAGGTGGAGTCAGGAGTGCTGACTCTGCAGGAGTCTTGCAGCTGGCTCCAGCATAGGCCACAACATTCACATTCTGACCAGCACTGCAAGCAGAAGGAGGCTCTGGGCTCTGGGTGAACAGAGTTTTTCCACAAGCTAATTCTCACCGCATGGACTCGCTTCCTGTCTCCAGTCCTCCTGTTGTCCTGGGGATGGTTTGTTTGTTGTGACCGACTTCTCCTCGGATGCTCTATGAGAGCTGATGAAATTGTCCTCAGTATTGCAGCCCTGGGCAGTGTTATCTCCCCCTAAATCTTACTAAGACCAAGCTAATCTTAAGTCACTTCCCTCAACCAGGCACACGAGCAGGCAGCACCCTGTCTCAGGGTGAAGAAGAGTTCAGGGGCCTTGGCAAAGTTTCCATTAATCTGCAGAGATTCTCTCTCGGGACTCTACCTGCGCATGTCCCAAGAGCCAAAGCACAACTGCTCTTTTTTCTTTGCCACTCTTGTGACAGCCCAGACACTATCCCAGTACTGGCACTGCTCAGCGCCTTCCTACCATGATCCTTTCTAGAGCTCAGGTCTAGAAGGAAGAGTCCCACGCCCTTGGGCAGCCCACTCTTTCTCTGATCTCTCACACCCAGCTCCAGCCACGCTAACTTGCTGCTCAGCACCATATTCTCATTTCCCAAATTGCTCGTCCCACACATGTCCCTGTGAGCCGATTCCTTTGGGTGTCTAGTTAGATGTTCCTTCCCAGGCTTCGCCTGGATCCCCCTGTATGAATAGAAACTCTTCCACCATCCCTCCCTAATCCACTCCCAGTTCAATCTGTCTCCATAGATGATCACATCTGACCATGATGTACTTCCTGTATTTACTCCTTCCCCAGGATGCTAGGGCCAAGCACAGGGGCTGTGTTTTATTCGTTGCAGAATCCCCAATGCCTAGAACAGTATCTGGCACATAATACGTACACCAAAAATGTTTGCTGAATGAATGAATGCACAGTCTGTTCTCATTATTCATGGATTTTATTTGTAACTATAAATCAATGCTCATACCAATTTCACAGTCATATGCAGAGCAAAAAATTTGGAGTTGCCCAAAACACCTGTTCCCTGCTGAGGTTGAGCCAGCACCATTCCCTTGCTTAAGCTTTCAAGCTGTAATCCAGGGTCCTATTTGCAGTTCACTTATGCACTTCACACCTTTGTGATTTTTGTTGGTGATTTGACTGGCTCCCAAACATAGCATTTAGGTACTCTGTAGTGTTTCTAAGTTAAGAAGGCTATGATGTGCCTTGCGGAGAAAATATGTGTATTAGATAAGCTTCATTTGCTTTACATTATTTGCGATTACATTTACTTTTCATACTGCAAATATACATATTGCATATAAATTACAAATACAGATATTTGCAATCCACAGGACAAATACATTCATCTTTCCCGTGTGATCAAAAGCATTTTTCCTTATACTTCTCATGACTTTGGAGAACCCATCAAAGGTCCTCATCCATTTTCTTACTATTGGTAACTGAGTTTACATTAAGTTTTGAATTACACAATAAGCAGTTTTTTGTCATGTAGTTTTCCTTCCTTCCTGAGTTTATTTCTTTACAATAAACTCCCCAAAGTTTATTTGGTATTACTAATTTGATAGGTGCAAAACTCTGTATATCCTTGAAAGTAAATCTTAATGCTGGTGATAGGAAAAGACTTCTTCACAAACAGGACTTAGAGGTTCACAGTCTTCTACTTTCGCCTGTAGTCTTCCACTTGTCAGAGAATTCAGACCTGGGAGAAGGCTTGCTGATCACCTACTTCATCATATCAAAGAGAGAAATCAAGGCTAGAGAAAAGATGAGAGTTGTTCAAGGTGACATGGCCAGTCAGTGCCAGAGGACTGGACCTCAGACCTACTAACTCTCAGGTCAACATTCTTACCTTCCCCCCATGGTGCTTTTTCTAAGTGTAGTAATGCCACTTCCTCAGCTTTCTGGATCCATTGTTTTGTGAAAAGAAAATATGATAGATATGCTTTGATTTTTTTACTGAGAAATTCAAGCATACTGTTCAATTCATTCCTTCCCTTTTAATTCCTGTGTTGGCAAAATGACAATAAGAATGTAAAAGAGGTTCTGCTATAGTTTTGGTAAGTATGCCTCAAGGGCCCGTGTATTAAAGGCTTAGACCCCAGCCCCTAGCACTATTGGGAGGTGGTGGAGCCTTTAAGAGGTGAAGCCTAGTCTGAAGTGTTCTGGACATACTCAGGTGTGCCTTTGAAATGGATATTGAGACCCTGGCCCCTTCTCTCCCTTTGTTTCCTAGCCACCATGAAGTGAGCAGCTTCTTCCACCACAGCTCCCACCATAATATGCTGCTTTGCTACAGGCCTAAAAGCAAAGCAAGAGGGCCAATTTATCATGAATGAAAACCTCCAAAACTGGAAAGCAAAACAACTTTTTCTAGTTGATTGTTTCAGGTATTTTGTTATAGTTATGGAAAGCTGACTGACACACACTCTGTGCTCAAGAACAGACTTACAATATCATAAAGATCAAGGGAGAATCTAAACCTGACTAGCACAACACTATCCCTCTATCTGACATTTAAACTTTTGTCATTCAACTGTTTCTTTCTTGCAGGAGGGACAAAGATTGCTGCTTTGAAGCAAATACAGAGCAGTATTTTTCTGATATGAAGATAATGTTTGTGCACACATGAATCATGACAACAGTAATTAATGGGTCCTAGAAAATGGCAAGGGCCTCAGGGAGTTGCCCACTCCATTAGTACAATTTTCAAATCACTGTAGAACTTAGCTGTCTATTGTGCTATGGAAAGTTTCTAAAGACACCAGAATAGAACAAGTATAATAGTTCAAGTTTCCTACAGAGTTTTTAGATTTCACAAAATATAGTTCTTGGTTGCACAATTCCAACCAAGAAAGAAAATTCCCTTTCAAGGACCTAGTCTCCATGCTGGGCCAATAAAGCCAGTGATCCTCAAGTTGGCATTGCGTGAAAGCAGAGTTTTGTGGATGTCTACTTCAGTTATAATCCTGGGTTGAGGATGAGGTGGCCCGATCTGCCATCTAAAGGATTTTATTGATACAAGGACAGATTTTCCACTTTTTCTCTATAGAAGTTAGCAGCCTTCTGTTTTTGCTCAAGATTGCCTGTTCTTATAGGAGAGAAAGAAAGGAGAAAGGGAAGGAGGGATGTATACAAGAAATAACATCCTTTGAGTTCCACAAAAATCCCTTATATGAAAGAAAAATATACATTGACCATAAAAATGCATATTCTATTCCCTTAATATTTAGTAAAAAATATTTTATTTTAATCAAAACCAAAGGTTTCTTTTCTTTCCATTTGGATATGATTAAATGTCTTTTATTCCAAACATCAGCTGTCATGTATATCTTGAATAAAGAGTTGACTTCTCCATGAAGGCAGTTCTTATTTGTCCATAAAGATACTTACATTCTCTAATATTGGTACAAATAATATTAGCCAAAGTTTTACCTATTTCACCAGGATCCATCAACAACTATTTATGTGGTATACACTGCATACTAAGCACTATACCTGGGAGTAAGAAATGTACAAAGACTAGAACACAAATTTAATCAACTCATTTATTCCTACTTTACGACATCAGAAAAATTTCCATACTAGATCCTTTTTGAGGAACCCAGAAGGGAGACAGACAAATAAGCAAAAAATATTTACTGTTATATAATAAGGCAATAATATAAAGAAGTGTAAATTACTGAAATACACAGAAATAGAAGGAATTAATTGTTGGGGGCAGGAGCAGAGGTGACCATGAAAGATTCCACTGAGGAGATCCCTGCTGACTTGTGAGTTTGGAAGAAAAGCCAGGAATGCTCCAGAGGAATGAAGTGGAGAAGGAAAGGACATGTTAGCCAGTTGTAGCCTTCACTGGAAAGGCAAAGAAATGTCACTCAACATGGAAGAGATAGGAACATTAGGTCAGAGGTATAGATAGTGACCTGATGATAAAAGTCACTGAATGTTGTGGTAAACACTTTAGACTCTACCAGGCAGCACCAAAACAATTTGAGAACTTTCTCAGGCAGCAATATGTCAGCTATGCTGAAGGGCACAAGTGTACTGGAGAGAAGAAAATCATTCGGATGAGAAATTTGCCAAGGCCTCATGGAGCAGAAGTGAGGAAGAGAGAGCAGAGAAGGCCATGCCTGGACACTTGACAAGGAAAAGAAGTGCCTGATAGTTGGGCAAGGTGGTGCACACCTGTAATCCCAGTGGCTCAGGAGGCTGAGACAGAAGGATCACAAGTTCCTCAGCGAAAGTGAAGCACTAAGCAACTCAGTGAGACTCTGTCTCTAAATAAAATACAAAATAGGGCTGGGGATGTGGCTCAGTGGTTGAGTGCCTCCAAGTTCAATCCTTGGTATGCAACCCCCCCCCGCCAAATAAATAAATAAATAGTGCCCAATAAGCCAAAATTCTTCATGGCAGGTCATCATCTCTTAAGAAGGATCAGGAAATGGTTGAACCTGTTTATGAACGACAGGTGTTCTTCATCACCCACTTCTAACTTCTGAGCTTTGTCTTCCTTGACTAACAGATTCACAATTCTACAGAGAAAAGGAAGCAGAAGTTGCTCACTGATTTTCTCAAGGGCTAATGGATGGATGCCTGTATGGTTAGAAAGGTACATTAGGAGAAATCAGCTAAGGCTGAGTCTTACTGCAAAGCAAGTGATAAAGACTTTTGGCAACCAAGGACTTCAACATAGCTGTTGTCAATTAGGGACCAAGGACATGAGTGTCTTCCCTCCATGCCCCTATGAAAGCTAGATGAAACTGGATATGTTATGCTTGCTTAATGAGTTTTCTGGGAGAGAAGAAAATAGATGATTGGAATACCCCAAGGTTGTGCTTTGGTGGAAAAGCTCTTGCCTGATTTTCTTCTGACTAATTTATCGAATTATTTTTGCTTTCCTGAAAATGTATGCATTTGGAAAAACAGAAAAACTAAATACATTCTAAGTAAGCAGATTCCAAAAATGAGAGGAAGAATGTAACATTTATAGCACAGATAATTTTCCTCCTCTTTATTCCTAGTAATCTATCAGGAAGCCTATCCCTAGAAAATCAAGAGGAGAATATTATTCTTAGTCCTAGGTCAAAATGAGAGAGGGCTTGCAGACTAGAATAACCATGATGTCTCTGATGAATTCTGTCCTAAAAGTTCAGAAGGGCATAAGAATAAATGGCTTTGATATACACTGGAATAAACAGATGATTCTATGTGATGCACCATGGAAAATACTGGGAGCATTGTTAATTCTCTTTTTATTAGACCAATGTTTGAAAGAGAATGCCTCATAATTTTTATTTCAATCATTGTAACTCACATCACTAGATTCTGGTTTTACCAGCTCTGCTACTCAAAAGTATTTACAACAATTGGCAGTTCTTTTACTTGGAGGCCCACAAATTGCAGTTAAAAGTATTGATAATTTCTACTAATCTTTTATTTTAAACATGACAGGAATGGAGATGAATGTGGAAGTGAAGTATCTTAGGAACCTTCCATTTTGATCTAAAGGGCAGATTTGTCACCACATAAAAGCACAGTGGGTAATTACCAGGTGGTTGAAATGACAATTAACTCCATCCTTAATAATTATAATTTGACAGACAATAAATCAAGATGGCGGCC
The DNA here is from genome assembly GCA_028644305.1 of Xerus rutilus. Lineage (NCBI taxonomy): Eukaryota > Metazoa > Chordata > Mammalia > Rodentia > Sciuridae > Xerus > Xerus rutilus. The sequence continues at coordinate 162,033,637 of CM053399.1, forward strand.
ATCTGTAAATAAACACCCACAGAGCCAGCTGAATAATATTGCACAATAGCTTAACCTCATAAAACTAGCAAACTAGTTCTGACAAGTGAGCAAGTAAATCTCCTCAAGACCAGAAAGAAACAAATTTTTGGGTCACCATGTTCCTACAATTGTCAGCTGGACACAATTGAGGAACCAGTGTTGTTTGGTTTGGTTTTTATTTGATTTTTTTTCTAGGACAATTATTGTTGTTTTCCAGAAAACATTAGCTCATTTTAAAATATGGGATTATGATTTTTTTTTGGTCCAATTGAAACTGTTCTTACAAATAGTTTTACCTCAGAGCCTTACATAGCCCTAAGCATATTTTGCCTTGGTCACAGAATACTATCTACAGAGTCTACTGTCCTTCTTTCTCAAAAACCTCTTCTTACTTATCTTCCATCACACTCCTCTACTTCTTTTTCACAAGATTCTTTCCTGGATTTTAATAATTATAATGGCATTTGTGTCAATAACAAGAACAACCCATATTCTTTGTTACCTTCTGCTGAAAGACTTACATGCATTTTTTTGGTTACTTCTCTAAATAGTCCTCTGAAGTAGAAATCTAATCTTTTCCCCCAATTGCCCTTAAGAATATAGAGACTGAAAATGATCCAGTCACTTTTCATGGTGATAAACTAGTAAATGGTGGAGCAAAGATTTCAAATCAAATCTATTCCCTCCAAGCTATTACTCTCAACTTCGTTACTTTATCTGTATGATCTTCACTATTTTTTCCAGGTTTTATAATGATCCTTTAAATTTTTTTCACTACATATCTTTTCCTTGATCTACCCTAGCTACTCCTACACAGCTGTCACATCATTGCTGAGGATCTCAAATCGGTCTTTAGCCAGGTCTATATTCTGAGTATCAGATCCTTGTAGGAACACATTGCTATAGTCCCTGCCTGGACTTATAATTTCACTCAGAAAATGCTTATTGAGTAACTTGTGATCAGGCACTGTTCAAGGCACGCGGATTACGGTGGGAAACAATGGAAGAACCAGTGACCTCATGGAATATCTATCATGGAAGCAAGAAAGAGCAGGGAAGACAAACAGTAAGTAAAAATTAAAAGTAAAATATGGAGTGTCATAGATGATGGTATCTGCTAAAGAGAAAAAAAGAAGTGAGAGAATTGATAGATCAGAAATAGGAAGAGCCTACATCTTAGATGATGGGGTGGCCATAGGAGGTCTCATTGAATAGGTAACATTAAAGTGAAGGCCTAAAGGAGGTGAGGGAAGGGAATTCCCTTCCCCAGGCAAGGCAGTAGTCACTAGAAAGACTCCTACGAAGGAGCATGTTGGTCATGTCTGAGGAATACCAAGGAGTTCAATATGGCAGAGTGGTACCAGAGAAGGTTGGAATAGGAGTCAGGGAAGTCCTGGTGGCGGTGGGCCTGAGTTACAGGGTTTAGGGATGTGTAGGTCTGGAAGAACATCACTGTAAATACTTGAGGATTTTACCCTACATAAGATGGGTCATCCTTGGAAAGCTTTGGGAAGCCTACCATGATCTGGCTTCTAAGAGGACCACACAAGCTGCCATGTTGAGAACAAGTGGAAGGAGAGCAAGGTGGAAAGCTGACAGCAGCCTAGGCAGCCATTTCGGTAATCCCATAAAAGATGGCAGTGGCTTCCATGACAGTGGTAGCCAGGAAGATGGAGGGAAATGATCAGAGGCTGAATATATTTTTGAAGTAAAAGCCAAAAGAATTTGATGAAGAATCCGATATTTTACATGAGAGAAAGGAATCATGGAAGATTCTCAACCATTTGCTGAGAAGGGGAAGTTTGATGGAATCAGGTCTGAGGGGTGTACAAACACGTACAAACAAGGTATCTATTGTTTCCTATTCAGATCACACACACACACACACACACACACACACACACACACACACTCCTGCTACATATCCCTCACTGCCATTGCCAAGGTTACTATCTATCTATCAATTTATTCCAGATTTAAAGTCTCTTGCTGATGGTCCATCTCCCTCATTCCAACATTAAATTTCAGCATTCTCTAGTTCATCAGTTCATCCCTCCCAACATTACTCTGGTTCTCATTCCATGATGACACTTGGTTTTTCTGTGCCAGGGCATGAATTCTCCCCTCAATCTCGGTAAGCCACCCAATCAGCCTTAACCTATCTTCCTTGACCAAGGTCAACTTCTTCTTTAAGGTACAACTGAAATAGATGCCTTCTTCTTTTCAGTCTTCCATAAGGCCATCAGAAAAATCAACAACTCACTCCTCTTACTCAAATATTATTATTCATCAAACCAATATACCTTTTCTATTTCCGGCATTTGTTGGTACTTGTAGTAAAGTGTGCATGTGGGAGTGATGAGAAACAAGGCCAGAGGAGGAAAAAAGGAATGAGATCATGCAGGACCTTAAGTGTCATGCTAAGAGGACTGTACGTCTGCAGTTGATTAGGGAAGAAATTCAGAGCTTTAAGACAGCAAAGGCAGTTTTGATGAGAGAGGGCATCGGGCTTGGGTAAGTAAGTGTGAGTCTTCAAGGATCCACTCCAGTGAGCTGGTGGGGAAAGCAAATCAGGCAACACTTGATGGGATCCTGAAATATAGTGGGGTGATAGAAACAGAAATCTGCTTTTCTGATCTAGATTCCAGAGAGTTTGTGAATGATAATATTTATTGCCATTTAGGAGACACCATTTTAATCACTTTCTCAACCATCTCATGGTAGAAATAGCACTTATCCCATTATACAAAGGAGTCCAACTAAGATGCAGATAGATTGAATAAATTGCCTAAGTCACACAGCTATTAAGTAGTAGAGTCTGGATTTAAATACAGGCGGTTACCAGGACTCGTATTCTTGCCCCCACTCTACCTTCTACAACATAGTCAATTAATATAAAACTGTACTTAGCTGCACAAGAACATTTTCCTAACCCATATCAGCCCAAATTGAATGTCAACTTCAATATTTTTAGGAAAATCACCCTTCTAAAATATACTGTTTGTGAACATGGCATGCTATAACTTATGTTTATATGGATGCTTAGCCACTATGTGATGTTTTTCTTAGTCTTTTTTTCCCCCTTCAGTCAAATGAGGGGAAACATCTAGCATATGGAAGCATTTCCACACTGCAGGCTATGCTGAAGGAGAATATTATGCAATTTGCAAACACTGTCAACTGAAATATAAATATGCATTAGAAAAATGCTACATGGAGACAAAAATATCTTTGTATCTATGATTCATTCAATCATTTTTCATTCAACAAACATTAATCAGTCACCCATGCTATGGCAGGAGCAGCAGTGAGCAGTGGGAAGAGAGCAATGAATAAGAACCCTTTCATGAAGAAACTCATACCTTGTGATTTTTATTTTTGAGTGGCTATGGCTGGATGAAAATATTGCAATTGACTCTCCTTAACCATCTCAAAGATGAAGAGAGCTCTGTGCTTTGCTTCAGAGAAACCTATAGTTTCTAGTCTAACTCTGCCTTTTAGTAACTGGACATGCCACCCAGCTATCTTAGCCTCAGTTTCTTCATCTGAAAATAAGACACTACCTTACAGAATGGTTGTGAGAACAGGGACTATGTATAGCCCCTACATACCAGTTTGAGCCAATGAGTAGTGATATAAAGAACTATTGTGGCTTTTTATTTTCAGTCACCAATACCGCTTTGAAGGGTCCCATCAAAATCGAAAGTAACCAGACATTTTTCTTTTGTTCTTCAACTAGCAAAGAATAACAACAGAATACCTCCAGGGTGGCTTCAGATAGGGAGAAGATGACCTAACTATCAGGAGCTGAGCTGGCTGAGTTCTTGCAGAAGCAGACCATGCCTTGTCAACAGCAAATGCAGACTAGGAGGAAGGCCAATATATTTTTGAACCTCAGCTTTTGAAGAGGGATAAAATTTGCCAAAGAAATGGTGAGGACTTGCAGAGCTAAGGAAGGAAGAGCTACCTAAGAACCACGACCCCATGTAACGACGATATTGGATTTCTCTTCTGAAGATGTCTCCATAGGTTTTCCTCAGAAAAATAGCACCAGAAAAAAATGGTTGATTCTCTCCTGACAGGGACCCTCAATAGCTAAGGTTCCAGAACCAACATAGGCCTATCCATCATCCATCTACAAGTTATGAGTCAACAGGAGATCACCTGAGAGACCTGGTTGTCAATAATGGGCTGATTGATTTTCCTCTGCCTCCACATTACAGGCATGTTACCATAGAAGGGGAGGAAACCAACAACCATAAAACACATTATTGCCAATCATTTTGTCAGACTCTTCCTTAGGCACAACTTATTACATTATGATAATGCAGTTAGGTAGGTGGTGGTTATTATTATAATCTCCAGTTTACTGGATGAGAAAACTGAAACTTAGAGCAGGTAAGTTGGACTCATCCTTAAGCTGTTCAACACAATCAAAAAGATCCCAACATTTTACCACTAGCAGGTGGAATTTGAATTCATCAAAACCTATGTCACCATGTCTTAGAGTAAAATCTGAAATCAGTTGCTGTAAGGGATCTAATTATTCCCCATTTTCAGATCACTCTCTCTCGCCACAAGAAGTCTCCACCCTTCTCTGTCTGTCATGGACCCCCCAGGAGGCTGGCCTCTATGAAAATCACAGTGTCCCTTCCCTTCTCATTTTTGGTTGTCCTTGGCCAATAGGCAGCACCAGCAAGGGGTCAGAAGGGGCGAGGATAGAAAGATTGGGATATTTCTTCTCTTATTTCCTCCTACCCTTGTTTGCTGTCCTATATCCACAGGTCCTATTAAGCCACCTTCCTTTCTAGGACTCCAATCTTCAGGTCCTGCCCCTTGTCCCTTCTGCATGTGACAGTAAGAGTTTCCCTCTGTTTACATTTCCTGCTTTACTGATCATCTTAACCTTGCTCATATATCTGTGGATAGTCTCTTCATGACATTACCTTCAGCCAAACCCTTTGGAGTATGCCATTTCTGTTTTCTGCTAAAACTCTATTGATACATTGAGTTAAAAATGATTGCCTACTTAATTCCACCATCCTTGAGACTCTGAAATTGGGCTTTTGGTATCCAGTTAAGGGCATCAACTTGTATCTGAGAGAAATGAATCAGCTGAGATTGCAGTGAGCACATTCTGTTTGGATAGGCAGAGCTCGCTGGAGGGACAATAAACGCCACACATGTTATTGGCAACCACTGTGGTGAATGAAATTTCCCAGTTGCGCTTGGAATGCGATGTTTTTCCATGAAGCCACGTTACAAAGATGAAATCCAAAGAATATGAAAATACCCTTGCAGACCCTGCCAAAAGTTCTCTAGAATGTATGCAAATGGAGCTAAAAGCGTTTCTAACTGTGTCCTAGAAAGTGGGGCTTCAGCTGGGAGAATTTGATGGAAATCACTTGAGTTCTCTTGCCGCTGACTTTTGGAAATGATGAGTGAGTAATTTGAAAATGAACTGAGAAATATCCCAGCCTTCATGATGTTTTTGAAGTTTTCACAGAGCTCCTATCCGAGAGTAGTTTGTCCCTGAAACACATAAGTCAAATGGGCCAAATATGGGGCCTGAAGTCATACCTCAGTGGATCTACTAGGTGAAGGCCAAGACTCTGTTTACACAAATGGAAATAAGTGGAGGTACCTCATGGAGAGTTCCAGGCAGGACACACAGCAGTGGCCCTCTGCGGGAATGTCCCAGGAGACATTTGCCGTTGATGTCGGGGTACTTCAGTCTTCTGGCTCTTGTCATTAAGGCCAACAGGCAAACTGTAACTCTGATGTTTGCCTTCATGTGTGTTATAAGATCCGCTCTCCTCTAAGTCCACCTAATGAGTCATTCAGTATCATGCCCACCCCACCTCCCCCCACCCAAAGTTTCTCTTCCAAGCTTTTAGGGCTTTATATCCACAGTAAAGCATGCAGTAGGTGCTCATGTTTTTGCATAAATAAATATGAGAACTTTGTGAATATATTTATATTTCTAGTCTACAGCCATTTGGGGTGTGATGAGTAAGGAGCATAGTCTGTTTTAACTGCTTCGGCATTGGAGGAGCTTGATTCCCATCCATCACCAAGATGTGTGACATCAGTCAAGAGTCACATCACCTCTGGCTTTCCCCATCCACAGACCAGGGACAGCAACTGGCTTCACTGGGCTATTGTGATGATTAAATATCATCTTTGTGAGAGACCTAACATGAAGACAAGCTCATGAGGCTTCCCGGTGTCCAGCCTGTGACCTTCCTTCTGAATTGACACCATGAACTGACCAGGTAGCTGGATATGAAGAAGGATGGAGGGGATCAGGGGAGTGTATTTGGAGGAAACCTGGATTTAGTGGACAATTTTGTTTTACCCTGTTGATGTCTTGGGCCTTGTGCTTAGGCAACCTTCCCAGCTTTCTTGGAGGGCAGGCACTATTCTTAAGCAGTCAACCAACGTCTGGTTACTAGGAATATTTCAGATGATAAATTTTACATTTCATTCCATTTTTCCACCTTTGAATCCTCCCCTCACTCTCCAACAGATGCCATTTTGTCCCTCATCATTTATTAAGTCTCTGACACTATGTGTGTTTCCAATGCCACTCCATTAGTCCATCATTCCCCTATTTCAACCACCATTTATAAACATGTCCTGCATGCCAGGCACAGTGCTAGGCACGGAGATTTTGGGAATGAATAGCATGTGATTGCTCAGTGAAAAGTAGTTCACATTCCAGCATGGAACACAGATCAACAAATAAATTCTACAGTAAACTCAAGACAGAGGGATGCAGGAGGTCTTGAAGCCAGGCCCAGGAAAGGTTAAGGCAAGTGAGGCACTAGGGTACAAATTTAAGGTGGCCCTCAATCTTAGGGTTAGGAGACTTGCAGAGTAGCACTCATACCACCCTGAAAATGAAGGTCTCCTTAAATTTGGGGTCTAACTCACTTAACTTTTATAATTGCTTATAAAATTTACATATGTATGAATATATCTCTGACTAAGTTCCAAGCAGTAAGAGACCACCTGGTCACAGTCATGTATGTAATCCCCAGCATTCTCTAGAGATCCAACACAAGGTAAGTGCTCAATACAAATTCATTGAAAGTACCAACAATCCCTAGTGGACAATTATGATTCTTTGACTTTGTAATGGTGCAAATGTGATAAGCATTTAGTAGGAAACATATTTCAAATTTTGAAGTTTGATCTTTCCTGGGCTAGTGATAGGTGGTATTACTCTCTCCCAATGCTGGACAGCAGTTCCCAAACAACCACAGGATCAGGAGGGTCACTCATGAGTGAGTGAATGAAATAGGGAGGAAGGGCATTTATCATTTCATACTTCTAATCAACACAACATTTCTAAGACTGGTTAGTACCCGTGGTCCTCAATCCTTGTGCAGTTTCAGCCTCCTTTTTCAATGAGGTATATGCAATATTAGGGGCTTGAATGCTATCAGACTCTGACACTAAACAAAGTTATGGAGCAGTTCCCTCCTTTGTCCACATCAATTGCAACTGGTAAGTGTGGTAGGAAGAGCTAGGACAGCTCAAGGGAAGTATCTCTCCAGACTGGGGTCAGGGCAGGGAGGGGGAAAGACTGTCAGAGAAGACTTCCTAGATGAGAGGATTCCTGACATGGGCCATAGAGCTGTTTATGAGTTGTGGGGTGGAGGGGCGGGGACGGACAGATATGATGGGCAGCCCAGGCAGATGGAACCACACCTGCAAAGGCATGGAGGGAAGACAGAACATGAAACTTTCAGGACACTGTAAGGGTGAGCAGTGGGGTAATGAGGTCTGGAGATTGCAGAGGTCTTTAACCATGTAAAGGAGCTTAGACTTTACCCAGAGTGCAATGGGAAGCCAACAAAGGAGGCGTGGCAAGGACTAGCAGGGTCTGATATGAATTTTTAAACAATTGCACAAACTATGGCTGAGAAGAAGAAAAAAGAAACACACTCCAAATTCAATTTGGTAAGTGTATTGAATTCGATTTAATACTTGACTTTGTCAGGACATGTATGTCTGCGCTTATTTTTCCACTTGCCAAATCAAATATGCCTATAGCACTGTGTGGAAGTAGCATCGTCTGCTACTTAACCCTTTCCTTCACAAGTCCAGAGGGTTGAATTAGTGCATTGCCTGATCACTTGCACATGGAAAAAGGCCCCCTTCAAGCTGCCCTAGATAGTAGGGTTCTATTGCTGTGTTTATAAGTTTTATTTATTTAGCTAGAGCTAGAAATATGGAAAACAACAGCCTCTGTGCACGTGGATGGGTTTCCCTGCAGGAGTCTGAGCTGGCAGTCATTTTAATTAGCAACACATTTTATAAGGGCAGAATCAAAAATGGAAACATGTCAAGGCCTCTTTTGCTATTGAATTTGGCAGACTTCGATAAGTGTGCCCGGGCATGGTAATGAGCTCTTGACTACCCTCCATCTCTCCCAAGGGAATGGTGTAGCACAGAAAGAGCTCTCTGTACATAGAGGCTCCCTTGGGAGTCGGGAGACTTATCAATATCATACAACAAAGGCTAAGGATTCAGGCATCTCCCTGGAGACCGTTCTGGGAGATTAGATCTTCTCAAGGCATTCCTCTTTAATCCAGATCAACTTCTCTGTTCTCACTCTCCTTCTAGAACCAAACCTTCTAAACATGCACCTAGTTTACTAAGTTACCAAACCCAAACATGCACCTAGTTCACTAAAGTGACTGAGAATGTGCTCATATCATCTTAAAATGAATGGCAACTATGTATACTGTTCTAACAGGAAGATCTCCTAGATGAATGGATCAAGCCGACCGGCTGCCGTTTTCTATACTTATCCATTCATTCACTGAACCTCTGTGCAAGACATATGCTAAGTGCAGGGGGTATAAAGGGATAGGTCTCTGCCCTTGGGAAACTCTCAAGTGAATGAGAAAGTGACTTTCAGACTAGTTAAAAACCCAGTGGCAAGGGTGATGATAAGCATATGCTCCAAGTTATGGTTCCCAAGTGGCCGAAACCAACCTGAGTCAGCTTCATAAGGATGGAGAAATCATTGAAAGGAGAAAATTCTGTGTAAATTCAAAGTCATATTTTGGGAGCAAGCAGACCCCCTGGAATGGGCAGGAAGACCACAGACAGAACTACTTTCTCAGGATAAGGACGAGGAGAGGAAAAGAAATCCTTATATTCTAAAAACCAAAATGCACTATAATTGCTAATATATATTTGAGGAAATACTACCTTTGCAGTATATTCCATTTTTAGCCCAAGGATGCCCTGACCATAGCCCATCAGGCGAGGATACCTAGCAATAAGAGGCAGAAGCCCATAAAAACACAGCATGATTAAATGTGCGGGAGTCCTATTCCTGTCATTTCTAGCCTCCAACAAGCCCTTTTCTGCCCACAACACCTCCTGAAAGCTAAAGAGACTTTGCAAGTAAGGCTTCTTTGTCAGGCTATGAACTTGAACACCTAAATTATTATTTTTTGAAAAGGACTCTTTGATTTGGTCCAGCAACACATAAATGATGATCGTCACAGTGCCAGAAACCAAAGGATTAAAAGCTCTCATTAATCCATTTTGGAGTACATTTGGGTCAAAACAAAAGAAAAGAGCCTTGACTTTTTGATCCATTGAATATTAGTTGTCTTGAATTTTAGAATACTCAAAAACATGAGATTACTTTTGCTCTGAGGAGCAGCAACCTCAGCCAGAGCTCCTAGCAGAACATCCAAATCTTCTCAGGCAGAGGCTGCAATAAGAGTGGGGGTAATATCAGTACAAGCTTCTCAGTCAGGAGCGGGGATCCCACCTTTGCTCATTCCCAAGCCCCCACTCCACCTACATGAGGCTCCTGTTGGGCCCCTCCCGCCCATGGGGCTCTGTGGAGACCAAGGATGGGCAAAGCACAGTCACTAAACAGGCCTTGCTTCCAGGCCAGCAGGAGGGGTGGACAAGAAGCCAGATAGGAAAATGGAAAAGCAGAGTGTCCCAAACAAGGGACCACGAGTCCTAGTGTAATAAAGTTCACAAAGATTGGGAAATAACTCGTTATATAGAGAAAATAGCACTTACCCTAAGCCGTAGGGAGATTTTTCACGTTTGAAACATAAAGTACATAATCTATTATGGAGGGAATACATGTTAACTATACCAAATTTAGAAACTATAAAAATGTTAAAGAAGAAAAATAAGCTCCAATTCCCATTTCTAGAGAGGAACACTATAGAAATGTGGATAAACTTTCTAGTTTTCTTTCTTCTTGTATATTGTTATGTGTAGAAAATAGATGATAGGGTTAAATTTGTATACGTTACAGTCAAATAAGCCATCTATTTCCTTTGTAGTTTTCTAATAATGCTTTTTTAGAGGGGCTTCTCCACTCTAAAATTTATATACCATATTTTAACCCATTCTGTATATAGCATGTCATAGCTAAGGCTTTTGACTTCCTACACAACTTGAAGACAAGACAAGATAAAGTAGTAAATTAGAAATAAAAAGAAAACAATCAAAGGAAAAAGCTTTAAAGAAGGAAAATGTATATCACATATTATTATTTTTAGTACATAATATGCACTGGTTTGTTGGGCTCAAAGGCTTGTAAAGCTAAATTAGACTTTGTTCTTCTACAGAGAAATTTCCTTTCAATAAACTAAATCTGAGTAAAACCAACTAGAAAGTCTTATTGAAATGGTCAAGCATGGGAAAAGAAAGGAAACCAATGTATATTTCGCTTCCACCTGGCACAATATGGTAAAATACCACTTCCTTCTCCCAGTATCCCTGAGAGGTGGGAATCAGGAGCTCTTTCCACATGAACAGACCAATCATAGCAAGGAAAGATGACTTGCCTTAAGTAATAGGTAGTTGAGCTCAATCTGGACCTAGAATTAGCTTCATGGGTCTGCAATCAGAGCTCAGATGGCAACCCTGATGTTGCCATCTATGTTTTTTTAATAATTTTAACTTTGAATTTGAATTTTACAAGTGACATCTAATAAGACAGTGGAGCACCTTCTGGAAGCTGACAGCCTAACGCTCATGTGCATTCTCCTCTCCTACCTCCTCCCTCTTGCGCTGCAGGGGATCTTGGCCCCTTGATCCCTCACCCTGGCACACAGCAACCCTCTCTATCCAGAAACCACTGGGCCCTTCACTCAGGGAAGCAACTGGATCTTCTTGGCTGGAAGAGGTGTACCATTTTCCCTTGCTCTCTGCCACAACATTGGTCTGCAGGCATGGAGAGGGTCAGTGTCCAGTATGTGTCCTATAGGATCTTTGAATGAGGCAAGGCACTATGCATCTTCACCATGGGCTAGCAGCACTATAACGTGTCTGTAAAGTGATTCACATGGGATCTCTCACCTACTCCCATCCAAGTAGGATGTTCCCTTAGAGGATGTCCATTCACCATTGAAATGGTAATCCTGTAGCAAGGGGAGATAGACTTCTCTAGCTGAGGCCTCCTGTTACATTCTCCATGGGCTCGACCGATTCCATAGCCAGCTCTACCAAGAATCCAGATCAGGATGACCTGAAAGCCCTCTTTCCTGTGACATCCCAAAAGGATAGCATTGGCCAATCTCATACCAGATGTCCAGGCAGGTCACTGAAAGCTTGACTGTAGTGACTCTGGGACCCCACACCTGCTTCCAGAGAGGATGTGCCCCCTCTTCCTGCCCACATGACAATCTTAGTAAAGTCACATTGTCCTTCCTTCCCTCTCCCCATGAGGCAGCCCCTCTGGTTTAATCTAAAAAAGCAATTCTCCACCAGCCCCATGCTTCAGGGAAGTCATGCTGGTGGCCACAGGTGGGTGGGGTTAGATGAAGACAGACCTGAGAGGTTCAGGAAAGGCTTGAGTGCACAGTAAGGAGGAAAGAACAGGGAGGAGGCAAAGGAAACAAACCAGGGACGAGTGATGGACCATCCTGGTTTACATAGGATGGAGGGTTTCCAGGATGTGGAACTTTCAGTGCTAAACCTAGGAGCATCTTGGACAAGCTAGGACAGTTCATCATCTAGAAGGTCAAATCACAGAAGCAGCTATGTTAGCGCTGACATTTCCAAGATAAAAGCTCTTTTTCTTCAGGATCAAATCTCATCCTGGCAATAACCACATGAAAAAGGCAAAATGGTTATCATTACATTTATTTATGAAGAAACAAACAAATAGCAAGTACCAGAAGAAGACTGCAAATCCAGAACAGCTAGCAAAACAGAAATAGGGTTTGATAACTGAT
>CM053399.1:162045993-162107485 GCA_028644305.1 Xerus rutilus
AAGAATGTAATCTGCTTATAATTTTGTGCAAAGTTAGAAAAATTATGATTGTAACAATTTTTTTCTATTTGCCTCAACAAATGTTTTCAGTGAATAGTGTGTACAGCTTCTGATAATTTGTTTTTTTCTGTTATGTTAGCCAACATGTATTAAAATGCAACTTTTGGGAAAAAAAATAAAATAATAAAAAAAAAAAAAAGAAATATGCTAAGTAAGAAAAAGAGACAGGTTTTCTAGTTGACCTAGAGAAGAACATTTCTTCGAGGGAAAAAAAATACAGAACTAAGAAGGGAAGAGATTCTATCAGGACAGGCCAGGGAAGATGAGTTTGGACTGAAGAATACCATGCTATGCAAAGTTATGCAGTGGACTAACGTCTTGAAGGTGATCAGCCGACATTACGTCTGCCTAATCCATCTCAGATGGTGGAAAACTCTCAGAATCACCTTGGCAATAACTTTCTGCTTCTATTCAGGAAATTTTCTGGGCCACCTTCGTGACAAGGTAAGTGTAAGGGCTGGCAGTTGCTGTGACAGTACAGTGGGCAGGAAGTAAGAAATATGTGTCCAGTGCTCTGCAGACAACCTAAGTGTGGGAACCAAAGTATAGCCCAGATATGGGGGAAGGCAAAGGTTAGGATGCCATCTCTAGGGTTTTGTTTGTTTGAATGTTTTTGTTATTTATTTGTTAATTTATTTCTTTAACAATCAGTTTCAGGAAACTCCTGCTTTCAGGAAATGCAGTCACCGTCTTGCCATGGAGAAGCTCATTATCCATGCTGGGGTTCAGTGGCTGTGGCTAGGGTTACAATGCAGATCAATACAAGGTTTCAGGGGGAGTCTCCAGCACACAGAGCCTTGAAGAATGAGTTTTTAAAATTCAGGTAGAAAGGGATAAGGAAAGGGCCATCCACTTTTTTCCTCTACATTCTGCCAAATTTATCTTGCCTCCACAATGTGCTTGGTGCTATGTTAAGTGAATTGTCTCAGACATTGAACTTGAGACTATTTGATTTCAACTTCAATTATACTGTGACTCCTCCGAAGAGGATGGTGACTCTGGAGAAAGGTAAGGACTCTAGGGATTGGGTCTAAAGATAAATTCCCCTGTGGTTCTTTGTAGCAGTGTTTACACTCAGGCAGAGAATTTATGGAATGGGTGCAACAAACCCAGAAACTACCATTCCTCACACACACACTGTATTCCCAGCACTGGACCATTTGCATCTTAAATTCATTTATTAAATTTTGCTCCTGATACCCAAACAGAAACTCAGACAGGTTAAATATGTTGCCCAAGACTGCACAGCCAGTAAGTAACAGAATCCAGTGTGTTTCTGATTCATATTTTATGTTTTTCCTACAGCACCAGATGTCCACCAAAGCATGTAACTGGCATGTGACTGTTTAACTATAGAATTCTCAATCTCGAGTCTTACATTGCATCTGTTGCTCTATTCCCTTAATTGTCGTTTCTCCTACTATTCTACAAACCTGTGAATAGCAAATGGAAGTTTTGTGGCAATGCTATTTCACAACACAACTATTCCTGGGTTCTTGGGGACTCTTCCAGTAGGGAATAGCTAGAAGAAATTAATGAGTGGGTCAACTCTAAGATCTCCCCCACTCTCAAAATGATTGTTCCCTAAAAATGAGCTCACAAGGCTCAACGTCAATCCTGATGATGCTCACGCATCACTAGCACATTTGAAATACCCCCTCCCCACTCACTCAGGATTCTCTGTTTGCTTTTTTGTTGGGTTGGTTGATTGTTTTACTGTGTATTTGTTTAATTCTCCCAAAATGCTATTAGAGGTTTTGTAAAGTTAGGCAAGACCTCACATTATCAATCTAGGCTATTCAAAGCATATGCTTGCACTGACCGTTTGTGAATATTATTCCTCTTGGTTACAATTTATGACAACTGAGCAGAGATTTTGCTATAAACAAAGTTGTAATTACAAATTTTTAAAAAGAAGAAAAAAGAAGAAAAAGAGTATTTGGGCAAATCACAGAGAAAGGCTATATCTCTGAACTTGACTCTTGGTTTTGGAAAGAAGCGGGGCAGGGGGTGTGGAGGAGAAAGAACAGTGCTTCTTGAAAGGCGGAGAATCCATCCAGAGAGGCCGCCCAGCCTCACTTCTGTGGCTGAGAACTTTGACTCCAGCTTCCATCTGGTTTCCATAAGGCAAGGGAGTTCGGCACACAGCTTGCCCACGTCACTGCCGCACGTGCCCATCCCACCACGAGCACAGCTCAGAGCAGCCAGAGGGAGCGGGCACACTTCCTCCGGTTTCTCTGCACAGTCTGAGGCAGGAAGACTTGCTTCCAAGAGAAGTGGAGTGTTCTCCAGCCCTGTAGGGCAGGTTCACAAAAGACTGCCCGCTAAACTCCTAAACTCCCGATGACTCAGTGTTACAAATAATTCTAGAAATGTCAAATCAGGGCTCTAATGCCTCTGTGGCAGTTGAGTTTTATCTGGCGTGTGTACAGGCCACAGGACTTATGTGAAAAGGCCTAAAATTGGATCCAGATGCATCAGGCACAAGACATCAGCTCAGTTACTCACTAATTAAACAAATTAAACCATTTGAAAAATATGAAGAGTAAATAAATCTCTTAATTTATGAAATTACTGTAAGAATTATGATACTCTATATGAACCCTCCTGTATACAGTTGGTGCTCATAAATGATAGTTATCATGAAGGTTGAGGTGATGCTTTCCTCCAAGGTTGTAGCTAATTAAAACAACCTTGCCATGTGTCTGGCTCTAGGCTACTGTACCTACGTCATCTCCACTAATCTTTTGAACACATCTTTGTTGTTTTCATGGTACACTGTTTACAGTGACTCAGTTCAAAACATTATGGAATATTTGATTTGAAAGGAACCTTCAACTCCATCATAGATAGATGAGGATGCTGAAGAAAAAGAAAATGCCACAGCAAGTCAGCGGCAATTCCAGAGCTGCCCAGTATCCTGACTCTCGGTGTTCTGTCTGTTCTACCTGCTCTCATTAATTTTTCTGAGGTTAAAATAATTACAAAAATCCTTCTAAAAGCCTCCTGGTGGAATTTTGGAGCTGAGATAGGCCTGAATGTTGTCACAAATGGTGCTTGTAGCACTGATGTGGACTGAGTGGTGGCCCCCAAAGACCCTTAAGGTCCCAAACCAATGAAAACTGAGTTTGAACATGTGATTGAGTTAAGGATTCTGTGGTGAGGAGATTATTCAGGATTATGCAAATGGGTCTGAGACAATCCCAGGGTCCTTACAATAGGAAGTAGGAGGAATCGGTGAGAGAGGAGGCCATGTGGCAATGCCAGTGACCTGACCAATGGGCTGTGAAGATGGAGCCACAAGCCAAGGACAGTGTCACCTCTAGCAGCTGGAAAAGGCAAAGAACACAGTTCCCTGGAGTGTCCAGGAGGAGCCAGCCCACTGCCATCTTGACTTTAGCTAGTGACATTAATCATGGATTTCTGGCTTCTAGAGCAATAAAGATAAATTTGTGTTGTTATAAGCCACTGAGTCTGAGGAGAATTGTTGTAGCAGCAATGCAAAACTAACACAACAGCGTAACATAGTATTTCAAAAATATTGAGTGACAACCCAAATATCTAACAATGGGGAATTAAATAAATAAGTTATAATAGAATACAATGCAGTCTTTTAAAAGGATTTACATTTATTGAAAAAGAAAAATGTGCATTTTATTTTTTCAAGCATAAAAGTGGCTTTTAAGTAGACAATGAGTCCATTTTGAAAGAAAGTAAGACTGGAAGTATATACTCCAAATGATTTATAGTGGGTGTCATGAATGGTTGAATTTTTCTGTTTCTTTATGTATTTTTCTGTAATCTCCAACTATAATGCAGTAAATGTGATAATTTTATAATTAGAAAAAGATTCTTTTTAAGCAAAAATCTATTTTTTGCTGATCCTTTTATTATTATTGTTGCTATTATCATTTTTATTTGCACAGCTGAAGATCAAACTCAGGAGCTCTTCCATGCCAGGAAAGTGCTCTACCACTGAGCTACGTTCTCAACCCCGATTCTTGCTTTTTGTAAAACTAGAGACACATAAGTAAAGCAGAGTTGTTGCTGGCTCAGAGAAGGGAGAGCTAGACCAAAGTTCTCCTCAATTCAGAATTTAGAAGTTTATTTTGAAATAAAGATAGGTTAAGAAGCCCAATATTGAATCATCCCCATGAAAGCTCATAGAAATGACACACACTTCCCTCTGCACTTTTAAGTTCCCTTCTATGGCCTGCGCTTTAGTAATTAGAAGAGTTAATAAGTGCTTTCTCCCTTAGACAAGTCACAAAAGGCATTGGAAAGCATAATCGCATGTGGCATTTTACAGACTCCCACAGAATCTCCTAATGCGAATGTCAGACCAAAGGGTTCTACGCTGAGGAAAAAAATGAAACGTAAGGACTCTGGTCTTATTGACAGCTTATAACACCACAAGACTGAGGGCACTTAGCATTTCTTTACTCCTTCTTTCTCTTTGGCTTTTGTGTTCTTTGACTCTCCTTGCTTTTTCTCATCTCTGTCTCCTTACAGCTGGATCACTTCTCATTAATCATCCCTGATCTCACTGGGCACAGTGGCACACACTTGAAATCCCAGCAGCTTGGGAGGCTGAGGCAGGGGAATTGTGAGTTCAAAGCCAGCCTTAGCAACTTAGTGAGACCCTATCTCAAAATAAAATATTAAAAAGGGCTGGGGATGTGGCTCAGTGATTAAGCACCCCTAGGTTCAATCCCTGGTACCAAAAAAAAAATATCACCCCCAATCTTTCTTGCTGTGATTTTGCTAACTCTAATTCAGTATAGATTATTCCTGAAAAATGACTACAGTCCCAACATTGCACTGGGTTCCAGGATTACGAAGATGATTGAAACAATGTCTTTGCCTTCGATTAGCTTCCAATCCAATGGAGCCAATAAGTACAGGCAAAAGAAGTAGATGTCATATAGGGAAGACTTATAAGAAACTGTCGAAGAGGTTCAAATAGCATAATGAAGAAATTGGGTCTGAGAATAGTTCCAACAGGAAATGGATGAGTTCAAGGGGTATGTGTGTGCAAGTTCTTTGCCTCCATGCTCTGGGATCCATTCCTTGCCCTTTCCGTGCTCTGTTTTGTATCACAGAAGGGTCGATCCCTGAACACTGCATATTCAAGTCTCCTCTGCCAGCTGGTTTCAGGCTAGGTCTATTCAATGGACGACTCATGCCATAGGTTGGGGGAAGCCAAGAGGCAGGAACGAACATGTCTGGGTATTTTCAGGAGGCATCTCTGGCTTTGGCTGCATCTCCATGTGCGTCTGCTCCTGTAGACGACCCCAGCTGCTTCGCTTGTCATTCAGCTTCAGTGATGCTAATAGCTTCCTTTCGTGTCAGTCTCTAAATTGCCTCAGCATCCCTTGTTGGACCTTTTATCTTTTCCAACTAATTCCCCAGGTAAACTACCCTGCATTGAACGATGCTCCTTGGGTTCTCTTCCAGACTGGTTGCTCTGGAGTTTGAATAACCAGAGGACTCTCCATTGATAAAGTTAAAAAGCAAAGACTTCTAGGTAGAGAGAACAGCAGGACCTCAGGCTAAAGTGAGAAAATAGGACTAGTGCCAGAAACTATGTCTTGGTAGTCATTAGAAACATGTTGGAGAATATTACTGACAATCTAGAGAGAATCAGATCAGAAAGACCCTGGTTGGACTTGTTCTACAGGAAGATCAAACTGAAAAAGGCTGGAGATTCAACTCCATAGGTTAAAAAGGACCAAATGCAGGGCAACAGCCCAGGAAGGGATGGGTTTCAGCAGAGTCCACCTGATTTGGAAAAGAGGGAAGTGAGGAATTACGTGCATCCAGAAGCTGTTGAGGTGAGTGACTTAAGGGAATGAGAACCCCAGTCACTTGGCCAGGGAGGTGGGTTTGGTCTAGGCTGGGATGACAGGAAAAGTACAAAAGTTTAAACACATGAGTTTAAAACATTTGGTAGAGATATTTCTGAGGCAAACTGTTTTTTAAAAGACATTCTCATCCCAATGACAAATCTGTTGACCGAGGGCAAAATTTAGAACATTCATGTTGACATGAAGCAATCACCTGATTAAATCAATACATTGCAATTATTTAAATTATTGTTTTATTAATGACCAATTTATAAGAATATGGCATTTTCATGACATTATTATATTATTATCTTGCTGTTATTAGTATTTCAGGTTGAATGAAGAAATATTTTCATGACCTATATTTTCAATACCATAATAAAAGCATAGCTCTCGAAGATAATGCAAAGAAAGGACCTCGGTCTCATCCTTTTCCTAGTTTACCTAGTTTTTTCCTTTGTGTATTCCAGACCAGAAATAGGCACAGAAATAATTAATACTTGTGTACATATGTAAGTTATAGTCTGGTAACCTCTTACTCCATCTTTCTATGCCCTGAAAATGTCTATTACGCAAACAATTTCCAAATGCCATTATATGAGTAAGCACCCTAATTAGAAATTAAGTGCCAATAATTTGCCCTATTAAAAAATTAGCATTTAAAACAAGGAATGATATACTTCCCTATAATGCCACTGGAACGTGATCCTAAAGACAATAAAAGACTGACATTTTCATGTTTTAGGGGTTTTGTCAGAAAACAGTGTACTTTAAAACATCAATTCTCACCAAGTAATGTGGGTTTGTTCCATGAAGATTCCTGGGTGAATCCATTTATTATCAAGTTTTCAGGTGTTTAGTGAGAATTATTGCCTGGACAAGGTGTGTTTTAAAGCTGAAGGGCATCCTTTGAGCTCTTCTCGTCAGTTTTTCAGAGGAGTCAACTGAGACCTGCAGGGAGCCGAGTTGCCCTAAAATGTCACAGTTAGCTGCAGAGTCCAGGCTGAGGCCTTTAGCCTTCTAGGATTGTAGAAGCCTTCTGCACCACCCTGCATGAAACAAGAGCTTGTTATTCGAGCCAGGGCAGGGAGCCTCCCAGATCCATCAGATTTCTTGCCTTTGATGACAGGTAGGTCTCAGAGCAGAGCAGTCATGAAAGCTTCACCTTTAGGGAAGATGGGACTTGATTAGCCTTGTCACAGGCTCTGATTTACAACTGCATCTGTGTGCACGTGACCTACCAAGTCCTGGTGGGTCTGCTGCCACTGCCACATCAAACCAGACCCAGGAAGACCTGATCAACTCCCTGGTGCAAGCGTTCAAGCACGCATGTGTCATTGTGAAGGCAGACAATGTCACTTCTTGGGCTTGTGACAAAGTGAGCCGCGTGCTTGTAAATACTGCAATAGGGATGTGAATTATGAATTGCATAAAACCATAGGCCCAGGATGGCCACCCTTCATGGAAGCTCTTTCTTGCAGGTTGCACTACAATTCTAGAGCTGTCAATGAACGTGGTAACCTGGCTGTTTGTTTTCTTTTTCCAGACAACTCTTTGAGAAAGGCCTGTCCATCACCTTTGTGGCACATGGGGTCTAAAAAGGGTGAGTGTCCGTTTTGCCTAGGCTTTCTCTCACAGGAAACTTGAGCCTTTTCTTTGTCTCAGTGACACAGAGGGGTCTGACCCTAATATGAATCACATATAATCTGCCAATTTCCTCCCCATTCTGAGGGAGGCAGGAGAGAATGGATGTTACCTGACCAACTGCAATGTTCAGGTCCTCAAAGGGTACTGTGGGCTAAACATGACTTCCTCCAAAGTTCTTATGTTGCAGTCAGAATCCCCAGTGTGTTTGGATATAGGGTCTTTAAAGAGGTAATTAAAAGTTAAATGAGGTCATATGGAGGGACCCTCATATAATATGATTAGCATTCTTATAAGAAAAGGGAGATGCCAGGGAAGTCCATGCACAGAGAAAAAAAGCCACCTGAAGACAAGAAGGTGGCATTTGCCAGCCAAGAAGAGAGAGGTCTCAGAAGACAACGAGCTAGCCAATATCTCAATCATGAACTTCTAGCTGCCAAGGCTTTGGGGAAATACATTTCTGTTCTTTAAGCTCCCCAGTCTGTGGCATTTTTTTAAATATTTTTTTTAATTGTAGATGGACACAATACCTTTATTTATTTATTTTACGCGGTGCTGAGGATCAAATCCAGTGCCCTACACGTGCGAGGCAAGCGCTCTACAACAGAGCCACAACCCCAGTTCAGTCTGTGGTATTTTGTGGTAGAAGTCCAGACAAACCAATACATGGAGCCAGACCTTGATTCTAGAACCCAGCCAGTAAAGGGTGGGAATAAACTCTACATCATTTGGCATGATCATATCTCACCAATATTTTTCTGAAAAAGAAGCATAAGCCAAGGTAATCAATCTGCCGAGCAATGGAAGAGAAGAATGGTGGCCTTTGTAGCAGGGCAGATTTGCTTTTGGCAGCCATGAAACAGGGTCCTATTTCAAGGAACAACCCACATCCAAAGGTTCTCTTGCCCAAGAAAATGTCCATCTTAACAAAGCTCCTTCATCTGTCTCTTGGAGTCCTGGCAAATGCAGTAAGACCATATTAAATCAAAACTCCCACTCATTTGGATCTTGTGATAAGAGTTGTTCCAAAGTTTTTCTTTATACAGAGTATAAATGAGGTAATGAAGGACATCAATCAACTAAGTTCAAGGGAAAAGGAATACTTCCCTAGGTCAGCTACAAGTATGTCAGAAATATGCAAATTGCACATCAGCAATGGCAGCCCCAACTCCAAAGCTATTATCTTCTTCCATGAAGCAGCTCCTTCTCTTCCTTCCTTCCTCCTTGGGAGGGTGGTTCTTCACCTTGGCTCACTTTGAAAGTTGACTTAGAGAAACTAGAATGGTAAATGAAAACCCAGCAGGTCACATGAGAGGCCAGGATCAATAAGATGTGTTATGCTGAAACACCTCCCTGAACTCATGTTAAGCTGATCGTGTAGAAAGCACTCTATTAAGTCTTTCACTCCATTCTCCTCTCCCAGTTAACCTAAGCAATAAGTTTTTACTATTGTAATTGATTTAAGTCCTAAAAGACCAAAAAAGTTCATGAATCCTGAAACTGAAACAGAATGAGACCATCAACTCCAACTTCTTCACTCTGAGATGCAGAAGCTGAGGCCATGGAGGTTGAGACTTTTTCAAGTTCATTCACTCATGAACCAGTGCCTTTGGTGTGACAGGGGATGGGCTGGTCACAGAGTTGGTTGTTGACTCAACCTGGAGATCCTTCCAGTCCTACCCCATGCTGTCCCTGAATTACTTTTGTTTCAAAATCACCACGTGATCTCAGGCAAATTTTGCTGCTTCTCTCTGTGTGCATTTAGGTTGATTCTCCTTCCTCAAGTTCAGTAAAAGAAATTACTCAAACAAACCCCCAAAGCGGACATGATTACACTTAGAGAAAAGAAGGGGAAAAAAATCTACAAATGCTATTTAAGTTCTTTGAGGATACCTGCAAAGTTTCACTGAAACTCTATTTTGAACTTGACTGGGGCACAAGTAATCCTTGCTAAGCTGAACTGAATATAGAAGGTGTCAGGATGGCACATGGAGGAGATGCCAGTCAGGCCAGCTGGTTGTGGAGGTGGAGGTGGGGAGCCTGGGAACAGTCAAGCTTGTTGTTGAAAAGTGACTAAACGTCCAGAGAAAGCAAAGATGGTGTTGTAGGCAGAGAACGGAATAAGCATGTGTGCACAGGAGCATATATTCAGCATGGGATCTGAATATGCTTTAGAGTCGAAAAGTGTCATTAATAACTTGTAACCCTCCTGTCTGGGAATTTACATAAATAGGTTATTTTCAGTCTGATTTTAGTATGTTCCATTTTGCTGGGCAACTTCCTTTTTCAAGTCTCCTACAGAGCCTTGGGTGCAAATACAACAATTTTGTTGAATAAGTCAATATTTATCCTTTTATGTGCTTTCTAATTTAAGCTTAGCAATTCAGTTAATATGTCAGCCCAGTCTCTAAACCTGCCACGAGGAAGCTTGAGATGCTTCCAGGCTTGTGACTGCACTGAACATAGGCAGTATGATACTTGCTTTGCTCATAAATTAGCCTTAGTTTACTGATGCCAAAAAAAAGTGATAGTGGTAAATTTCTCTAGAAGAGAATTTATAAAATTCAAGCAGCAGCAGTAGTACCACACAAGCACAAGAACAAAAAAGCATTGCCTGTTTATTTATTGCTTTGCAATCTAACAAAGGTGCATTTTGCACAAAGTTCTGGAGATACTTTTAAAAGAAGAAAAATATTAATTCATGAAAAATGCATCCGTTTTCCCATGGTTATTGTTAAAAAATAAAATCATGTCTCTTGCTATGCTAGAATATCTGGTAACAGATTACTTTTCCTACTGTATACCTTAAAAGTAGTAACATCTAATTAGAAAATTAAATTTAGCTGGGCGCGGTGGCTCAAGCCTGTAATCCCAACACTTAGAGAGGCTGAGACAGGAGAATCGCGAGTTCAAAGCCAACCTCAGCAACGGTGAAGCGCTAAGCAACTCAGTGAGACCCTGTCTCTACATAAAACACAAAATAGGGCTGGGGATGTGGCTCAGTGGTTGAGTGCCCCTGAGTTCAATCCCCAGTACCAAAAAAAAAAATTTTAAACACTACTCACAATAGGAGTGGAAATTTTTAAAAATCATTGGAATAAGTTAATAAGAGATATACAAGCACTTTATATTAAAGCACTGAAAAGTTTCTGAGAGAATTTCGTAAAAAGCTAAGTAAATTATGGGTAGAATATGTTTATGGATGAGAACACTCAACATTGCCAATGTTTTTAAAAATCTAAGTAAATGTATACTATGCTTATGGACCAGATCATTCAATTGATCCACCTATTGATTTATAGTTTTAACACCATCCCAACCAAAATTGCAGTAGGTAAGATGATTCAAAAATTTATTTTGAAATATGAAGAATCAAGAACAGAAAAAGTAGTGCTGATAAAGAATAAAGATTGAGGGGCTCCCCAAACTGATATAAAGATTTACCATAAGCTTCAAGAATCAGATATCATCTCATTGGCTACAAATATAGATATAAATCAACAAGAACAACCTGAGAGTTCAGATGTAAGCTTACTCTCATATGACCAATTGATTTTTTTACAATGGTATTAGCTTAATTCATTAAGAGAGTTGTTTCCATGTAGTTTTCTGAAACAGCAGGAATTAAAAAAATAACTCCTACCTGATACTGTATATACAATTTAAGTCAAAATGAATGACAGACCAAGAAGTATAAAAGGTAAAAGCATACAAGTTCTGTAAGAAAACATAGAATAAAATATTCATAAATTTTGCATAGGTAATTTCTTAACCAAGACACAGTAAGCACAAATCATGAAAGAAAAAAAGTGATAAATTTATCTTCATTGAAATTAAAAATTTGTTTTTTAAATGACTGTTAAGAAAATAAAAAGGCCAGCCACAGACAGGAAATATGATATTCACGATAAAGACAAATAACAAAGGACAACAATCCAAATCACAAAAAAGTCTTCCAACTCAAAAAAAAGAAAAAAAAGAACAAAGAAAAAGAAATAAGCAAATGGGCCAAATATTTTAAAGGACCCTTGATAAAAAGAGGATATGCACACGGACACAAGTGCCGAAAATGATAGCAAACATGCAACCATCGGGGAAATACAAATGAAAACCACAATTAGAAACCATGCATACCTACATGGATGGCTAAAATTAAAAGATTGACAATGCCAAGTGTTGACAACAATCTGAAGCTGCTTGTACATTGCCGCTTGGATTGTAAAGTGGTGCTACCATTTTGGAAAACAGATCAGAGGTTTCTTTTCAAGCTAATCATGCACTTAATATATAACTCAGTGATTTCAAGCCTAGGTATTAATCTTCCAAGGGAAATGAAGGCAAAAGACTTTCCTTGAATATTTAAATCATAATAACCCCACAGCAGACGTGACCCAGATGTTCATCAACTGGCGAGCATATGACCCAGCTATGTCATAGTCAAATAATGGCCTATCTTTCAGCAGTAAAATAGAACAAACTACTGCTAGGCAAAACAACATGGGTGAATCTCAAACATCATGCTGAATTCTAGAAAATACAAATGAAAGTGTACAGACAGTGTGATTCTGTTTATATGAAGTCCTTCGTCATGTAAAAGTAATTGATAGTGATAGAACTCTGATAAGTGTTTGCCTGATGCTAGGAGTGCAAAGAATCAAGTGCAAAGGGCCAAAAAGGAAGTCTCTGGGATGATGAAAAGGTCCTGTACCATGACTGAAGCGGTTGGTTCATTTATGCACACATTTGTCAAAACTCATTCAAGTACACGCTTAAAATGTAAGCATTGGACTGTATGCCAATTATACTAAAAGAAGTTTGATTTAAAAAATAGAAAATCATAAAAATAAACAGAAACATGCACACTACTTTATAGTTTGCAGAGCAATCTCATTGTTGAGTTGATCTTGTCGTTCTTGCCACCACCTCGCGAGGCAGGTTTGCACATAGGCTCCTCTTTGGGAAAAGCTATGAAGTCACGCAGCAGCATGTTCAGGAACGGCAGGGTCTGACTTGGGATTCATATGCTTTCCCTAGAGGAATTAGACAAGGTCCCCCCACACCTCCTGCACACAAATTGTAAAAGACCTTTGGATGGTGAGTCACTTAGATTTGAGGGGAGGAGAGACTGCCCGTAATAATAACAAGTATACTGATTGCTAATTATAATACCACATTCTGGGCAGACATTGTACCAAGCTCTGTTCAAGCTATATGCAAAACAGTCCTGGAGGTTAGGCATTATGTTTTTCATTTAATAATGAGGACACTGAGACTCAGCAAAGTTTAAGGACCTCCACCACCACCACCACCACCACCAAGTTCATACAACTAGCAAATGGTAGAGCCAGGGACCAGGGATGGACTCAAAACCCCAGCTCTTTCCATAGCATCACACTGGCTCCATATTTGAGATGACTAGGGTCATTTCTTCCCCAAAACTAAAGTTACCCAAGAGAGCTGGATGGAGGTTGTCACTTGGGAAAGGTTGAGGTGGAGTGAAAAAAACTTTAAGACTAGGATGGTACACTTGAGGATTATGTGGGGATCCTCTGACATGATGGGTGGACACTGAGCTCCAAGAGGAAGAGAAGTATCACTCTGTGAAGGATTAGAAGGTACCCTGGTGGCATATGACTGTAATCTCAGCAGTTCAGGAAGCTGAGGCAGGAGTATCTCAAGTTCAAAGCCAGCCTCAGCAATTTAGCAAGGTCCTGTCTTTAAATAAAATATTAAAAAGGGCTAGGGATGTGGCTCTGTGGTTCATTCCCCAATTCCTCCTCCCACCCCTCCACTCCCACAAAAAAAATAGCCTTGTGCACCTACAGCTATGATGCTAATGTGAAAAAGTGGGAGGAAATTGAGCATGACCTTGTAGGCAGCAGAGCCTGTGGTGAGATGATACAGGAGGCCTGGCCATAAAGCCCTGCATGCAAAAGTACCACAGGATGAAGATTCCATGATGGGAAATAGTTCATGCAGATTCCACTTAAAGAAGAAAAATATAAAAAGCGTAAAGATGTGATAGGTTATTATGGTAGATTTAGAATTGAGTCCTAACCCTAATACTTGGTCAAAATGGGTTTGAACCTATAGAGCATTGGGTTAAAATCTCTGTATTTGCTAGTTGTGCAACCTTGAGAAAATTACTTTGCCTCTCTGAACCTCTCCCTCTTCAGCTGGCAGATGTGGATAATGTCACACTTTGTGGCATGGATGAGGGATGGATATTTGCATTGACTAGTCCTGTGTGTATATGTTTGACACTGTCCTCATTCTTTAGGTAGCTCAACTAAAACCTTTGCCTTTGACTTTGATTTGAATCCCCAAACTTTAGCTTTGATGGTACAGACTTTCCTGGAACCCCAGCTACTGCAGGGAACGGAGTCTGGTGGAAGCCCGTCCCTTCCCCTTCTCCTCCCTGTCCTGAGCACCTGTGCTCCGCTACACCCATGCTTCACACTATCTACCCCTTCCTTCTGGATCTCCCAGGTCTGCCCAGACCTTGCCCTCCCTCTCCCTCATCAGCATGTCCAGAGTGACGCCCTAACATCCCTGCAACTGACTCTGAGGACAAGAGTGGAATCAAGTTTCTGTTCTGATAAAAACTCGATCACAACTGCCACAGGGCTTTCTGCTGAATCTTGGGGTTACCGGATTTAATAAAAGACAACTCTGACCAAATCTTAAAGTTCAAAATCCTTAGCATAAGATAAAGTTCAAAATCCTTAGCATGACCTGCCAAGTCCTGCAGAACACAATCCATGACCTAAGTCCTCTCACGAATGTCCCCCTCCACCTGTCACAGCACCGGCACCGTATGAGTGGACTCTACCTTCTGATAGAAATGCATCACATGCACTTCCCAGGTGTCCCAGGGACTTTGTGTATCCTATTTCTGTTGCTTGAGATCCTTCAACACCCTCTGCCAGGCCCATCTCTACTCTTCATAAATCCGTTTAGCCATCATCTGAGAAGCCATCTCTGACTCTCAGGGCTTACTTTGGGAACTTCTTGTGTATACCCCTGGATCTCTAAACTTCTCTTATAAGACTGAGCATCAGTCATTTGCTTTATATTATCTTTCCTGCTAGACAACGAGCACCCCAAGAGTGATTGTGCATCTGCACTCCAGCACCTAGTGTACCCAGCATGCCAAGAGAACTCACTGAGTGCTTATAAGATGAAAACATGAGAACCAAAGCAAGTTAGGAAGTACATTTGGTGAATGACAACCAGACTAGGGCCCTGGAAAAGGCAGCCCTAGGGGAAGGAAAGCAAGAGTGAGAATATCATCAGTAAATATTCTGTAAGATTTCCCAGAGGATCCCAGCACAATAGAGCCAACTGCATCCAAGCCTGGTGGACCACCCTGGAAAGCAAAGCCCTCTTCTCAGAATTGTGTGGGCACCCCTCCACCCCAATTGTGCTCTCCAGTCATACAATCTGGAATTGGAGTGTCACATTTTTTAGTCTGTGCTGTGTGCTGCCTTACTCCAAAGTTGAAGAGAACAGCATTCTCCAGGCACAAAGAATGCACCCAGATTAGGAATGTACTTTTAAACCAAAAAGCTTGGGAAGAGTTAAGAAGCCTGGAAGCTTTTAGAGATGTGTAGCAAATGGGATTCAGCAGAGAGACCTCCCAGGATGTAGGACTTGTCCTAGACAGGAATCAAAGTTGTTCCAGATCTGGTAAAGATGTTTAAGGACTCAAGTAATTATCAAAGATCTATTTGTGGCAGGGCCCTAGTGTGGGTACTAAGACTCCTAGGGTCTATTCTCATGTGAGTCCTGCAAACACAGACTTCTTTGCCCCAGCTGATGGGCAAATTTTGACAAATATAGGCTTAGTTGACAGAACACTACTACATCACTGAGATCTTATCAAATGGAGATATTTCAGACCAGCATGTGGCTTGGCTGTGACATGGATGTGTTATAAGTTATGGTCTCCCACAGCTCTATTTCTTCATCTCTAAAATATAGACCCACTGAAACTGTGTTCCCAGGGGACCATAAATCAGGATAGTGGATCTAATAGCAGATCAACATTGCATAATAGTTGAGAGGGTGGTCTCTGGGGTCCGGATACCTAGAAAAGACTGTGGCTTTACCACTTGTTGTGTGACTTACTTGCTTGAACTTCATGTCTCGGTTTCCTTGTCTGTAAAATGGAAATAAGAGGAAAATGTACAAAGTAAAGACTCAGCAGGGTGAGGTTACAGTATAAAATCCTTGCAAGCCCAGTGAGATTGTTCTGTAAGATTGTTTCTATCCTTGACAGTCTAGGTACACAGTAGCCACAGAACTAGGTCAGAGTAGTGGCTGCTATAAAGACTAAGGATTTTGAACTTGATTCTTGGTTAAAGGTTCCAAAGGTAAAGCTCCAAAGAGCCCTAGAGCTTTGACTATAAGATGATCACTGATGGGGCTTCGTTCTCTGCTTCAGTCCACGTGTTTACCAAGATTATGAGTCCTGCTAGTATTAGGTTCTGAGGCTACAAAGAACACGGAGGAATGGCCCTGGTCCTCTCTGAACTCACTGATGCTGGGAGAGTCTGATCCAAGAAGATGTTATCGCACAATAAGCTCCAGTTTATGACAGTGTGACCGATAAATCAAGCGATAGAAGGAGGCAGAGGGGGCTGTGGATATAGCGAAAGGGTCCAAGTGTGGGGAAAGCTGAAGGACAAGAGGGACAGAAGGATCCTGGAAGGAATGAGAAGGCAGAGGCCACCAGCTGCAGAAGCAGAGGAAGTGAGGGCAGAGCGGCAAACACGGCCAGAGAGGCCACGCCATTGGCAACTGCAGGAATGGCCCAGAGACCTGAGGGTGATTCCCTGCAGGTAGAGGCCAGGACACTGACAGGAATGAAACAGTGGCTTGGTGTAGGTAGAAGCCCCTTAGGGAGAATCCATGGGCTAAACATGGTTCTCAGCCTTAGCACGGTAATGTTCTAGGCAGGTGACTGTCATGAGGGGCTGTCCTGGGCATGTGGGATGTTTAGTTCTGGTTTCTGTACACTAGATTCCAATACCAACCTCCTCCACCCCACAACCCCATTGTGACAACCCAAAAGGTATCCAGATATTGTTGAATGTCCCACCACCCTCAGGGTGGGGGCAAAATCACCCCTCCCCCACCTCCTCGTTGAGAACCATTAGACTAAACTAAGGATTTTGAACTTGATTCTTGGTTAAAGTTTCCACAGGTAAAGACATGGCCAAATATGCATTTAATTTTGATTGCTTTGGATTAGAAAGACAGCTTGACTGGTTCACTGGGCAACTGCAACCATTTAAGAAAAGTATTATAAATAGCAATGGGAATGCTAATGAAAGGATGCATAGATAATTCATAATTAGCATGTATAGTGATAAATACATTTACATAGATGGTATATATAATCATGTGCACACACACTGACTCTGTAGGAAAGTGTGGGGTCAGAAAAAAGATATTGAAGAGTATCTACTTTCCAAGAATAAATAGGAATA
Source organism: Xerus rutilus (assembly GCA_028644305.1). Taxonomy (NCBI): domain Eukaryota; kingdom Metazoa; phylum Chordata; class Mammalia; order Rodentia; family Sciuridae; genus Xerus; species Xerus rutilus. The sequence goes on from CM053399.1 coordinate 162,063,038, forward strand.
CTTTTTTAATTGCCTGTAGTTCCCCCCAAAATTACAGATACCATTAAAATTGAAAACTGAAAACGTCATTTCACAAGCCATGAGCTCCAGAAACTCTACAATCCCTAATTTAGGTTTCGTGATACCCGTGTACAGTTGAGGAAACCAAAGTTTAGAGAGTTAATGATTTGCACAAGGTATGTGGCCCGCAGGTCACTGCCCACAGATGTGGGTCTGGATTCCAAACTCTCCTCCTTCCACTGTCTCATGAAGGGTGTTCCGTCCACACAAGGTTCATGGCGTATTCTGGCTCATGGCAATCACTTTGATCTGGGACATTTTGAAATTAGCTCCATCTACTTTTTCAGACAATATGTTTCCAAGCAAATGATCTCATAGAAATACATGAGAAAGAGAACCATGGAAAGTTCTAGGAAGGTTGGTAAGGTTTGTCTTTTCTCCTCCTCCCCTATTCTGATGGTATTTATTAAGGATGTGTTCTCTCTTTCCTTAGGTGGTCCATGTTCTTCTGCCACTCCTAGCTGAAGCACTAACCTCATGTCCTATGTCCCCTTTTGTCCCCTGAAACTCCACATTTCTGTGAATGTGATATCTGGGGTCCACATATAGTCAATCGGCTACCCTAAGGGGCAGAGAGGGTCAAACCCTCACTAAAATTGCTCGAATTTCTCTTATTGCCAACAAATTTTTCTGTTTATGTTCGGAAGAAGAAAAAATAAAGGAGTTTTAAAAATAAATTCACTTTTATTTTTAATAGGCAAATAATAATTGTATTGATGGGATTCAGTGTGATGTCTTTACATAATTTACACAATGTGGAAGGATTAAATCAGGCTAATTAAATCTATCACCACACATACTTATCATTTTTTTGATGACAACATTTAAAATTTGCTCTTTCAGCAATTTTGAAATATACATTATTTATTCTAATAATATTCTGTGCACTAAATCACTAAAGCTTGTTCCTCCTGTCGAACTGAAATTTTGTACCCATGTACCAATGGCCTCCCTTCTCTTGTCACTCTGCCTCCCCCAGCCCCTGTTAACCTCTGTGCCACTCTGTACCTCTGTGAGTTCAACTTTTTTAGATTGCACATAGAAGTGAGATCACGTGGTGTTTATCTTTCCGTGTCTGGCTTATTTCACTTAATGTCCTCCATTTTCATTTGCTCAAATGATAGGACCTCCTCCTTTTTAAAGGCTGAATAGCATTCCATTGTGTATGCACAGCACATGTTTCTTATGAATTCATCCAATTATGGACTCTGAAGTTGCTTCTGTCTCTTGGCTGTTGTGACAGTGCTACAACGAATCTGTGGGTGCATGTGTCTTTTTGGCATACTGATACATATCCTTTGGTGGATATATACCCAGAAGTGGAATTATCAGACCATGTGATAATTAATTCTATTTTTAGTTTTCTGAGGCAACTCCATACATTTGTCCATGATGCCTTTTTTTTCTTTGCTTGGTGTAACGTTAACAGCTGATAAATCTCTCGACGTTGTTAACGAGTCAAGTGCACCTGGAGGCCAAACACGATTTCATCAAGCTCATGGAGAATGTGTGATGTGTGTGCTCCCCACAGTTGGGTCCACACCTCATTTGTTACACTATTTGAAAAGGTTGGTGGTGGCTGTTCCCATCCCACCCCAACCAGTGTTTTGAAGCTTGCTGCATTTACAGTTTTCCAGCTATTTTAGGGGGAAAAATGGACGGAAGGTCAGTATTGTTCTGCCCACTGGGCAAGACACAGAAATGTTACAGAATGTATTCAACCACACAGTTGCTCCTTTTTTTTCCCCCATAAATTTGCTTGAGAATTGGATTAAAAGACAGAGGCTAATTTGGCCTCTGGCGGCTGAAAAAAAATCAACATTTATCCAGGGCTTATTATGTATGGGCTAGGACTTGTGCTAGATGCTTTGCCTGCTTATCTCATTAATTATAAACACATTCTGCAATAAATCATTTTTTCACCCTCATTTCTAAGAAGAAACATGAAGGCTGAGAGAGTAGGAATCACTTGCCCAAGACCACTCAGCAAGTTGGGGCAGAAGTGATACTATCACCCATGTCATTGAGCCATGTGCTGAGTGTCCTCTATGCCGACACTCATAATCAAACCTATGAGACCCTCTGTTCTCCAGAGCGACTAGATAGGGAGATAGACAATAAAATACATGGGATGTTAAGGGTATGACTGCAGCAGTCATTTATGCTCTACACCGACTATTCCTGGGGCGGCCTGTGTGTCTGGTTCTGAATGGCAAGCAGCGTCACTTCTGGGCTGGAGCATGCAATCGCTAGGCTCTGCAGCGTGCCATTCCTTGCTACCTGCAGTGACAGGCAGGTGGTGGTCATTCCATCAGCCTGGTTCACCACTAAGAACCCAGAGCCAGCTGGGGAAGGAAGGGGCAAGACTATACGCAAGAGTGAGGTTCAACCTCTGCTGGGTAAATAATGAACATTTAACTCAGAGCAATGCAGGCAGGGTTAGCGTGAGTTCAAACCCAACTGCGCAAATAGCCTGGAGCTGGGAGCCAGAGGAATGGGGTCTTATGGGTTACATCCCATTATAGAAAGAAGCATGGTTCAGTGGAGATGTGCAAAGGTGGGTCATACAGATGTGGGATCAAATCTCAGCTATACCACTAATTGGCTAAACAAAACCCTTGGCCTTGAAATACTTGATATGGAAACTTAGTTTACTTACAAAATACAAGTAAAAGCCTCTTGCTTATTATTAAGTCCCATACCAGGTGGAATATATGAAGTGTTTGGGCCAGTGTTTAGTAACAATCAGGGTCCCCACTGCCACTCTGCCTCCACCCCAGAGACCCTCCTTAGACCCTTTCTTGGGATTATAGAGTGTGTGTTGTTTGTATTGAGCTTCAGAATGACTTTTTCTCAAATTGCTGCAATTAGACTGCCTTTCCTTTCAAAGCCTGGTTCTTATTTTTCTCACTTAGGTTTCTTTTATTTATGTGCTTTTTGTTTCTTTTCATTTGTCTTCATAAAATTATTTATGTATCCTCTGTTTAACATTCCCCAAACCGAGAATCCTATTCAAGATTGACTTTGTTATATAACAAACAAGCGTGGGCTCACACTCCCTACGACACCCTCTCCTACATCTTGTCTCTCTTCTCTCCCTTTTCAAAGAAAAGAGAAGAAGAAAGTTTCCTAGTTGGCTCCATCTCGTACATCACCCTCTTCTCTCCTGGGACCCCGTCTGTTGACCAGACTATAAATTGAGTTAAGCAGGTTTATTTCTCCTGTGTACTTTATGTTCTTTACCACACATCTGTAAGAAAAAAGAATCTTCCTTGCTCACAGAGGAAAATCAATTCTCCTTCCCCTTAAAATGAAATCATATGTATTTATTTGATGAGGAGTCTTCAAAGAAAACTAGAAGGTCATTTAAAATATTCAAGCCATCTTCCTAACCCTCTAGTGTCTGGCTTGATGTTTTATTAACCTGATGGGTAGTGGTTCCCTACTGAGCACTGGATGCCAAACACCAGCAAGACCTGGTCCCTCCCCTCAAGAAGTTCAGTGTCCAGAAGAGGAACTGTGTGACTCACTCTGTGATAAGAGCAAATGTCAGCAGTTGCCCAGGAGAGGGCAATTGAAGCAGCTATTGGAGGCTCTGGCATGGAAAGAGCCAAAAAGGTGGAGGCTGGAGCTGGGGTCCTTCACATACAGATGGGAGATAAGGTTGGCTTGGACAGTTAGGCCAATTCAAAAATAAGCTTTTCTATGGGAGGGAGAACTTTGAACTTTTCTTGTTTGTCTAAGAGAGATTAGATGATTTGGGAAATGAAGGTTGACTCCATAGTGAATCTAGATTGATTCTAATTCAGAAATGGAAAAGAGGGAGAAGCAGCAAAAGGATGGAATCCATTAGACACTGTGCTGGGAGATTTAAAAGACCCTTCTCATTTGGTTTTCACAACACCCAGCAAGCACCTATTTCATCAGAAGCTAGCAGGGGGCTTGGGGTGAGGGCATCCCTGCATGCATGGTTCTAGCTGGGATGCGCTGGTGCATCCAGAGCCAAATGCTCTAGACCTGCCTGACAGACTGAGAACTGTGAGAAAGTCCTTCCCAGTGCTGAATGAAAAACCAAAAGTAATGTGTCCTTATCACGTGAGTTATTTCCCTCACGAATTTATCCACTCCAGGGGCATTATGATTACCGTCTCCTGATAAAGTTAGATGTTCCTCATAAAAGTTAGATGTTCTATTAGACGAACCAATGGTAGCTGGGAGAAAGATGAATTCCCAGTAAAACAAAAAAATTACCAAGGATTGCCTATCTCCAGCCAGAGCCTGCAAAGCCCGTCTCCCCTGTTCTTTTGGATTTCAACATTGATACATGAAAGGAGTTGAGACTCCAGAACATCCCAATTGGATGAGCAGGATGTGCATAAAAGACCTGTGGCCTTCATAAAGCGTTGCCTTGGAACATAGAGGAGCATTCATGGAAGGACCAGAGCAAATCATCATATCTTTGTCAACTGATCATGTCTCCCTCTGACAGAAAAAACAGGTGGTAGTGCTAGAAGTTCCAGAAACTTCCACTGGAGAAGGCTTCTTCTGGGGGTGCACCATCTTCTGTGTGCAGTAAGGACATAAAGGCTACCAACTGCCTATGAGAGGAGGGTCCCTCATCCTTGCTTTGGTCCATCCCAATTATCCAGGGCAAATCAGAAGTTTACCCATGAACTTGGTATTTGTCTCAAGCCCACGTTCTCAAAAAGGAAGGTGATTTTTAGTTTTTGTTAGTTTGATGATGTGCAGGTTCACCAATGCCTAATGCCAGGTGAGACTAGTCCATTGAAACAAAAACCAAGCCGAGCACGGTGGCACATGCCTGTAATCCCAGCAGCTTGGGAGGCTGAGACAGGAGGATTATGAGTTCAAAGCCAGCCTCAGCAATTTAGAGAGGCACTTAGCAACTCAGTGAGACCCTGTCTCTAAATAAAATATAAAAAAGGGTCAAGGATGTTGCTCAGTGGTTAAGCACTCCTGGGTTCAATCCTCAGTACCCCTGCCCCCCCCAAAAAGCCATTAGGGATGTGAGGCAGGAGTAAAGCCACCTGAGCAAGAATTTAGTTCTCTAGAAACTACTCCACACTATCACTCCAGATCACATGGGGCATAAGGAGCTGCTGGGTTGACTGGGAGAAGCTCAGATATGTGGCCCAAGAGTCACTATTGAGTCTGTCTGTGGGGGCTAGACTTCTAAAGAGGACAGAGGTAGCTCAGGTATTTTTAGAGGTGTGAGGGATCATGGTGGGAGAGACCGTCATCCTCCTTATAGGTCAACCTTCATCAGCCCATTTTTATCAGATTGGATGTAACTTCTTTTCTTCTTGTTTCCTTTAGAATGATTGCACAGGTTTAGCGATTCTCACCCCCACTGTGTTTATGCAGAACTGATTATTTGGCTCCATATTGATAAGCAGGAATTCCTTGGGTTGCCTGGCACCTTTAGTCTCCCTTTGCCCCCGCCCCAGCAACCCTTTAAGACGAAGGCGTAGGTGACCCCAGTGACATCTCATGTGACAAATGAGGATCCTAACAGAAGGTAGGTCCTCTAGACAACAGAGACTGCCTGATAAACCCAACAGCTTCCTCCCCTAATTCACTGTGGGACTGAACTGTGTGGCCCTGGTTCTCATTCCTGCGTGCTTACATGCCACGCTTTGAAGTCATATTATTGCTCCCCTCCTTTCAAAGTGCATTAAGATGGTAGCTTCATAATGCAGAGGAACACCGTCAAATTTGCATTTTATATATAGGATGAAAGGCCCCTGTTCATATGCAGATGTAAGGGGAATGATATCCAAATCAAGACCACCTTCCTGACCTTCATTTTTGGGGGGGAGGGTTCTTTCTTTGTCTATCTCAAGGCAATGCTGAATATCTCAAGAGAACAAAAGATTCTTGTTAATGTTGTTTTTGTTATGATCCTTCCTGTGGCTTGGTTGATTAGTGATGGTGGCAACAGTCTCTGGCTCACTCTCAATCTTTCAATTCCTAATTGAAACTTTAGTTCTTCTGCTGCTTCCCCAAGACCTGACAGTGACATGAAATGCGTCATTTGCTTGGCCCTGCTCTGGTGCCCACCCTGCATCTTATCCCTGATTTTCTTCCTCACCGTGGAAGTCAGAAACTCACAACTTCTGCATCCTTCACCACTTTCCTATGATTTGCAGAGCCGCATGATGTCAGGCAGGGCCGCTGCCCAGATATACCATGCAGTGCTTCAAAATTATGTGTTCCTTTCTGATGGTGCTAAGCAACCTTTTTACTTTCAGATAATTCAGGGGGGAAAAAATCGAGTCTACTAGTTTCAGTTCTAGAATCTGTATAATTCAAAATGAAAATAGCCATATTATGTCCCAGAACTCCTCTGCTGCTGCAAGCCATAAAGCTGGGACCTGGAAATCAGTTCCCCTAATCTTCAGATATGTTGGCCTTGGAAGTTAAGGGTGTCCCCAAGGCAGCCCCTTGCTAAACTGTGTTAAGTTTAGCCTTATCCTGTCTCTGTACTTGGATGATAAAGTTTGCCCCAATGTGGCCTCCATACATACTGAGCTGTACCCCAGCTTGATGTGTAAACATGTTGTAACCTAACAAGTCCCTGAGCCTTAGCCAATCACAGCAATCACGCCTCAGCTAATCATAGGCTGCCAGCAGGTCAGGCCATGCTCACAGAAGGCAGAGAGCCAATCAGAATGTTTCTTGTGTGTAACTTCTTTTTCTCCAACTATAAATATAACCTGCACATGTGGTGGGGAGGGAAATTCTGAACCAACTTTGGTCTGGAACATTGCCCAGTTCTAGGACCGTTTTCTTGCTCAAATAAACTTTGTTAAATTTAACTCATCTCAAATTTTTTGCCCCTTAACTCACTCAACCTTTATCTGTCTCTTGATGGCCAAAAGCTAAGGGTACCTCCAGCACTGCCCTCAGGTACCAATGAGTCCTAGCAACCTTGGGTTATGATGCTGTGTCTTAATTTCTTTAATATGATCCCTCTGAGGCAGTTTGCCTATAAAATATAGTGCATTCATTTATCAACTGGGTCTGGCTAAAAGTTTCATTGGGAATGTTTCCATGGCAAATGATGTACATAAACCTACACTCTGTCCTTGGGACCCTTGGGACCCTTGGGACTAGCATCCTTCTCTCATGGCTATTTTGTGACACTCCATTTGTGAAAAAATTTTCACAACTTTTCTGTATACATTTTCCCACTGTTCTTTTTTTTTTTTTCTTTTTTAAACAATGAAGCCAACATGATGTTTAGGTCCCAGAAACAAGGTTTTTGACAGTATTTGCCTTTTGGCAAAGTAAATGAGAGAATATTTATTGTGATTTCTTCATCAATATGATTTTGGAGGAGAACAGGTTGATTTAAAAACAGATTAATTTAAATTGTTTTCTCCAGAAATATAGCAGTGATACCAGTGAAGACCAGAGTCAAGTTTGCTTTTGTCCCAGAGCCTGTGCTTTGTATGATTAAACCAGGAAACCAGAGCATGTATCCACATATCTAGCTTGTTTCTAAAGCATGGTTTTAATTTTTATTCCATAAATGGAAAAGCAGAGGTCACAGTAGGGTAGGGACTTCCCCAAGATCACATGGAAGGTCAGTGGCTGGGCTGCAGTGAGAAGCAAGGCCTCCTGACTCTCCAGCTAGGGTCTGTCCACTCTTCCAGGGAGTTGGGGGCACTATTTAGCCCTGTCTCCTTCATTGCATTAAATGACTGATTACAGAGGCTCCAAGCCACACACATAAACATTGTTCTACTTTCCCAGGAGTACACTTTCTTGCTGCATCTTTATGGGAATAGAATCTTTGAAAGTATGGTCCAAAAAAAAAAAAAAAACCCTGCTCAGTAAAAAAGAACCATGATAGAGTCAAAAGAGTCTATGCTTTGCAATCAGACCAATCTGGGTTCTAAGCCTGGCTCTATCTTTAACCAGCTGCATGGCCTTGACCATGTTGCATGCAGAACCTCTGAGCCGAGGCTGGTTTCTGGCCCTCAGAGATGTTCCATATACAACCTCCCAGCCTGTCTATTCAGTACATGACAGCTTGAACCAGGTGAGATAATATGCAGATCGTATTTGAAAATTTGGAACATAAAAGTGGATACCAATATTATCAAATGGGAGGAAAGCTTTTTAAAATTAAAGAAATGTCCATGTGCTTCTCCCAGTCTCCAGTGTCTCCAGTGTATGCATGTTATAAGCAATACAGATTAGATCTGTAGATAGTGCTTGGGACATGCACAGATTTCTCAAGTCCTCATTGTAACTCTACAGGCAACCTGCCCTCCCCCTTCTGTAGCCCCCTCACCAACAACCTCACTTCACCCCAATTCTCAGTTGTACACCCATCTGGGAAATGTCTGATTTCTCAATAACCACAGATCACATATTTGGATTTTCCATAAAGACCTACCAAATAGGGTATGTGCTATTAGAAAGTATAATTTCTTCTACAAAAGAAACCCTGTTTCTTGTATTTTGTTAAAGAATAAAACAATACCATCAGTAAATGGGGAAATGCTTTTTTCTTAGAAAACACACATTAGAAAGGTATGTAATTTGGCTGTTAATAAAGCATAGGCAAGTAATCTTTCCTAAGTTATAACTTAATTGTGTTTTTGAAAAGTAAAAACCATAATATTACATATATTCCATTATCTGAGATATTCTGACAACTTCCATTAAATTTTTATGACATTCTCATCAGGTAGGATGGACATAGTCATAACTGGATCTACTCAAACAAGGAACAAGGAAATTAGTGTTTTGCCTAATTAGCCCAAAGAACCAACCAACATTAGTGTGAACAACTCTGGTGCAAGTAACATCCAGGTACCTCATGGTTTCTCTTCCCTTCAGCCCTTTGTCATCCCCAGTCATGAAGAAGAGCTAGTGATCATAGTAGTCTCATTCTTCAATTTGGAACCTGACCCAGAACAAGCATCCCATGAAACAAGTCTGCTCAAAAGTCCTCCAAAGTGAAATCAGATTCCTTTCTGCCATCACTTTTTACATGGACACAGCGCTCCTAAGCCATTAAGACTTTCAGTCACTGTATCATTGTTTTTCTAGAATCAACCATTCGAAGCTCCATCGAATTTCCCTGTCACTTCTAAGTTATACGGCTTGAGTCTTTAGTGCAGGATGGTTATTATATTAAATGGAACCTGTCTGCAGATATGATGATTTGATCTGAATAAGCGGGCCACTTTGCCTGATCATGTGTCTCTGGATAGTCAACGGTCTTGGGGATGGAAACAGTGTGCTTACTCATGTGACTTCCTATGTCAAGACCCCTACTGCCCAATGCCAGTTCTCAGGAATAACTTTCCCCTGCCAATCTCAAATTGCATATAGTCAATGCATGCCATTGAGATTAATCTTTGCTTTAGCTGTCAGTTCTTACTTACAGACCCACTTTTTCTTTCCTACAGTTAAAGTTATTTATGATTCTGAGGCCCTCTCACCACCTTAAATCAACCCACTTAATTTGAGGATTAAGTATACAAGGAGGCAATTAAAATCCATCGAAATGCACAATTCAATTACAACAGATGAAATCTGGTAAACTAGTAGATTCTCTGAAGGAAGTGTGGCCCCAGAATTTTATCACACATAAAAATTACAATGTTCTTGGTTACATGTACATTGATTCACTTATAGCCACACTATGAAAAAATTCATTTTTCTATACTACAAATTAGAGCCATAAATCTTAGAGAGAAAAGGGGAGAGTTAGGTAACAAAACTATATAATGGCTACAAACTAAAACCAACAAACAAAAACAAGGATTTCTATTTTTTTTTTCCTGCAGGTATTCTTGTCATTGTGACATAGAGGACAAGAATTTAAGAGCTTTCAATGTTATCTCTCGATTTCCTGACTAACAAATGGCCACAAGAATTATGGTCTGTGAGTTCACATAATTTATCACATAATTCTAACTGAATCTCATATACAGATCTTCTCTAATTCCAGAGGACGTAAGGGACTAGGCCTCTGGTTCATTAAGATCCATTTCTGGCTGGGCACAGTGGCACATGCCTGTAATCTCAGCACTTTGGGAGGCTGAGACAAGAGAATCGCAAATTCAAAGCCAGCCTCAGCAATGGCAAGATACTGAGCAACTCAGTGAGACCCTGTCTCTACATAAAACACAAAATAGGGCTGGGGATGTGGCTCAGTGGTTGAGTGCCCCTGAGTTCAATCCCCAGTACCAAAAAAAAAGATCCATTTCTGTCACTCATGTTGAGTCATTATCCATTCTCCTTAGCTGAGAAGTTTCTGTCTTCAGCACACTCTTCCTGCCAAAAAGATGATTGTGGGTGGGAACTTTCACTAGTGTGCTTAAGAATCTATTTCATGCCTGGCACAGTGGTGCACACCTGTAGTCTCAGCACTTTGGGAGGCTGAGACAGGAGAATTGTGAGTTCAAAGCCAGCCTCAGCAACGGCGAGGTGCTGAGTAACTCAGTGAGACCCTCTCAATAAAATAAAAAATAGGGCTGGGGATGTGGCTCAGTGGTTAAGTGCCCTTGGGTGCAATCCCTGGTAAAGAAAGAAAGAGAGAGAGAGGGAAAGTGGCAAACTGGCGGCAACTGTTTGATCAGCTGGGAGCAAATCTTGCACAGGACTGGAATCAGTGGAGAACAGAGATATCTCTAACTCTTAGCTAAGGCTATGGAGAGTCAAAGGCACCAACATAACAACTTTGAGAACATGAGATCTGGTGCAGCATACTCCGTTAATGCTATGGAGAAGAGGAAAAAATGCGGGGAAGAGGGAGGGAAGAAAGAGGAAGGAACATGCAGCAGCTTCAGCAGATAGGCTTTTCCTTTAAGAAAATCTAATTTGACCTTTGCTAAACACACTTAGCCCCTGCTCCCTACTTTCTAAAACTCTACTTAAATGTCACTAGAGATCATAATGTTTTGATTTTGTTTAATTATCTATTATTTTAAGAATATATTTTAAAGAAATATTATTAATAAAATAATAGTGTGCTATCTTCACACTTCTTATTATTTTAAGAAATAAATAATTTAAAGAAAATAAAATTGGATTTTGGAAAGTGGAAGCAACTAGATGAGTAGTAATAGATTAGCAGAATCCTAAACTGAATCCTAAATTATGTAACTTCAAAATAATGTGAACAAAGAAAAGCTTTCACAAATTTGCAGAGAAGAAACACAGTTTTCATATAAACATTCAAGAATTATATTGGCATAAACAGAAATCTTGGAACCAAAAGAAAATTAAGTACTGCCCTGAAAATTCTGATGAAAAATGATGTCCTGCCCTGAAGACTATACTCAATTAAGCTATCAATTAAATGCAATAGTAGGATAAAGCCTGTTTTAGTCAGCTTTTTAACAGCTGTGACTGAAAGATCTCATCAGAAAAATTTTAGAGGAAGAATATTTATTTGAGGGCTCACAGTTTCAGAGGTCTAAGTCCACGGAAGACCAGTTCCATTCATCAGGGATCGAGGTGAGGCAGAAGAACATGATGGAGGAGTGTGGCAGAAGGCAGCAGCTTACATGATGACCAGAAAGCAGAGAGATCAAGACTCCACTCTCCAGAGACAAAATATATACTCCATAGTCACGTCACCAATGCACTACTTCCTCAAGCCACATCCCACCTGCCTTCAGTTACCACTCAGTTAATCCCATCAGGGATTGATTTATTGATTAGGTTAAGGCTATAGCCCAAGCATTTTTCCTCTGAACCTTCTTGCTTTATCTCACGTGTGAGCTTTTGGGGGGCACTTCACATCCAAACCATAACAAAGCCAATTTCAGACCATAAAAATATTTTTGACAAATAATTTTCTGTATTCATTTCCTAAGAAAACTACTAAAGGATGTGCTCCATCAAAACAAGTGAGTAAACCAAAGAGAAGAAAACACGAGATCCAAGAAATGGTGAAACCAACACAAAAATGCACACAGAACAAACACTGCATGATCCCACTTTATGAGGTATCTAAAATAGTCAAACTCACAAAAGTGGAGAGTAGAACAGTAGGGCCAGTGCCTATGGACAGGGAAAGTTGGGGAGTTCAACAGGTACAAAGTTTCAGTTATGCAAGATGAGTAAATTCTAGAGATCTTTGGTACAAAAGTGTGACTGTTAACAAAACTGTTAGGTACTTCAAATTTGATTAATAAGGTAGATCTTAGATTAAGTGTTCTTCCCACAATAAAAACAACAACAAGAGAGAAAAAAAAAAAAAGAAACAAAGGAATCTCCAAGATAATAGTGAAGATACATTACAAGACAGCTCCTTGCAGAAACCTTAGAGGGAAACTAGTCTTTGCAGGTGGTGTTCTCCTGAGGCAATTGCTAAGAAAAAATATGGCTTGCAGCTGATTTATTAGAGGTTAATGCTTCTGAGGGATTGAGAAGAAAGGAGAAGGTAGAAGCAAGACTGAGCAGAGCACTGGAATATTGTGGCCAACTAGAGTTATCCTACAGAGGACTCAATGGCCGTTAGACCCTCCCCATGCTTGGCCACTGGACATGGGCCACCCAGGGACTGGCATGCTCTTGGGCAGGACAGCTCTCAGTGGCTGACACACAGGATGAGAGGCTGAGTGCAGGAGGCCATATAATCACTCATTCTCAGCAGCTGGAACAAAAGAGCCCCCTCAAAGGGTCTCACAGGCAACACATCTCTACGTCCACCATTCTGGTCTATTGTTTTAGTCAGCTTTTCTCACTTCTGTAACTAAAAGGACCCAGCCAGAACAACTATAGGGAATCAATGGCCATGAGCTCCACTTGAGCTCCACTTGAGCTCCCCGGGCTTCCAGAACCAGCCTGCTCACGGCTGTCTGTGGGTTCGGCTGCTTCTCATTGCAGGTGATGTGCGCACCACCCGCCACAAGGTCTTGTAAGGACAGGTCCAGCCCATCCTCATGGATCCTTCTGTTATTCCCCAGCTCAGACTCCAACACTTTGGATGAGCTCCACTATTTTATGTATCTGCTTACCTAGATTCTCCTATCTCTCCCTATACAACAACCATTTCCAAGCAACCAAGAGCTTTACCTATACTTTTTACCCTGTATCTAGGGAGATGGTAGATCTTCCATAAATATTGATTTTTAAAGTGAAAGAGTTTTATGGTTTGCAGAACCCGGCAACCTTCTGATTTTTGGTTAGATTTCAAAGTAGTTAAAATATCAATAATTGTAATGTGTAACTTTATCACCACAAATGTGTGATTGAGCACTCTGTCGTTGGTACACTAAACAAGCATGTGAACTTTCAAGGTTCCTATGCAAATAAGAGCTCCAGTATCCAAAGTTCTGTAACTCAAAGCCAGAGTGTCAATCCATCATCCAGCCAGCGTCAGCCATTCTGAATCAGGAGAACAGAAAGCAAATATCTAATTAAACTAATACTTCCATTTATCATTCACCATATACAAAGTAGTTAATATACAGCATTCTTATCCTCATAACAACTTTGGAACAGTTTTTCTTTAGAATTCCACTTTAAGACAAGAAAAACAGAGAAGTAAAGTGCCTTGTTTAAGAACACACAGGAAGAAATTAATTATCTGAGTGTTAAAGAGAACTCATTCTGTCACTTCCAATACTGATGTTCTTTCCACCATAGAATGTCTAGAATTTCTAGAATCTAAACTAGTATTTTTCACACCCAGAAGATCAAACCCCAGTCGCTGAAACTGTGCCATTATAACAACACAGCCCTTTTTCATTTTATTGGGTTTTTGTTAGTTATACATGACAGTAGAATTCATTTCAATATAATTATACAAATATGGAATATATCTTATTCTAATTAGAACCCAAGTCTTGTGGATATATACAATGGTGAGATTCATTGTGGTATATTCATATATGTACATAGCCCATTTTATAGAGGGAAAAAAATAGAAAACCAATCCCTTCTTTAGTTGGTTGTAAAGAAGTTTAAAGAAATTTTTTTTGTTGTTCATGGAGCACTTACACAATTTTATACAATGACGCTGAGAATCAAGGTTCAATCATTGAGGTAAAATGAGAATAAATGCATTTGAGCTAACAAAGGGAACTACCAAGTCTTCAAGGAGTTACAGGTTAGCAGGAAAGGACATGAAATGGAAATGACACTTCATGTACTGTAAGAACAAGGAACAAATGTTCAGGGTGATTTCTGAATTCCTAATGAAATGCTGAGATCAATGTCACACAGGGCATTGCAATAGGAAGTAGATATCCAACCAAAAGTCCAACCAAATGAGGCGAAAGGGAACAGAGCCTTGTGATTCCTTGTCTTTGGTTTCAAGAACAAAGGATCATATTTTTTCTTTTTGTCAAAACAAGAGCCTTTGTAAATTATTAGCCATGATGAAAATGTCAAATTTTAATGTTGAGTTACTGCTACAACAGACACTGGAAAAAACAAAAACAATCTAAAAAATTTTAATTTTGAAAACAACCTTAATTTCAAGGTTTCTTATTAGTTGTTATTCTGATAGATATATCAAGATAAATAGAGAAAAATAAATAAAAAATTTTTTATTCATCAGATGTATCCTCAATTTCCTATTTTCAAACAAATTATAATCATGTTTATTCTAATTAAAAAATATATGTTCAGGTTTTTGGAAATAACAAAAAAGGAAAAAAACTCAAATTGCAATTTCTCACAAACCACGGTAATTTTGCTACTAGTGAAAGAAAGTATGTTCACTATCACATATATCTCGTACTCACTTTTAGAAAGCTCATCATCTTTCCTAGTTTGTTCTCTGGATGATGATTATGATTTCCAGGATGATAATTATTTTATGTAATTATCATTTTCAATGAAAGTGCTTATTTGCTAAACCTACAGTTGCATGTGATTTGATGCATATGCCTTTGGAAAGCTCTTCAGTTATGCATTTGGGAGCTTTTGGTGGCCGGCGTTTTCATACTGAGTTCTAAAACTATGTCATCAAAATTCCCAGTCATCTTCACTCTGCCTGCATTATCAGCCACAGCCTCTCCATGGCCTTAGCCAGCAGGTCACCCATTCAAGGCTTAGAAACAGGCTGGAGGGAGGCCCTGCTCGCTGGCCTCTCTAGTGTTCTTTCCTTTCTCGCTGCTCAATAGCCAACCACATAAAAAATCTGTTTCACGCTATCACCTTGCAACTCTGTGGAGAGGGAGTGGGTTCCACCTTTGCCCAGGCTTCAGTCCTGAGTCTTCGTCTTCAATATCATCATCTGCATCTTCAGGTGTCACGACCCTCAGCCTGTTGTGGAGGGGCTTATGTAACTCCCAAGCCACAGATAAAAGGGGCTGTCGACCCAGGACACTTCTCAGGACTCAGCCAGGTGTTGGATGGAGTTGGGGGGGATCAGCGCGTTGAGCCACTCTCCACATAGGTGCCTACATCTGAAATCTGACCCTCTTGTCTCATGGTCACTCTCCCTAACCATGCCCTTGCCCGGGCAACCCTTCTCCTACAGATAGGCAACTCTCCAGATTTACCGTGCAGACATACAGATTGCACCATCCTTCCCTCAAGCCTTGTTTTGGGGATCGAAAGCCCATTTTGAGCATTGAGAAAGAAAAAGCTCACTCACTGTTTCTTACCCTTTCAGTCTTGTTTCACCTCAAAACAGCGTGAGTGCCCCAGAAGAAATGCCACCGGCATGGAGTTAAAGATGAAAGCATGAGGACTGATAGTCCCCCAACACCGTCCCACTCCAGAACTGTGTGCTGCAGGACTGAGCAGCTTGAGGGCAGAAGCCTTGCTCTTGACGCCTGCACCCCAGTGCTCAGCACTACTTCTAAAGCAGTGCAGCCCCAGGAAGTCCTTGTTAAACAGAGACACATGTGAGCTGTGACTATTCTTGATTATCCGATACGGAGAAATTGGGCTGCAACAAAATGGTATTCTTAACAACTTCCAACAGCGCAAAACTTCAGTCGAGCAGAAAAGTGTTCTACTTCCAAATGGGATACTAGAGTACTTAGCATAGACCGTTGAATTAAACAGATTTATGATAGTTCTGCAGAAGTGAAAGTTTACAAGGTGTTTTAAAGAAACTGATATCACAGGTCATATAATTTCCACCCCCATTTAAATGTAAGACTGTGTAATTCCTCTGCATCGGATGGTGATGTAAGTGTAGGCGTCCACTGCTCGGCCCTCCACCCTCAGACACATGGGATGATCGGAGGATATAAAATCAGGGAAAAATCAGCATCAGCGGTGGAAAACAGGAAGGGTGCCACACATATGTCCAATACGTAAGGGAGTGTATTTTTCACATAGGCTGACGGTAATGGACCAAAGGCACATTTAGAGTCTACTCATGACTGTCCCCATGACAGAGAAGGAGTAACGAGGAAATGGAGAGGCCTGGACAATCTACTTAAGACCAACTAACTTGAAGGGTTGAAAAGAGACCTTGGGATGGGAAAAAGCAGCGATCAAAACGCAGGTGCAGCTGCAAGGCCTTCTCCTTAGGCCAGCAGCCCCTTCAAAAAGAAGCTCATCTCAGAAGCAAGAGGCCACTTCCAAAGGGGCTCCTTTTGGAGCTGGAGGCCACTGCAAACACGACTTCTTTAGGTGTCCTAGGTCCTGTAAAGAAGCCGTGGGTACAAATAAGATCATCTCAAGAATGTAAGAGTGGCGAGTGTGACACCTTTACTTAAACATAAATTCCAGAACCAATACTCCTGTACCAAAAGATAGGTGAGCAAGAGAAAAGCAACTCAGATTTATATAATCAAAGTTTTATGCTACCCAGGAGCCTTCAGAAAGGAAGACCCAAAAACCTCAGGAAAAACCGTCTATGTTTATGTTCCGGTTTGATGAAAGAAACAACAGCTATGTAGAAATGTGATTAGATAAAAGATGTGACCTAGGGACACCAGTAAGGACAGTCAGCTGGGATCCTCGTGGCCTCTCTGTGTCACATGCCTTCCTCCAGGGTGTCAGCAGGACCCCTCTGGAAGGAGGGTCTTCAAGAGAGAAGGAGGAGAGTAACCTTTCTAGATTCTATGGGTGCTGTGCAAGAGGGGAGTTCTAGAAGAATTCTAGTTTCTATGACTCTTAGAGAGAGACAAAAGGGACAGGAGACAGGATGGTAGAAAAAGACCAGAGAAAACTTGCTTCTGAGACTTTTCCATCTCTTTTGCCTCAAAAGAGATGCCATCATGCCAGAGTTTAGGTATCATACTAAGCACCAAAAAAGATGGGAGGATATGCTTCTTTTGAAATATTCACTCCAAGAAATAAGAAGAAAAACAGGCTAATTTGTGTCTCATAAAGATTCCAGCATCAGTCTGTGATAAGGGTCAGCAGTGGAAGTACAGAAACATGACTGAACCCTAAACCCATAGTCCCTCCACAATTGTTCCTGGTGGCACCTGTCTGTCCTCATCAGGGTGCAACCCCAGGAGCAGCTCTTACCACGGAACTGTGAGCAGAAGTGAAACTTCTCTCCTGGGCTAGGGTTTGGAAGAAGCAACTTTTGCCTTCTGTACATTTTTCCACTTTGGCTGGCTGGAGACAGCAGACTCAAAATCTTCAGGGTCAGAAGGAACCTGGAACCCAGCAGTGTCAGGTAATGGGAGAAAATAAACTTCTGATTATTGCAGTGAATGCTGGGTTTCATTGGGGGTGGTGGATTGTTCAATGGCTGGAAATTGCTCTCTTCCCAGTGTGCACCCACCTCTGCCATGGGGCTTTGCTGCACCTACCATCAGAGGTGTGACAACTGTTTGGCCAACACAACAGTGGCAGTAGCGTCGTGTGAGTTCTGGGCACGGTTTGAGCTCCCATTCTGACCTCTTGAGAATTAAGAACCCTGCCTCACCATGTGAGGAGGCTGGGCCCTCTGACTGACGGGAGCCCCTGTAGCAGTGAGGACAGGCCAGACTACAGGGGAGCGGCTGATGGCCGCAGCCTAGTGTGGGCCCAGAGAAACCCAGGGAATCACAGAATCGTAGGACTCAGGGAAAAAGAACCACTTAAAAATTCAGTAGAGATAGAATGTGGGCTGGTCTCTGTGTTGCACACTTCCAGGAAAAAATGGAGTCCTGTAGGGAGCATCCTGAAGGGAAAAGGTGTGTCAAAGAATTCTGTAGCCAAACCAGGGCTTTGAGGATATGTGTCTGACAAATGATATCCAGGGATGTAAGACATGGAAATTATCTATGTATGCTTCTGAAAAGATGTAGGGATAAATATACCTGAAAATTTTAACCAAGGCATAAACCAAATTTTAAAATTACACTATGTGGGGTGAGGGATATAGCTCAGTTGGTAGAATGCTTGCCTTGCATGGACAAGGCCCTGGGTTCAATAATTCCCAGCACCACCAAAAAAAAATTACACTATGTGCACTTATAAATTTATCACAGTGAATTCAACTTTTATGTATATTTATAAAGCACAGATTAAAAATAGAGTGGAAAGAAAAACCAAGTAGAATGCAGGAAGGGGAATAAGGGAAGGGAAAAGAGGAGGGAAGGGAGGGACACCAGGGACCAAAACAGAATAAATGAAACTCCATGCATGTATGAATGTGTCAAAATGAACCCAACTATTATATAACTATAATGCAATAATCAAAGCATTAAAAGTTTTAAAAATAAAAAAAATGTAGGGGTGGCTGGATATGGTGGCACAAGCCTATAATCCTAGCAGCTCCAGAGGCTGAGGCAGGAGGATTGCAGTTTCAAAACCAAGTTCAGCAACTTAGTGAAGCAACCTAGTGAGACTCTGTCTTTAAATAAAAAATAAAAAGAGCTAGAGGTTGGGGATGTGGCTCAGTGGTTAAACACTCTTGGGTTCAATCCCTGGTACAAAAAGAAAAAGAAAAGAAAAGAAGGGCAGAAAGCTTCAGTGGTACAAATGAAACTAAACAAAGAGTTATTTAAATAATGAAACATGGTTTTAAAATTTAATGCAGGTATTTATGGCAATTTTTAAAAGAAAAGCTATGTGACAAAAAATAATCATTTAGACGCATCCCAAGTATTATCAAAAAGTTAAAGCATATGGGAAAGATATAGACAAACATTTTTATACAACAGAAATACAGTTCAGTTCTCAGCATCACTAATTGAAAATATACTCAAGTGTTTTAAGAAATGAAAGGGAAAAAAGAGATGAAATAAAAAAATTGCATCTCTTCTTTTTATCAGTAGCAGTATATCTCCATTTTAGTGATTTCTTAATAAATTATATAGAAATATTACATAATTAATATAATATAACATATTATTACATGTCTATGTATTATAAAACATGATCCTAGAATCATTCAAAAGATGAACTTAAAGTTAACATTAATTTAAAGTAAGTTTTATTGCATGTATTAGTAACACATTTTTCCCTTCTGTTAAAATAATTTCTAGTGGGAGCAGATGATTAAATTTGTTCTAAATATTTTTGAAATCTTTCATTCCATGATTTATAATAGCCAAAGGTGCGATGCCAGGTCTTTTTATTTCCAATTTGGATTTCAGGGCTGTAGTAGCTGAATAAGATCCTTCCAGAGTCGTGTGGTGAAGGTGCTCAAGGGGCAGAGGCATGCTAGGGCTGTGCCTAATAATCCCAGCACTTAGGTTCTGATCCATCCAC
This sequence comes from Xerus rutilus, assembly GCA_028644305.1. NCBI lineage: Eukaryota > Metazoa > Chordata > Mammalia > Rodentia > Sciuridae > Xerus > Xerus rutilus. The sequence continues at coordinate 162,082,718 of CM053399.1, forward strand.
TGATTATGTAATTGTTTTTGTCGAAGTTTGGTAGTGAATTTCCACCTTCTATGATATCCATCAATTGTTCTTGAGCAGGAATCAGTACACATTATATTCTTATGCTTCAACAAATGGTTTGAAAATTCTCTAAAAGTTTTCAAGAGTATAAAACTGTATTTCAAGTTTTCTAAGTGTGTTGATATAAGAGATTATGTTTATAGGTGTCACATTTATATCGTTTTCAGCAATGTATCACATAGCAATGGAAACTCTGGGAAACGTTTCCAAACATCCGTTTTGAAAATGCTCTGTTACCTCATAATGTGGCTGATGGTGCGTCCCTGCCAGGGAAATGGAAAGCATTAGTTAGGCCTCTGGTCGGGGGCAAAGGGGGTGGGTACAGAGGAATTATTATCATTGTCCTTTTGCTTTTGTATCATGAGCATTACTTTTAAACTGCTTTCTTTCTTTCTTTCTTTCTCTCTTTTTCTTTTTCTTTCTTTCTAAATCACTTTGAGATCTTTGCTAATGTTGTGAATTAGCTTAGACACCAAGAAATAAAACACCCCTTCAATCCACTCTGCTGAGCACACATAGACTCCAAGGAATCAGTGGAAGTGAACAAAGTGTGAGAGTGACATTGCCATCCTCCTTGAGTTCTGGAATCTGCTCCCTTCCACCTACTTCCCATGAGTTAGCTGAGAGCATCTGTCTTCTCTGTGCGCCTGAGCAAAGCACCACAACCAGTTCAATATTAAATATGAGTAAAGCTTAATATCTTTCTTGACTTTAAAGTTAAAAGTAGTATTTTCCTCTGGGACTCCAGGGAATGGTATCTTGTGTACCAGCCGGGGTGTGTGCATTCTATTTTGGACAATAAAGCTCTAGCAAAGTAAATCAGCACGGAACCATCATAGAGATGCTTATAAAAATGAGACCAAGCACATTAATCATGACAACTACACAAGCTCAGAAATGAAAACATCACTAAAAAGGACACTAAAGTGTTAGATCATTTTAAAGGATCAAAACTAGAAAGATAGGGAAAGGCATGCTTTTGTTAAGGAAGTAGGATTCACAACATCAATAACAAACAGAAGAGAATATGCCACAAGCAACAGGAAAAAGGGTGAGGATCATTGCATATCGACAAAAAGCACAGTGCATGAAGATTTCAAGAATAAAAACTGATTTATGTTAGAAGTCTAGGCAAAATGTACAGAAACACAACATAAGATACTTTAAAATACCATCCCAGCTTTTGCCATTCAAATAGTTTAAAAAAAAAAAACAAAAAGGAGATAGAAGATGTGTATAGTAGTAATAAGTTCATCTAAGAAACACACGGATTTCAAGGGAAGAAAGAGAGAATACACTTTCTTTTCAAGATCATACAGAACATTTACAAATATAGACCACTTATTTGACTGCAAAAATAAAGTCAAAATAAATTCCCAGATGTGGGAATTTAGTAGGTCATGTTCTCAGAACTTAATACAATTTAAATGTAGAAACTGCTGACATACTCGGTTTTATTGGAATTTTACTATGAAACATTCATCTCAAACCAAAGTTTTTCACCAAAGCATAGAAATGGTTGTGATCTGGTAATATATAAATTTATTATGCTCTTGAAATAATCTTCCAACTTTATAAACACACACACACAATTCAAGGCTTAGACCACGTCATCATTGAAGAAATAAATGGATACTATAAGAAATTGAAGAAATCAGTAATGGTGCAAAGGAAAATATAAAAATTATCTATAACTATTACACAGAGAAAATGTTGATTTTACAATTCCGGGTTTTTTCCTGTATGCCATACACTAACACATAAATGTTCACATCAATTCCTACATGTTCCCCACAGCATAGAGCATACCAAATTTATAGAGATTTTTTATCATCAACTGGTATCACAGGCATCATTCCATGCCAAATAATGATAGTCTACTTCATCATTTTTTAAAAATGATGATTTCATAGAGACCAGGGTGCTCCAGGAGGTATTGTACCAATCATGCACTGGACTTTTGCCTTATTTATTGATCTTTAATAGTTGCTTAACTCCTTTGCTTGTAAATGTTTCAATTTGTCATTTTGATGGTGTTAATTTTCTGTTATTTATTTATTTTTGTTGTTGTCCTTTGGTTTGGTTAATTTCCTGTATTTTTGTCGTTGGTTTTGTCTATTTTGACAAGACATGTTTGTGTAGTTCAGCCTATTATCCTTTCCTCTTACATTTTCTGTTTGTGATGTCATGTTTAAAAATGTCATATGTATCCCAAAACTATAGACAGATTTACCTATATTTTCATCTAGCTTTAAATTTACATTTGAAGCTTTAGTCCATCTGAAAAATATTTCAGTGCAAGACTGGGACACAGTATATAGTAAGACGTTAATAGAAGTGACCCCGACTGTAGACCACCTGAGTTAGATTCTATCTCTCTTCATGACTAGCTATGTGACCTTGGACAAATGACTTAGCCTGTCTATGTCTCAATTTCCTCATCTACAAAATAGTAATAATAATAGTAATCTACTTGCAGAATTCCCATGAAAATAAAGAATGTTAATTGTATAAAATATGTGGAGTCATGCCTCCTACACAGCACTGTTATATTTCCCAACAACTATTCAATTGTGCCAAGTCATTCACTGAATATGCTCTACCCTCATTCAAGTTTGAAATCTTATTAGTATCATTTACTAAAATCTGGTGTGCTTTCTGTTTGTCTGGTCCTATCTTTGTATTAACAGTATTTAAGTGATGCTAACTTTATAATGTACTTTCACACCTCTCAGTCTTTTTTTTTTTTTTTTTTGGTACCAGGGATTAAACTCAGGGGCACTCAACCACTGAGCCACATCCCCAGCCCTATTTTGTGTTTTACGTAGAGATAGGGTCTCATTGAGTTGCTTAGCGCTTCACCATTGCTAAAACTGACTTTGAACTCATGATTCTCCTGTCTCAGCCTCCCAAAGTGCTGGGATTACAGGCGTGAGCCACCATACCCGGCAGAAGGTACCACTTTTATATTCTTCTTTTCCAAAGTGTTCTTGGTTAACCCTACCATGATAGATTTCCAGATGAACTTGAATATATCTCATCAAACTTCACAAATAACTCCACTGAGATTTTAATTGGTATTGGGTTCAATTTTTTGTATTGTCTTAGAGGCATTAACATCTTTACCTGGAATAACTTCAGTGACAAATATCAGCTTACAATTTCCAAAATACTTTTGGAGCATCATCTAATTTGAAACTCAAAAAAAAATCTTTTTAAACATGGGTGGATATGCATTGCTTCCATTTAATTGACAGATAAATAAGGCTAAAAAGTCTTAGAACCTCACAGCACTAACAGTGGCAGAGCCAAGATTTATACCCCAGTCTGTTAAGTGACAAAACCCATGCTCTTTTCATTCTGTCCTGCTGGTCTTTTTAAAAGACATCAGCTAGGGCCTTAGGAGGCATGGCTATGAATTCCAATTCTAACTTGAACATATCCCTTCCCTACTTTGAGATGTAGGTTCCTTGTCTGCATCAGAGGATTGACAAACTCATATGCCAGGTCTGTCTCTTCCTTCTCTAACGATCAGTGGTGCTCTCTATTCTCAAAGAAATTCATCATATTAAACATGATGTTCCCAAGATATAACCTACATATTTTCTTCAATTTGCTTATTTTAACTACTATGTAGTCTCATTAAATGAGAAATATTTTAATTTTGGTAGTATAGGGTTGGTTTGGTGTTTAGTGGTAGTGATAATGGTGGATAACCTAATGTTATGTATTTTAGTCATGTCACATCTAGATGAATGTGTAAGTTATTCATGTTTTCTATCATCATTAATTGAATAAAATATATCCAAATATAATTTTAGAGATTAAATATTTTCACTCATCTTCCTAACTATTCCATTTCTATCTTACTGTAAGCATTTCAAAAATAACATGTGATCTTAGATGCCAATAAATTCTATAAGCAGTGGTAGTACTCTCTTTCCACAGTGTCAGTCAGTTTTCCCTCACTGTAACAAAATACCTGAGAAAATAAGATTAAAAAGAGGAAAGGTTTACTTTGGCTCATGGTTTCAGAGATTTCAGTTCATAGTCACTTGGCCCTGTCACACTGGGCCTGTGGCAGCACAGTACATCATGGCAGGAGTGCTTGGCAGAGGAGTCTATTCACTTTGTGGTAGCTGGGAAGCGAGGAGAGAAAGGAGGTCACTGAGGTCTCCATATCCCTTTGAGGGCATGCATCCAATGACCTAACTTTATTTCACTAGGTTTAAAGTTTCTACCACCTCTCAAAAGTGCTACAGGCTGGCAACAAAATTTTAATATGCAGACTTTTGGGGGATGTTAAGATTCAGACTATAGCATGCCACATGACTATAAATAGAAGTCTCATGAAAGGCTCACATTTATTTCTTTTTAGTATTGCATCAGACCTAGATAAAATACACAAATATATTTTGGGAGTTTTTTTTTTGCCTATTTATATAAGGTATTTTTAACAGAAGAATGTCTTGGTAGTGTGAGTTTTTTCATTGTTAATCAGTTTACTGCAAAAATTTTTGAGAGTCTACTGCACATTGGCTTTTGTATAGGTGCTGGGGTGCAGAGATTAATAAGACACTCTCTCCTAGTTAAAAAAACACAGTTTAACAGGTGGATATGCATAAATAGCTACATTTGCATAATGTTATTATATCTCATTTCTCATAAATGTGTACAAGGCCTAGGGAAGGCTCACAGGAGGAGCAGAGAACTCTCTCCAAATCCCACTGAGTTCAATAAGGGTGTGATGCTTACCTGGGACTTGATGAATGAGCAGGATTTCATCACTGGTCAGTGGAAGAAAGGAAAAGAGGAAGGCCTGAGGCAAAGTTATGAGAAAAGCAGGACACTGGCAAAACCATGCATAATTTCTGTCCCATGGTCATGGTCATGCTGACCATCCAATATAGTTTGCATCCCCAGAAAGATGTCTTAGAACTCCAGTGTATGAAGACCTACTCAGACTCTTCTCATCCAATCAGCCATTTCTTTACACAGGGTCACTTTCACTTTATGCCATTAATTACTTAAAGTCTTATTGCTCTTCTAATTTGATTTTTTACTGATTTTCCTCTTTTGTGAAAAGTTTGGCAATTTCCTGAACAGGAAAATTCATGAGCAATTTCCAGTTTTTCTTTGGCTGGGGTGAAAAGTTGACCGAATCTGACTTTGTGCTACTGGCTAGTTGACAAGTGTGGCTTATAGCATGTGACATCAACACATATTCATTATGCTGATAGTCTCTTGTGTTTTGTTGGAGAGTCTACAATCCCCAACTGGTGTGTGGGTTGAATGCAGACCCTGGGCTTTGGAGTCATCTCCGAGGAGACGCAGATTGAACAGTCTAAGCTTTGCACAGTGGAAACCCAGGGTCCCATCTCCACTCTGCCATCTGATCTCTGTATGATCCTTGGGCAAATCATTCAGCTTTCTGAGCCCCAGTTTCCTCAGCTAGAAGAATGGACGCCTGTGGATTGGATTACTTCGGTCTCTGTGAAGAAGAGGAATGAATACACATATGAAAAGTTTGGGTAAATTCTCAACTTTCCAGGGATTCTTAAGGCCTGAGAAAAATAAAGTCCAAGGATTAAAAAACTGTGATGAGCTCTAGCTATTTAAAGATGACTCATCATCGCCTGTATCTGATTTTACCACATGAGTATGTCAATTTGTAAGACTCACGGCAGCACATTCCACACAGCCAAAGTCACAATTCCTGGGAAATGGATGTTCATAAATCATAGTCATGATAATTTTATAATTGGAAACAATTATGTTTAGGATGCACAGATTAAATGTCAAACAATTGCTCACAAAAACACCTTAGGTCACAGTATGGCCTAAGATCTATCCAAAAGGACTAATATGGACTCAAAAATATTTCACTACGCTCTTGTGTGCTGTCTGTATAGACAGGAAGCATCATGGGGCTTTTGAATCAGCACTTCTACCTCTGCCCTCTTTGCTGCTGCCTTTTTGTGTCCCTTGTCCCTTCACAGTGGCCAACATGTAGGGTTTCATTCACAGGCTTATGTTGCTGGATGTCCATAGTAATGCTTCTACTTACCAATGTACTGAAGGTCCTAACCAGTGTAATAAGGCAAAAACAAGAAGTAAAAGACCCTGATGATTATAAAAACAAGGAGTAAAATTGTCATTTATTCACAGAAGGCATTGTTGATTATGTAGGAAATAGTAAGGAATCTATTTTCCACACACTTTCTCCTTAAAACCTACTAGAACTCAGAAGTGAATTTATCAATGTCACAGGAAATAAGATGAATGCAGAAAAATTAATTATATACCAACAATAAACAATAAGAAAATAAAACTTTTTAAAAGTATCATTTCCAATAGCATCAAAAACAAAACCCTTAGAATGAGAGTTTGTTGTTTTTTTTTAAAGATAACTTTCTGCGGTGATGGGAATGTACTCCATTTCTACCTAAAGTGGTAATCACACAGGTGGGACTTTAATGAAAACTCTTCAAGCTCTCTATTTAAAATCTGTGCATTTTACTGTATGAAAGCATTACCTTAAAATTAAAATAAATAGATTATTGGATTTTAAAAAATATATTTCCAAAACATTCTAGTGAGTGAAAGAATGCAGATATAAGAGGTCGTGTGGTACACAATTCTACTTATATGAAATCCCCAGAATTGATAATTCCATAGAGACAGAACACAGAATGACAGTTACCAGGGACTGGGGAAGGAAGGAGAGGAAAGACTGATGAATGAGTGATGGAAACGTTTTGAAACTAGTTAGAGATGGCAGATGCAAAACATTGTGAATTTACTCAATGCAACTGAGTTCATTATAAAATGGTTAATTCTATATCATGTGAGTTCCTCTCAATAACATTTTTTAAAAAAAATAAACATGATGCTGTATTGAAAACTAGATATTAGTATTCTTGAATTTGGAGTTAGTCTCTTTCTACCCATGACCCTCTGTCCTCCTGATTAGTTTTGGGATGTTTTCTCTTCACATACTTTTCCTCATCTAAGCAGTGTTTTAGAGATGAGGACACAGACTTAGAGAAGTTGAATAACTCACCCAAATTCACACACTATTTCATCCGTACTGCAGATGGTTTTTCTATCTGCCATTTCTTGAAGGACTGACTTTTCCAGTGGTCACACCTACAGACACCCTGTAGCCTTGGGGAGTTAGAGAATGAAATAAATCTCTGAGCCCTAACAGAGGGTGGGAAACTCAAAGGGCCTTGTAATAATAAAGCCTACATAGATCTGGCCTGGTAACAAGCATTCCCAACCATCCTTGGCTACAGACTATAAACTTGTGAAATTCCAGGTACCTATTCTTTCTGGATTATAGGGCAGAGAAGAAATTCTTCAAGAATGTTCCCTATAATTATGAGGAAAAACAAGGACACAAGGACTCTACACTAACTAACTTGTGTCCATGACTCCCCTGAGTGACTTTGTGTGTGGGGAGGGGGGGTTGAGTAGCACGTATGCAAATGGCAACCCAAGTTTTTTCTTCCAGTGCTTCTACAGTTATCCAGTTTTCAGTTTATCACATTGGGCAACGTCATAATAACTGGTTAAACCCAAGCTTTTGCATGGTCGTGCTAAGATGAGATTTTTTAAAAATCGTATCTAAATTACTTCATAAAATTACATTACTATTTGTCTCCAACTATGGTGGAGGCTGGGCCAAAAGGTTTGCTATGAGAAACAGAACGAACTGAGAAAGGGTCTCCAAAGAGATGGTAGAGTAGAATTCATCTCTTGGGAGGGCCATTGGGAGACATCTTATTTCATATTTTCTTCTAAATGGTTGAGGGGCTGTCCTTACAAAACATGTATCCCAATGATGTTCTGCTTTTACAGAGAATCAGAAGTCCTGAAACCATACAACCCAGTGCTCCTCTGAGCTTCTATTCTCATGAAAATGAAATATGAGGGAAGCATCTCAATTTTCTTAGACTACGCAACATGATCCTTAAATTTAAAATTTTGCCTTCCATTTATTTAACAAGTATTCTTTGAATGCCTGATAACTTACAGGACACTGTATATACCCATATGCATAGAAGACCCTTAAAAGAACCACCCTCTGAAGGGAGTGATAACCATACCCACAGGCCATCACAGAACAACAGGAAGATGAGTATTACTATCCAAAGTGGATTAGCAGGACTTGGAGGGTCAGTATTATGGTATCCTTTTTATTTTCATTCATTCTTTGTTCATTCAACAAGCTTGTACCAAGTAACCACGATATACAAGGTGCTGTTTGTTGATCTGGAGTCTGCAAAAATGAATTGGTTAAGTTTGCACAAAGAGATTTTATTGACAATAAAGCAAAACAAATCAGATGCTAGGCTATTTTGTGTTTGTCCCCAAGATCTATTGGCCACACTTTGTACTCTGTTCTATGACTCCCAAAGCTCAACTTTAACGAACTTCAACGCTGATGAATTTTCACTCAAAACGTGTTTTCTAGAGGCAGGACAATATACCATTTAAATTCCTTTAATGAACAATATGATCCTTTTCCTTCATAGCACAGTGAAACTACACACACTTTTCTGTTTTAATATTTACTTATGTCCACAGGATCTTTTCCATACATGTCACAATAAAGACATTTTTAATTTATCAAGTTTTTCACCCCATATTAAATTTTGCAAAGCATATCTTCTACCATTGTAATTCATTGCTGTTGAAGTTATTTCTACCGAGTCCACTTTTTTTTAAAGCATAGGTAAAATTTGGGAGATAAAAAAACCAGAGAAATGGAAAAACTGAGCTCTGGTAATGTCCTATGACTTGAAACGCATTTAAATAAAATAACTAAATAAAAAAAATTGCATTGAGGGGAGTTTACTCTTTCAGGTACATTTATTTGCTGTATACCAGTATGACTTTATGTTGATTAAATGTACCTACAATATTCAGCCGTGATTTCATCACCTAAAAATTAAATACTTACAGAAGTTAACATCAGAAAATTTAATTTCACCTCAGAAGAACTGAAATGAAAAAATCAAAATGATGGTGTCAAAATGTGTTGTTATACATCATGAAGCTTTCTGGATTTATACAAGCCCTTAGCACAGTATATTAAGACTCAGGTCTATCTCACTCAGGAAAATGTCAGCTTCTTGGTGGTGGAAATTGCCCATTATTCACCTCTGGGGAGCCAATGCCTTGCTGATGGAAGGAAGCAAATATAGGGTGATAGTAGAGTTATAAATATTTGGGGTTTTTTTTTTTTTTTTGCATTCTCTTTAACATGTGTGGGTTTTTCAGGTATTTCATCCAATAAGTGGACAGTATAGTCTTACTGACATCTTAGAGACAGGGGATCCTGAAGCACTGGTGCCTGCTTTGAAGAACCCTATTCCTTCTCAATTCCTGCTGTTTGTCCACACCTGTTTCCAGGCCCGCTAGTGAGGAAAGTCCAGAGGTGGCCCTTGAATGAGAACATTCAGAGTCTCACACACCAATCCTTTTGGCCTTCAGTATCTCACTAGGGGTTAGATCCCAGACAGGCAGGATCTGAAATAATTGCTGAGAGCAATTGAGTTAAAGAGAAGAGGCGAAGATGGGGAGGAAGGGAGGGAAGAAAGTCCTGTCAGTATGTATCCATTAATTCATTTATTGGAAATTCCACGGAGGCAGCCAACACACTTATTTGATTGATCAATATGTACTTACGTCCTGGAAAAAGATCTGGCTCATATACGGGCTCAATAAACATTTTTAATAAGTAGGAGATCTTATAAAGGACGCTTGGATTCGCTGAGAGTTCATGATTTGATATGACTGCTAATCCCCTTTTCACTTGGAAGGTGGTCCTCAAGCCATCATTGCGGGTAGATGACATTACCCCTGTTTTATAGAGAAAGGAACAAAGGCCTGCTGCTGAAGTAGGAGAGGCAAGGCTGGACACCAGGGAACAGCAGGAAGAAGGTTTATTGGCTGCAGCCAGGTTCAAAATGGGGGCTTTTTGCCTCCATCAAATCACCCTTCTGAACCTCAAGTTCAGAAACTTTGAGAACTTTATACCCAATGCATAAGGGGAGGGGCTCAGAGGCTCACAATCTATAGAAGTTCACATAAAAGCAGCTTTTTCACTCTTCTGGGCACCCAATTTAGGTCAAGGACACTCTGTGTGAAAATCAGTGTCTGGGAAAGAGAAAATTCCCCTCCTCTTTCTTCTCAGCAGGATCTGACTATAGTCCTCTGAGATGCAAACACCTCTGTGTAGGCTCCAGACCCAGGCTGGAGGCCTTGAGTCCCTCATCACACTTTGTCTCTGCAAACACACCCTCCATCTGAAAACTCTGTTGTAGAAATTCTTGCCAATAGTCTAAGAACAATTATGCTAAACAGAATTTTTTAGGGTCTCTGGAGAAGCTTAGTTATGGCAGGGGTCTTCTGGGTGAGGGTCTCTAGCCTGTTTCACTACTACATATATACTGTTAGTAACTCTTCAGAGATTAGGCACCATGGAGTAAATGATTTGTTAGGGAGAAAATGATTTTAGAGGTGATTCAACCCAACTCTCACTTTACGATGGAGAAAATAATCCCCAAGTAGCTGAAGTAACTAGTCCTCAGTCTTGTTAGGCTTGGAGGTTGGACCTGGACTCAGCTCTCACCTCAGTTTAGGATCTTTGCACTATATTGATACTTCTTGCCATTCCTATAATTGCCTCATATAGAAAGTATTAGAAACCACCAGTCATACAATTGTCCACCACAAAGTGGACAATACTAAGTGTCCTTTACATCATGTTACACAAGCGTCACCTCACCATCTCCATATCCATCAACACCATGAGTTTTGTTTGTGTACCCAGGGTGGCCTTGCACCCAGCTCTTGGTCTTTGAATCCCCAGCCTTGTATAAGACCATGAAAGCTGTGGAACTTCTATACTTGGCAGAGCAACGATTACCAGAGAACAGAACGTGCTCTTTTTTCTTGTTTTAACTTGACTCCATTGTTCACCAAATACATTTTCCTTTCTGTGAATTATAACTGAACATTTTATGACAGGATTTAACATTTAAACCTGTAATATAAAAGTCTCTCTTTGTCCCTCTACCCTGACAGTGTGTCAAATAAGGCTAATGTGGATTGCTAAAAGCATGACTACATTATTAGATAATTCCTCGGGTTAGCTTTTTGCGTCTGTGCATGTTGCAGACGGCAGAATCAACAAGAGAAACGGGGATCAGGAAGCAAAGGAAGGGGACAAGCAAATATGAACTTGTATTTCTGACGAGGACCAGTTCTTGCTGCTCCAGGAGCTATCTACCTCATTTTCTGGGCACGCCTGGCTTTGCATCTCAAGTAAACACTTCCCCCATTGCCCTCTTTTATCTTCTTCTGTATGAATCCGAGAAAGTGAGATAATTTATCATTCAGAACTATACAATTTGATGGCATTTATGAGGCCTGGCATGAGCTAGGTGTTTTACCAAACAAAGGAGACAGTAAGTTAAAGCTACTCTGGTTGTGACTTTGGTCATAACCCTCATCGTCTCTTGATGGGACTGTTGTTAAGAGTCTCCTGACTGGTTTCCCTACCTCTCTCCCAGTTCCAAAACATCCTCTCAGAGTGATCTTTCTAGTATATGGATTTAATAATGTCATTCCCCTGCTGAAAACCACTGATTCAACTTTAAACGTACAGGATAAAGTGCTAGCATATCAACATAGCAAACAGACAAGTGTCCACCCAGTTAGTTTCAACCTACTAGGCTGGTGTGAGCCCCCTCACACCACAGGCTCTCCTCTAAAATGACCTGACTACTCATTTCTCAATATTTCTATTTCTTTTTCAAAGACCTTTTTTTTGCCTTTTCTCCACTTCATCATCTCCTATGTACACTTGAAGACCTGGTGAAAGAGGCCCCCTGTCCTTGGAAACCATCAAGACTTTTCCCGGTAAAACTAGTAGCATCTTTCTTCCATTAGAACACTGATCACACAGAAACTTAGCTCTCTGGTTTCTTATCTCACTGCAGACTTGGATTTTTACCGAGAATGATGCATCAATCTATTATGCATCGTAGAAACAAGCAGGAAGTCAACCCAGAAGAGGGACTAAATAAGGTGTGAGGAATTTTTCAAGCAGCCCAGGGTTGGTCAAAGACTTCACCTAGGAATTGGGTTCTGAAGTTGGTATGATAAAAATCACACGATTGATTCCAGTTGAAGGTGATAGAGATGGAAAATGATGAAGTCTTGGGGGCAGAAAAATATTATCTTTTTTTTTTTTTTTTTTGGTACTGGGGATTGAACTCAGGGGCACTCGACCACTGAGCCACATCCCCAGCCCTATTTTGTGTTTTATGTAGAGACAAGGTCTCACTGAGTTGCTTAGTGCCTCGCCATTGCTGAGGCTGGCTTTGAACTCGCGATTCTCCTGTCTCAGCCTCCCTAAGTGCTGGGATTACAGGCTTGAGCAAATATTATCTTAATCAAGAAGTTTTCTAGGAGCTATATAGTAGTGAATACATAGATATATATGCTGCCTTCGTGGAGTTTACAATAAACAAACTAATGATTACACACTAGCATGTATTTTGCTTCCTTCCTCTCTCTTATTTATTCTTCCCTTTGAAGTGGAACTATGTCTCATGATTCCTTATTACCCTAGTAATTAAAAATATTTTCAAATGGATGTTTATTCTGTTTAAAGCACTGGGCTGAGTTCTGTGAGAAATGAAAAGATGGATTATTCAAAGTCTCTGTCCTTAAGGAGCTTGTCCTTTATTAGGACCGCTATTACCCTTGTTAAAGATGTCTTATACAAATATATTTTGGAGGAAAATTTAGATGGCATCTTGCTGAAGTTAAGATACATCCATGGTCACTGCGTTTTTCTCTTACTCACCCTTTACCATACCTTGGGAATTTCCCCCACTCTTATTGTCCTTTCTGACATATCCAGGAGGCAACTCATAATGCTTATTCTAAATAGTCCAAAGTCATGTTTTGATATAGCTTGATTTTTTTCTCTATACCACTTTTCAGAAATTTCATATATTTCTAGTTGAAGCAAAATACAATGTACTGATCAAAATCTGACATTACACTGAGATGGGTTCATGGTAGATCAGAATATGGAGACACCGGACAACTAGCTCCATCTCACCCAGGCCGCTGCCCAGACTTGTGGTCTCTAACCCAACTATGCTTCCTACAAATACTATAATAGATACATTTTGAGAAGAGTCTGAAAGCATCAAGAGAAAAATTAAAAAGGGATGAAGAGAGTCTACACAGAGAAGGAAATATCTGAACCTGATGGAGGAAATGGTACTTCCTTTTAAACCTTGAAAATAATAAAGAAATGTTAGTGAATCAGTTTTTGGCATTTTGATAAGGTGACTATCATAAAAGATTTCATTCAGAGCAATCTGGTGACAGAATATTGCAAAACAAGCAGGAAGTCAATCCAGAAGAGGAACTAAATAAGGTGTAGGGGAATTTTTCAAGCAGCCCAGGGCTGGCCAAAGACTTCACCTGGGAATTGGGTTCTGAAGTTGATATGATAAAAATCACAAGACTGATTCCAATTGAGGGTGATTGAGATGAAAAAAGATAAAGTCTTGGGGGCAGAAAAAAATACTATCTTAATCGGGAAGACTTTATGAAACTGTCCTTGGCACCCAGAAACTGGGCTAAGATTTATAGACTGGCCCTGCCCTGCCCAATGTTACCAGGAAGCTGACGATGATGACACAGAAGTGTTTTGCCTCAGTTTTGAAGAAAAATTAATCCCGAACTAAAAGTTGCTCTGTCCCACTAAGCTTAAAGTCAACTTTCAAAAGGATCAAAGTATTTTGTGAGCAACTTAACTATATCTCAGAACAAAGCTCAAAAATATTTTTAAGAATAAAACTACCTAGCATCCAATAAGGTAAAAGTCACAGTGCAGCATTCAGGTCAGCAAAGAAGCAGAAACATACAGAAATGCTAAGGAAAAATGAGTTAATTTTAACTGACCCAGAAATAACACAAATGACAGAACTATTAGATAAGGACATTGTTAAGTAGTTATTGTTACTTTATTCAATATGTTCAAGAAGCTAGAGGAAAAATTGGACATTTATGTGGTAACATGGTAGGAGAGATTGATATGTAGATGATAGACAGATGATAGATAGAAATATTTTCCCAAACTGAACTTCTAAAGATGAAGACTTCATCATCTGAGATTAAAAATATACTAGATGAGATCAATGGATGATGGGACATAGTAAAAGAAAATATTAGTAAACTTGAAAACACAGCAACTGAAACTATGCATATCAAAAAGCAGAAAGATAAAAGACTGGAATTAAATGGGCAGACATCAGTGTGATATGAGACAACTTCAAGCACACTAACATAGGAATAATTGGAGTCTCTAAAAGAGAAGGAGAGGCAGAAACAATATTTGAAGAAATAGTTAACATTTTTTTCATATTTGCTGAAAACCATAAACCCACACTTATCAAGAACCACTGTGAAGTTCAAGCACACAAAAAAAGAATGCTATACCAAAGCACACCATAAAATCAAATAACGTAAAACAAGCAACAAAGAGAAAATCTTATAAGCAGCGAAAGAAAAAAGAGACATGTTACATACAATGAAAAATTACAAGGGTACTTGAAAGTTCAATCAATGTCATCAACCATATAGATCTGTTTCCCAGAGCTGTTGTAACAAGGCACCGTAAACTGGATGACTTGAAATAACAGAAATTTATTCACCTACAGTTCTGGAAGCCAGGTGTCCAAAATCAAGGTGTGGGCAGAGTTGGCTTCTTTTGAAGGTTCTCAGGGAAAATCTGTTTCATGGGGCTGGGGCTGTAGCTCAGTGGTAGAGCGCTTGCCTAGCATGCATGATGCATTGGGTTCGATCCTCAGTACCACATATAAATAATAAATGAATAAAATAAAGATCCATCAACAACTAAAAAAATATTTAAAAAAAAGAAAATCTGTTTCATGATGTCTCCCAGCTCCTGGTGGTTGCCAGCAATCCTTGATATTCCTTGGCTTGTTGGTACCATAACTCCAGGATCTGCTCTGCTTCACGTGGTCTTCTACCCTCTGTGTCTGTGTCTTGATTTCCTTACAAGGCCACCAGTCACTTGATCAGGGCTTACTGTAGTCACATACAAACTCAGCTTCACTTAACCGATTACATCTGCACCAACATCATTTCCAGATGAGGTTTCAGAAAGACATGAATTTTGTGGGGACATTAACTAAAACTAGAGCAATATAGAAATTGTCAAAACTGGATTTCTGCCTAGTACCAGACATAAATATCCTCTTCAATTGGACTAGAGTTTTATGTCCAAATTAAAACGTGAAAATACTTTGTAGTAAATATAAATTAATAAGTTTGGACTCTGGGATAGGAAGCAATTCTCTAAGCAAGACCCAATTTTGACTTTTCCACTCAGTGCCACATATTAATAGACTGAAAAAGAGCCTATTTGGTCATCTCAGTAGATGTAGAGGGAAAAAAAAAAAAAGACCATTTACCATCTATTTCTGTAAAACTGTTAACAAACTAGAACAGAAGAAATGGTCTTCAACTTGATAAGGGGCATCTATAAAAAACCCATAGGGAACTTGCTCTTGGTAGTAGAAGTCTTAATGCTTTTCCCCAATGATCAGGAGCAAAGCAAGGATGCTTTAACCCCATCACACTGTGCTCTGCCTTGTCCTATATCCTCCTCTTCCACACAAGGTCCCTGGTGAACTCTGAGCCAGACCTTCATCTTACTATTGAACTCAGAAATACTCGGTTACTTCCTGCAATACTCTGGAGCATGTGGCACACCATGAGGCCATCCTCAGCTCCAGCCACCCAGATAATCAACTTCTCATTTATTGGCTTGATGCTGAATATCTCTGAGTTTTTCAGCTCTCCATATTTTACTCTGAGAAACAAAGCAGTAGACCCTTCTGCTCTGGGATTCCCAACAACTTACCTGGACACTATTAAAATTAGGTATTCAATAGCAATCATCCCCTTTCCCTCTCCAGCCTCTCCAAACATAATGCAATCAAAGAGATGGGACGAGGGGTTCTGTCCCATGATGCTACCTACCAGCATCCAAAATAGTTTTGTCTTCTTTAATTCTTCCCTATTTGTTGGTCAAATGTTTTTTTTTTTCTTTTTGGGAAGAAGGAGGCTCTTTCTTCCCCAGTTCATTATATACATCATATAAATATAATGCCTTGAATCTTCCAGGCTTTAGCTCTTCATATCTTAAGTTAAGCTTAGGAAGAAACAGACAAATGTAACACTGCTTCTCTCTGTGGCACCTAGCTCTTGTAGTTGAAAATCGTGATATTCAAGATATAGCTCTGTTATTGATTCACAAATATTGCATAAGATCTCAAAGTCTAAAAATTTGGTGACTTATTCTCTCTGAATCACTCCCACTTTTGTTTGTCAATGCATATAAAAAACTACTACTTCAAACTGACTGGTGCCTGAAGGGTAAATCCTACAGGAAAAGAAAAAAGTGCACAGTTAATATCAAAATAGCCCCTTGCTCTAATTACTTAAGTTTTTTTTAATGGAACAGATTATTATTAATACTAAAACTTTTGCAAAACCACCAAAAGGACAATTTGGCTTCATGCACACTACACACATTCACACATATAACACACAGTGAAATTTATAAGATCAATCTTCACATGCATTGCCTAGGTAAAATGCACAGACGTGGACATTCTAAAGATATTCTTTAATTCAACCTTCTTTGTTAAATATTCTTGCTCTCTAAAGGCTGACTTGGGTGAATTAGCAAAGCTGGCTAGTATCTAATTTGAAACACCAGGAAATGCTATTCAGATGTGATGGAAAATGAGAACAAATTATTAAAACATTGTTTTATGGTATGGTAAAATAACCCAATTAAAAACATTCTTTAGGAGGCGGAGCTTCCCTCTACCCCTTACATGTGTGCTCTACTTAATGATTTGCTTTTAAAAAGTAGAGAATGTGAAGTGGGGGGAGGGGTTAATTTTAAAATGAAGGAGCGTGACATGGTTCATGTGGTCAAGGTGAGTTCACAGCATCAGTGGTAGCACGTTGATTGCACAAGCCCTCCATGTGATACAATGAGAATGGCATGGCACCTCTGTGCTCCTCTCCCCTAAACTCCCTAATTCCAGTCTAACTAGGCAGAGGAGACATCAGAAAAACTCAAACAAGGGACATTCTACTTGACCAGGACTCTTCAAAATGGTCAAGGTCATCAAAAATAGAAATTGTCACAGACCAGAGGGAGCTAAGGATACATGACAATTAAATGTAATGTAAGATCCTGGATGGGATTCAGGAAGATATTAGGGAAAAGTTAGTGAAATCCAAATAAACCACAGAATTCAGTTCACAGTAATATAATAATAGTTAATAGTAATGTGTCACTGTTGGTTTCTTAATTTTGATGAATATACCAACCCAGTATAGGGTATTAACAAGTGGGGAAACTGAATGGGAAGTACATAAGAGCCTTTTTTTTTTTCTTTACCATCTTTACAACTTTTCAGTAATTTAAACTATTCCAAAATTTTAAAAGCAAACGTATTAAAAAAAAAATTCTTCCAAGCCTTGCAGAAACCTGCTCAGCAGTGTGATCAACTTTCAGAACACTGCTTTGCAAAGGAGATAAACATCAATGTCCTAGTAAAATGCCCAAAGTTCCATCTATCCTGGGACCTTTCCAGTTAAGTGACCTTAAGGTTCTATGAGCTGCCATTTTTTCCCATATGAAATGGGATTTCCAATACTTGGACTACCTACATACTTTAAAAGAAAAGAAAAAAGAGAGGAAGATATAACTGTTGAGGACCAATTCTGTGCCCAACAGTCTACATATCCATGTCTTCTCTAATCCTCACAATCCTGTAAAGAGGGCACTATAAAGCCCATTTTGGAAGTGAAGCAGGTTCAAAGAGGCTAAATAACATTCCTAAGGCCATGTCATTAGTAAGGATTGAAATCAGATTCTGAGCACCAGCTCACTCTCTTTCTCCTAAGTTAGTTCCTAATGCTTTCTTTCCTCCAAGCAGCCTCCCATAGAACATAAGCACCAAAGCTTTGCAAATTGCCACACAACTCCACAGTCCTACATTAACACTATACCCAGCACAAATATCTGAAAGCCTCAGGGAGTGCCCAAGTGCAAACACATTATGAAAAGAGCCAACTGGACAAGAGGTGCTTGAGCAGCCTTTCAAAGCACCAGAGCCCACAACTCCTTTGAACTCTCTTGCTGCTCTTTGTAGGTCCTTAGGAACTGCCCTGGGAAATGTTCTGTCTGTCTTTTGGCAGCTTCACAGATTTCTTCTTCCAGCCACAGAGGGCTTGTACCAGAGGTACCCAGGGCAGAAGCCTGAGAGGCATTTTGGCAATGCTGCACAATAAGAGTATATCAAATTCATATTGCCGCTTTTGCCAAATGAAATTTAATTAAGCACAAAAGTGGGTTACTAAGATGAAATGCACATGTGTTCTCTAAAGTCATGCATGCCTTTTGGTATTTGGAAAATACCCTAAATGCATGTTATTACAGGAATCGTGTTATCAGCTGGAAAGAAATCTTTAGATGCTAAGTAAATGTTTTGAAACATGTGAGCATCCTGGAATCTACATGTTAATATGTCAGTTTATCTAAAGGAGATAAACAACATTTTGTGCCCAGGCCAAGTCATAATCTTCTCCCTCAAAATCAAAGTACAGTGGACTCTGCTAGTTTTAAGTTTCAGCTTTTCATACAAATCCAGACTAAGTTTTCCAAAGATTTATGCAAATAAAAGTAGTTTCAGCTTTTCATACAAATCCAGCCTAAGTTTTCCAAAGATCTATGCAACTAAAAGTTGCTGTTATTATTTTCATTCTAAATAAGGGCATTCATTGGCTTTGAACACCAGTATTTATTATGGATTCTAAAACAATCATGAATGGTTTAATCCAGAGGATGATTAAAGATCATCCAACTGACTCCCTTCCTCTTATAAATGAAGAAATTTAGACCTAGCTAGGTGACTATCCCAGGAAGGCACAGAGAGTTAATGACAGGGCTGGGCCTGAACTCGGGCTCTAAGCTAGCAGTATCCAGCTCGTGTAGGTATGTCAGTTTGGACTAATAGATCCATTAGATTACCTTTGTCCCAAAGAATCTGTGATACATATGTGACTGAATCTCACTTAAAAGTCATGTATCCAGTGAAGAATGAATAACCAGATGCTAACCAGGGGGGAACATCAAATGTATTCAGAGCCCTCCTGAGATTAATACTCTTATAAAAGATAACTGCAGTAGCTGTCTGGCCCTTTCTGCCATGTAAAGATTCAGGGAGAAGACAGCATTTACAAATTAGAAAGCAGACCCTCAGCAGTCACTGAATCTGCTACCATCTTTATCTTGGACTTCTGATCTCCCAAATCATGAGAAATAAATTTCTATTGTTTTGAAGCTGCCCAAACTATGGCATTCTATTACAGCAGCCCAAATAGATTAAGGGAGAGACGAAAGAGATATTAGAATTAAATACTTAACTAGATGAGAATGTACTAGAGTAGGAAATATTACTAAGACATAATTGGGTTGGTTGATGATTGGAATATAGACCATAATGGGATAAAAGTAATGGATCATTATTAGACTTACCAAGGTTGATAACTATATCTAGGAGATGGATACTGAAATATTTATGAATAAATGAATAAGACACGCAACCCAATTTTTTTTTAAAAAGTACACCTAGACAAGCAGCTGAAGGGAATAGGGCCAAATGTTAACAATAGTTGAACGTGGATATAGGCTCGAAGGGTGTGCTTTGCTTTAATTTTGTAACTTTGCACTGTAAGTTTGAAATTGTCCCAGAGAAAAAGTTTAAAAAACATCAGAACTATGCAAATGACTACCACCAACACCACAAAGTTATAACCACTCTCCATTCAAGAGCAAAAGAGGGCATTTTAAGAACATCTCCAAAAATATGCAATAGAGGCTTTGAAAGTCATGACATCCTTCATCCATATTTACCACAAAACCAAAATTTCAGTAAATACAAGCAGTGAGCAGGATCACCTCAGAAGGCCTCCAGGCTGGGCTCACGCCTTGGTTTGGGGCTGTCTACCCCTTTATGAGCCTGCTGTCTTTCAGCCATTTTATTATGATCTTTCATGGTAAAAATAACTTTCTATTATCCTAAAAATTGCAATGAGAAAATTGATACTTTTTGAAACAGCAAAATCATTAGCCCACATGTTTTCTTTTCAAGACAAATATAAAGTTGATTATTACAGTTCTGAACATAAATAAGAAAGCATTCACACTGGGGTACTCTGAGTGTCCTAGTTGTGAGGAGGAAAGACAATTGTCATTTCCCTGATGGCTTGAACAATGAGGTTTGGGACAGAGTTCCACTGACACAGTCCTTTTTATCACTGGTTCAGAATACCAATGTCTGCTCATCCTCTTCTCTAAACATGCCATCCAGCTCTGGCCACTGTGGGTCAGCTACCAGCTCTCTGTGTCCATGCCAGCACCCACTGTTTACAGAGGGCATTTGCACACAAATCGTGTGATATAGGTGCTGTCCCTGGATAGAAAGAAATTCTGGTCACCCCTGGGTACTTGGAGAACAGACTAATTGATGTTTTCTCTTAGTGAAAAGGTAGGTTTACTGTCATTCACAGGTAGATTTGTACCAGTGGGTGTTGCCAAGGGTGCCTGGAGATCTTGACATGCCCTCTGGTATGGAGAAGAAACTAAACTCAAAGTGTCGGTCCTGCCCACAAGAAGCTTGTAATTGAGTTGGAATCTTAAAGAGCAAACAAGGTCACAGGAAGCCACAGAGTCCAGAAGATTCTCTGTATACAGGAATATTACTCCATTCCATAGCCTGGCATGGACGAACCCAAGAGCATTTTCCATTGTATGGATTAGCCAACTTTGATTGGCAGCCCAATGTGCCCTGCTCTCTCCTGCCTCCTGGCCTTTCTAACTGCTACTGTTTCTTCTGCCTAGAACATTCTCTCTCACTCCATCCTTACCATCCAATAGTTCCCTTCTCACCATTCAAACTCCTCCTTTTTTTTTTTGGTTAATTCCTACAGTTTCTAGTTGTATATTATCATACGCAAAAGATTCTCCCGATCCTTTCCTTCTTAGCCTGAGTTAGAAGGCTTTCCTGTGTTCTCCCTCTGAGCCATGCATTGACCCAGTACAGCCTTTTCACCTTGCCCAGCAAGGCAGTCATAAGGAGGCTCGAGTCAAACAGCATGGGTCCAAATCCTGGGTCCACCACCTATAGCCACTGAAGCCTAACCTAAGTTGGTTCAGTTCCATGACCTCTCTGTACCTCTTATGATGTATTATTTCATTTTGTCTCAAGGCCATTCTGCCACCCTCAGGAAGGAGTTTGGGCAAGTGATGTGTATGCCTTTCTGGAAGAGGTCAGGGAGTAGTGTCAAAATACTGAGCTGAGACTCCTCCCCCAGAGTGCCATTAGGGAGGGACCTTCAAATGAACAATTCTCCAAAACCATTTGAGAGGCATTGGTTAAATGTTTGGATCGCATGTAGTGATACATTGTTTGATTTTTTTCATGTCTGTTTTCATTTCTATTTGCTGTAGAAGAGAGAAAGAAACGAATTACACTGAAATGGAGACCTAGGCACTCCTTCCTGCAGGAGCATGGAATGTGTTCCCTATTTCCTGGAGAATAGAAAGAATGGGAGTGACACAGAAATCCATGAGAAAGTTAATTATAGTTGAACAAGAAGACAGTACAGCCCAGAGCTTAAGACCAAGGGTTCTAGAGTTGGACAAAGCTGAGTTTGTCTTGACATGCCTCTTCCTCATTGTGTGACCTGGGAAAATTATCCAAGTTTTCTCCAACTCTGGATCTAGAGTAAAGCCAGGATTTCTAAGCCAAGTAGTTGTGTCAGCCAGGTGTCAAAGTGGGGGAGGGAGCAAAGCAAGGATGCACAAGTGTGTGCTAAGACAGTCTGTCCCCTCTACCTGGTCACACCTCTGAACATTACTAGAAGGACTCCACTTCTATTCCTCTCAATGGCATCAAAATTTGACCCCAAATCCTTTACTGGTAAACATACTGTTGTAATTTAATCTCAGCTGTTTGTTCAGAGGTTTTGAGTGCTAAATTTTTATTTTGAGGTTAAATCATCCTTTAAAAATAGTTTCAAGATGTCTTGTACAGCAATTAGAAGGGAATAGTTGTTTTAGAGTTGTATTCTTTTCTAGGTCAATAGTAGGATCTTCTTTTAAAAGACTTTCTTCCACCACTCATCTCTCTCCAAAGATCTACATTTAAATAATATTGATTTTTCCATATTTGTAAAAGCATTGTTACCAACTGCTAAGAAAAGGAAAAGCAATGTTAATGCTTTGGTTGGCTTGGCCAAGTAATCTTTTTCTGAAATTTATGTAGCAGGTCGTAAGGATCAGCAAATTGCCCAAGATGTTGTCAATAATGATAATGGGGGAAATTGTATTGGGAGGATCTGAAGAGAGATTTCTGGGAATAAAGTCACATGATGGGCTTGGACCAATGGGAGGATCTGAAGAGAGATTTCTGGGAATGCAGTCACATGATGGGCTTGGACCAATGGGAGAACATTGCTGTGCTGGAACATACGATGTACCTGACATCCCCTGACAGGTAAAGTTCAGGCCTCCAAATCCTGCTATGGCACTAGACCAGCTCCTGGATGACACGAGATCTTCAAGGTACCTGGCACATGCCACTGCATTTGAATGCCTTTAGTAAAAGTGCCACTTGGTATCCTGGTAAAGTGGGTGAGACAGGACAATGCTTTGAGAAGCATTGACTTGATCTATCCTCCAACATCATCAATTGAATAAATGAAAAAAACTACATGAGTAGCAAAACATGTTGCCTCTTTATAATTGCCCATATTTTAGCAGCCACAAGGTCACAGCAGGCAAATGAAAATAAGCCTGGAAACATTTTTTAAATTGTGATACAGAAATATTTTTATATGCAATATAGTTAAATTATTAAGTAACTAGCCAGGTCCCAGGCATGGCTGGAACAGCTCTTTTTCTGTCATGAAATATCTGAGTCCTGGATCAATTTGCTGTCAGTCATAGACTGGACCCTGCAGGAGGTCCCATTGCAATGACAGCACATATGTACCTGGCAAATGACAGTTGACTTGGGCTCATATTTGGAACGATCTGCCTTCTCTGACCACATCATGTTAATGCAGAAGTGACAAAGTGTCACTCACAGAGGCTCAGCTGGGCACCTCTGCACTGGGACTGCCTGGCTCTGTGAGCTACATCCCCAGATGTCTCAAGAAGGCCAAGAAGGCTGCATGACCTTGAGTCACACCCACCCATAGTTTTGAATTTTGAACAAATTTTCCCCAGTTACTTTCACAGGACATCTTGAGAGTAAGAAGAAAGAAAATTAATTTTATTCATACCAATCTTTTTAGGTAAATAAAAGTTTATTTACAGCTTTCATTCTTCTCATTAGGAACAGTTAGGACACAGCAAACTTGTGTTCTCTCAACTATTTATGTTGTTAACAATAAGAAAATTTTAAGGAGAAAAAAATCATTTCTAATCTTAATACTGCATCAAAACTAGCTTACCATAGCCCATTTCTATCTTTAAATTACTTACGTGGATTCACTGAACACATAATGTTTTACAATCTTGTATTTAACTTAACTCTTGCTTGCAAATATTTTCCATGTTGACACTTAGTTTTCATTGTTTTAATCATTTTTTGGTACAAAATCTGTAATTTTTCTGGCTGCATCGTTCACTAAATACTGTAACTTATGTGGTCAATCCTCTAGTAATTTGGATGCTTGATTTGTTTCCAATTTTGGGTTATTTCAAAAAAGTTGCAGTAAATAACATTAACATATAGTCTTTTCCTTAAAATAAATGCCCCAAACTGGGATTTGTTAGATAAAGGTGAGAACATTTTTTAGCTTTTGATCCAAACCATTTATCAGAAGCTTCGGACCAGCCCCTAGGGAAAGCAAGCAGCTTTGCTTTCCTTAGCTCTGGGCTCCTGACGTCATCCTGGCTCTCCCCCGCCCCTCCACTCCCAGCGCCAATCCCGGAAGAACGGATTCTGCATTTTAAGATTTGGCTCAGCAAATCCCATTCAACTTCACACTTCATTACTTTATCTCTGTCCTTCTTTCCTTCTAAACAAATGCCATTTCTTATTATGAATGGGGTGTGTATGAACCTCAGCTGTTTGGGGTGCACTTTTTTCCCCAAAAGTAGTTACATCCCTTTATTTCACGTTCCAACCAGCAATTTACGAGAATTCCAGTTCCTCCATATTCTGGCATAAAGTGAATATTGTTAGCCTCTTTTCGTTTAATAGGCAGAGTGATATCACATTGTAGCCTTAATTAGCGTTTTATAATGGCTAATAATGTTGAACATTTTTCATAAGCTTGTCATCCATGTATTCCTTTTTGTGAAATATTTGTTCAGATCTTTTGCTCATTTTTAATAATTACGTTGTTTTCTTAGTATTGAATCAGAAATTCCTTTCAGTATTTTGTAAACAAGATCCCTTTAAAATTTTATTGAAGTATATAATTGATATTTTATATATTCAAGGCCAACAATGTGATATTTTGATATATGTGTACACTGTAAAA